>CM031621.1:16661887-16674387 GCA_018398815.1 Conus ventricosus
GAGCGCGTGTGAACTATCACAATAAAAAGTAATAAAGTCCTATATCTGCTGGCAGTGGGCGCGGTGAACGATCACATAAAAAGTAATAAAGTCCTATATCTGTTGGCCGTGAGCGCGGTGAACGATCACAATAACAAGTAATAAAGTCCTATATCTGTTGGCCGTGAGCGCGGTGAACGGTCACAATAACAAGTAATAAAGTCCTATATCTGTTGGCCGTGAGCGCGGTGAACTGTCACAATAACAAGTAATAAAGTCCTATATCTGTTGGCCGTGGGCGCAGTGAACTATCACAATAAAAAGTAATAAAGTCCTATATCTGTTGGCCATGGGCGCGGTGAACTATCACAATAAAAAGTAATAAAGTCCTATATCTGCTGGCCACGGGCGCAGTGAACTATCACAATAACAAGTAATAAAGTCCTATATCTGTTGGCCGTGGGCGCGGTGAACTATCACAATAAAAAAGTAATAAAGTCCTATGTCTGTTGGCCGTGAGCGCGGTGAACTATCACAATAACAAGTAATAAAGTCCTATATCTGCTGGCCACGGGCGCAGTGAACTATCACAATAACAAGTAATAAAGTCCTATAACTGTTGGCCATGAGCGCAGTGAACTATCACAATAAAAAGTAATAAAGTCCTATATCTGCTGGCCATGGGCGCGGTGAACGATCACAATAACAAGTAATAAAGTCCTATGTCTGTTGGCCGTGAGCGCGGTGAACGATCACAATAACAAGTAATAAAGTCCTATATCTGTTGGCCGTGAGCGCGGTGAACGGTCACAATAACAAGTAATAAAGTCCTATATCTGTTGGCCGTGAGCGCGGTGAACTATCACAATAACAAGTAATAAAGTCCTATATCTGTTGGCCGTGGGCGCGGTGAACTATCACAATAAAAAGTGATAAAGTCCTATATCTGTTGGCCATGGGCGCGGTGAACTATCACAATAAAAAGTAATAAAGTCCTATATCTGTTGGCCACGGGCGCAGTGAACTATCACAATAAAAAGTAATAAAGTCCTATATCTGTTGGCCATGAGCGCAGTGGGGCGCGGCCATAATGGAAAAAGGGAGGCCACCCCTCACCTTCCGCCATATTTAACTCAATGTGAAACCGGATTAAAAATACATTTCAGGAGGATGCCGCGAGCTCTTTCATTACAAACAGACCCATCTCCCCTCCTCCCCCCCCCCCTCCCCGCTTTACAGAAGAACTGAGCTGGTAACTTTCTCTTTATTGTCACTCCACTTGAAACAACCTTAAAAAAAAAAAAAGCTTTAAAAATAATTTTATGCAACTCCGCCAGTTTACTGGGGCAAACAAATTATTTATCGCCTCTCTTCAGTCATACGGAGTCACGTGAGTATCAGCGCGCGTCAGCCAAGAATAGTCAGTCAGTTGGCGCCCAGGCAGGCCAAGGATAGGACAGTGAACACGACACTCAACAAAATTATTAAAGATCCCATACACAGTAATAATAAAATCGAAAAAACAGTTGATAACAACAATCAGTGAAGGTTATATACTTGCACATCTTTGTTTTAACATAAAATAACCTAGTTTGAGGGGTAAGTACAACATCCTTTTTTCACCCTCACTCGTTCCCTGCTTGCTACGTGGCCGACATCGTGCATGTGCATGCGTGGGCCCGGTACCCGACAGAATTCGTCCTAATTCTATGACGGACTCGCACACTAGTAGCTCCTAATTTGCCCAAATTTATACTCGACAAACAGAGTAGTTATCCAGCAGAGACTGGTAAATCTCATTCCTGGTGTAGTCAGCAAGAGACTGACAAAAGATCAGCAGAGACTGAACTTTGAAAGTCAGCAGAGAACTGACGCAATGGCCGAAGAGAGCCCTGCTGAGCGGCAAGAGGCCGCGACTGTGGCATTCGCGGACTTGCAGTCACTTGACGCAAAAATTGTCTGGCCGCTTGGATAGACTTGAAGCCATGCTGCAGAGAATCGCTAGCCAAAGCCATTCGGGTGAACAACAGCCCAACAGAGCAAGAAAAGCGTGCTTTGTCACCAGACAGTTCAGATTCAGATGATGTAGAAAAGTGCGACTCCGAAAACCGGCACAAGGGGAAGAAGTCGCACGCAAAAAGCACAAAGGAATTGTCAGAGTCGGAATCTGAAGGGGAGGTAGTAGATGACACGTTTCTCAGCAGCCGGCTCTGACGAAGATTTGCTATGGGAAATAGATAAAGATCTTGATGTTGGTGAGGAGACAGCACCACCAGTCTCCTCCTCCCTAGCACAAATCAAAACAAACGCTTCCAGTCTGGACTGTCAGAGGACAAACTGAAAGACAGACTCGGTAAGTATCAAAGGCCAGAAAACTGTGAAGCGCTGATAGTGCCGCGAGTCAACAGTGAAATTTGGAAAAGTCTTCCAGCAGAGGCCAGAAGAGCTGACATCAAAAGCTCACATGTGCAAAAAGCACTGACAAAAGCAGCAATAGCTTTGACTGACAGCACACAAACAATACTCAGGGCACAACGCAACACTGACTCACAGACATCTAAGAAAATGAAAACAGCCATTGAAAAGAACACAGACAGTCTTGCTCTGTTGGTCATGCATCACATCAGCTATCACTGAGACGCAGACAGGCCATTCGCTCACATTTGCACCCCTCTATCACAGGCATTTGTAATGATTCTGTGCCAGTCACAAAATGGTTGTTTGGTGACAACTTGGCTGCTTCACTCAAAGAAATTAAAGAAATGGAAGGTTGGCAATACTCTTGCTGCTGGGGGGAAAACAAAATATAGAACATCTACAAACCAGCAATACAGAGGGGGCAACCCTTTTTTAGGACAGAGGAACATGGGGCTATGGCCTCGGTACAGAGGCGGCCGTGCAAGTTACAGACACAAAGGCGCAGCCATGCGAGCTCGCGCGCACAACACGGCCAGCAAGAGAAACTGGCAAGTCTAGCTCCGCCCACTCAGCCAGCCAGCGAAGTGGTAAGTGCTTACTATCACAGTCTTGCACAGCTAAGGGCAGAATTAGAGACAGAGATGGATATGTTTCAAGGTGGCAGGCTCCAACATTTTCTGTCCGTATGGGAATCACTTACAACAGACCAAGAAATCTTACAGCTGATAAGAGGAGCCACACTGGAATTTGATGAGAAAACTCTGTTATCCCCTAAACACTTGTAGTAGTACACAACCTGGCTTGAACCAGGCGGAAACAAATATCATAGACAGTGAGGTGAATAAACTCAGATCAAAAGGAGTTATATCCCCTTGTACACCTGTACACGATCAACACGTGTCGCCTGTGTTTACAAGGCCAAAAAAGGATGGGTCAAATCGCATGATTCTGAATTTGAAAGACTGAATCAAGATATTACTTTCACCATTTCAAAATGGATACGTTGCATGTTGCACTGAAGTTAGTGACACCTTTTTTGTTTCATGGCTTCTATAGACCTAAAAGATGCCTATTACTCCATCCCCATTGCACAAGCACATAGGAAGTATCTCAGATTCAGATGGAGAGGCCAACTCTGGGAATATAACTGTATGCCAAATGGTCTGGCTCTTGCCCCTAGGAAATTTTACCAAAATGTTAAAACCTGTTTTTGCCAAACTGAGACAAGAAAATCATGTCTCCACCAACTTTCTGGATGATTCTCTTCTCCTTGCGAATCAGAATCAGAATGCATAGAGAATATCCAAGCCACAGTGCAGCTTTTTCGTTCACTCGGCTTCATTGTACACCAAGAGAAAACGGCTCTTAAGCCAACCCAGGTTATTCAGTATCTAGGGGTGATTATTGATTCCAGAAACAATGACAGTCACTTTGACACCTGAAAAGGGAAAAACAATCTGAAACACTGTTGTGTCCAGCTACTGAAAGCCAACAAACCAATTATCAGAGAACTAGCCAAGTTATTGGGAAAATGGTGGCAAGTTTTCGGCAGTGAAATTTGGGCCCCTACATTATCGTCACTTAGAAGGCAACAAAAATGCTGCACTGAGACAAACAAAGGGAAATTTTGATGGATATACCACACTGACCCACAATCCAAGAAGAGCTTAAGTGGTGGATAAGTAATGTAGATACTGCTTACAATGACGTCACACATCCAGATTTTGACGTTACTGTGACGTCAGATGCCAGTATGACAGGATGGGGATGTGCATGTAAGACACAGAGCTCCGGAGGATTGTGGCTACCAGTTGAAACTCGCTTCCACATTAATTACCTTGAACTTAAGGCAGCTTATTTCGCACTAAAGTGCTTCCAGGCAGACCCTTTATGGAAAACATGTGCGCCTGCTGATTGTTAATTCCACAGCAGTTAGCCTGTTTAACAACATGGGCACAAGCCACTCTGACAGCTTGTAATGAGATGACAGCCACTATCTGGGAGTGGGCTGTGGACAGAAATGTCAGGCTTTAGTGCATACCACATCCCAGGGAAAGACAATACAGCTGCGGATGAAGAATCAAGAAAAATTAATGTGGATGCAGAGTGGAAATGGACAGTACTGTGTTGACAGATGCAGTCAACAAGTTGCAGATTTCCTTTGAAATTGATTTGTTTGCTTCCAGAATAAACAAACAGCATCACTGTTATGTCTCTTATAGAGCCGACCCTGAGGCACATGCGGTTGATGCTTTCTCCTTAAATTGGGGAAAACTACAATGGTATGCTTTTCCTCCTTTCAGCCTGCTGCCCAGTGTTTTGCAGAAGATACGGAAGGAGAGAGCAACAGGCCTGCTCATTTCCCCTTGTGGCCCACACAGGTCTGGTGGCCTGTTTGTACAGAAAATGCTGACCCAGGAACCAGTCCGTCTACCCTCCACACTTGCCCTGCTGACACTGCCCAGCCACCCGGGTCGCACTCACCGCTGCTGCCAAAGCTACAACTTCTGGCATGCAGTGTATCAGGAGCACGTTTGAACAGGAAGGATTCTCCCCTGATGCAGTAGATCTTCTCATGAATCCTGGAGGCCCACCACCAAAAAGTCGTACAATACATACATTAGTAGGTGGATAGAATATGCCTCAAAAAACGGCATGGCAGTGAGATCACCCACACCGCCACAGGTACTAGTTGCAAATTTTTTAGTTCCAAGTTTACAGATGGGGCAAGCTATAGTGCTGTAAATTCTGCAAGAAGTGCATTATCAGTTTTTCTGCCATCCGTGAGAGGAGTATCAGTAGGTAATTTACCAGAGATTTGCAGACTTGTCAAAGGGGTTTTTGAGGAAAGACCTGCACTGCCAAGGTACAGACACACCTGGGATGTTAGTGTAGTGTTGGATTACATGTGCTCACTTCCAGATGTAAAAAACTTTGGATTTGAAACAACTGACATTGAAAACAGTAACTCTAATGGCACTTCTTACTGGGCAAAGAGGCCATGCTCTTCATCTACTGAAAACTACAGATGTGCATGTCAGTGAAAGGAAGTGTATTTTACAGTTTTCTAGTAAACACAAAAAACACTAAGCCAGGCAGTCACAACAGAACCAGCAGAAATTCTCGCCTATTCGCAAAACACCAAATTATGCTTAGTGACGCACATACAAACTGTATCTGAAGAAAAATGAAGCGCTCAGGAAAGGGCCAGAACTCTTTATTGCCATTCATAGACCACATGCTTTCCCCTTTCCAGAAACACATTTTCTCGGTGGGTCAAAACAAGTGCTGGCTGCGGCAGGAGTGGACACAGAGACATATGGTGCACACACAACGCGTGCTGCGAGTTGTTCGGCTGCTGCAAGTGAAGGAGTGAACCTTGCCACCATCCTCAAAGCAGCTGGATGGTCGGCAGAAAATACCTTCACCAAGTTTTATAAGAAAGCGGTACGTCTAAACCAAATTTTGGACAGGCAGTATTGGACAAGTTTGTTAAGAAGTCGTGACTTCTGTACAGTATGTAGTTGGCAAATTTCAGACTTACTGGGGAATGTGCTTACAAATATTCTGCATTTAACTGCATGTGAATGCAGGCCAGTAGGCACTGCAGTTGGAATATGTTTCAAGTTTGTGTTCAACATGTTATGTTTGGTGATATTCACCTTTACTGAATCAAAATTAAATTGATGTACATGTATTGATGACTGCAATTGGTTTTGCAATTATGTGAAATGCTGCGTAGTCACTAGATGCTCTAAAATCTCACGTGACTCCGTATGACTGAAGAGAGGCGATAAATAATTGAAAAATTAAACTAGACTTACGTAGAAAGGTGACGTTTATTTGAATTATTTAGAGCCTATCGTAAGGAGGGAGGAGTTACGTGCCCTCCCTATGTATGGCTCTGAATGTTCAAAGTCACCGCTATGGTAAGTCTAGTGAACAGTTTGTTCGCCCTCCCAAAGTATCTAGTGACTACTCGCAGCTCTAAACACTGACTATTCTTGGCTGACGCGCGCTGATACTCACGTAACTCCTCCCTCCTTACGATAGGCTCTAAATAATTCAAATTAAACGTCACCTTTCTACGTAAGTCTAGTTTAATTTTTCAATTAAAAGACAAAACACGACGCATTTCGACCTCATAGGCCTTCCTCGGGCGAGATAAACACATTCAGGACATGAAAACAAAGATCGAGCAATCGTTTGCCTTCTCGAATTCAGCGCATGGACTCGTAATGTAATGTTGTCATTTGGTCTGTCTTATAAAGGGAAATAACTCTTTCAATCCCTATCTACTGTTGAATCTTCTGTACCCCCACAGTCCCCATCCATACCCCTGGTAAATAGTTTTACATTGCGAAGGTCAATGCTTTCTATAAGTTTCCTTCCACTTCGTTTGTTTGTCTGTCAATCAAGATCTGGCCAAATTTGCTGAATCACTTTTAACCAAAACTTGATGGTAGGTAGTCCCGGGACAATCCATTTACTTGTCACTGTGTGTTGGCGGAGCTCATCTGATCAAAGAACAAAGCCAGAATTCGTTTACTACGATTATTACAAATTTTCAACAGAACATGAAAAACTCTGAAGTTACTGTGTTATGAGTTGATATTCATTTATTAGCTTGTGTTTTCATAGAATAGTCAAACTGTGGACGTTTTGCACATGGGAGGTAACTCTTTCAGTCCTTGAAAACTATTACTTCCCCTGGCGGCAAAATTTCTCTCTCTCTCTCTCTCTCTCTCTCTCTCTCTCTCTCTCTCTCTCTCTTTAAGTGATCTTAGACAACAGTGTATTCCATCCAAATACTATATGCGTCCTTCACTATTCAGGTTAATTTTGTTAATGTCATCGACAAATGATAATATAGTGAAGCAGCTTGCTGTGTATTTTTACAGAGGGTTTAAACAAAGAAATTATGTAATACCTTAGTTTGTTTGTACCCCTGATTAGAAATGGATTATGCAAAGTTCTTTTATATGTATCCCCCTTCTAAGGGGCTATGGCCTTTACGAATAAACATCTACATCTACATCTCTCTCTCTCTCTCTCTCTCTCTCTCTCTGTGTGTGCGTGTGTGCGTGCGTGCGTGCGTGTGTGTGTGTGTGTGTGTGTGTGTGTGTGTGTGTGTGTGTGTGTGTGTCCTTCAGCGATGACTCGATGGGTGGATTCGGGGTTAGTTCAATCTAGGCGGAAGCCTGCATTCACCCGATCGTATATCGAGTCCTTCTATTTCCCATCATTACAAGACAAGACAAGACAGAACCTGACCAGAACTGACAATGCAAGACAAGATCTGACCAGAACTGACAATACAAGATAAGACCTGACCAGACCTGAGCTGACAAGACAAGACCTGACCAGAACTGACAAGACCTGACCCGACAAGACAAGACCTGACAAGACAAGACCTGACCAGACAAGACCTGACCAGACAAGACAAGACCTGACAAGACAAGACCTGATCAGACCTGACCTGACCTGACACCAGACCTGACAAGACAAGACCTGACCTAACAAGACAAGACCTGACCAGACCAGACAAGACAAGACCTGACCTGATCAGACCTGACCTGACCTGACCTGACAAGACCAGACCAGGCCTGACCAGACCAGACCAGACCAGACCTGACCTGACCTGACCAGACCAGACCAGACCAGACCTGACAAGACCTGACAAGACAAGACCTGATCAGACCTGACCTGACCTGACCAGACAAGACAAAACCTGACAAGACAAGATCTGACCAGACAAGACAAGACCTGACCAGACCAGACCAGACCTGACCTGACCTTGGTCTTCTGTCTCTGGAGCTCTTTGAGGGCGGCGTTGCTCCCCAGGGTCAGCTTGGTCAGCTTCTCTCTCTCCTGTGCCCGGATCGGGTTTCATCTGCTTCTTCATGACCTGGAACTTGGCCGACATCCGTTCCCGCTCCTGAAAGGAAAGGGCAGCCCTGCTGTTTATGGCCTGGGACAATCGCCAGGACTTTGTGACCTATGCCTTTAACATCCCTCGGGAAAACGGGCATGCAGTCAGTCTCCTCCACTACGCCACGTCTGTCGAGGTCATCCCGTCATCTGTTACCCTGTGGGGCCTAGTCCAGTTCCTGTCTGTTTCCCCTGTGGGGCCTAGTCCAGTTCCTGTCTGTTTCCCCTGTGGGGCCTAGTCCAGTTCCTGTCTGTTTCCCCTGTGGGGCCTAGTCCAGTTCCTGTCTGTTTCCCTGTGGGGTCTAGTCCAGCTCCTGTCTGTTTCCCTTGTGGGGCCTAGTCCAGTTCCTGTCTGTTTCCCCTGTGGGGTCTGTTTCTCCTGTGGGGCCTAGTCCAGTTCCTGTCTGCTTCCCCTGTGGGGTCTGTTTCCCTGTGGGGCCTCGTCCAGTTCCTGTCTGTTTCCCTGTGGGGCCTAGTCCAGTTCCTGTCTGTTTCCCCTGTGAGGTCTTTTTCTCCCGTGGGGCTAGTCCAGTTCTGTCTGTTTCCCTGTGGGGTCTGTTTCCCCCGTGGGGCCTAGTCCAGTTCCTGTCTGTTTCCCCTGTGGGGCCTAGTCCAGTTCCTATCTGTTTCCCCTGTGGAGCCTAGTCCAGTTCCTGTCTGTTTCCCCTGTGGGGTCTAGTCCAGTTCCTGTCTGTTTCCCCTGTGGGGCCTAGTCCAGTTCCTGTCTGTTTCCCCTGTGGGGTCTGTTTCCCCTGTGGGGCCTAGTCCAGTTCCTGTCTGTTTACCCTGTGGGGTCTGTTTTCCCTGTGGGGCCTAGTCCAGTTCCTGTCTGTTTCCCCTGTGGGGTCTGTTTCCCCTGTGGGGCCTAGTCCAGTTCCTGTCTGTTTCCCTTGTGGGGCCTAGTCCAGTTCCTGTCTGTTTCCCCTGTGGGGTCAAGTCCAGCTCCTGTCTGTTTCCCTTGTGGGGCCTAGTCCCGTTCCTGTCTGTTTCCCCTGTGGGGTCTGTTTCTCCTGTGGGGCCTAGTCCAGTTCCTGTCTGCTTCTCCTGTGGGGTCTGTTTCCCCTGTGGGGCTTCGTCCAGTTCCTGTCTGTTTCCCCTGTGGGGCCTAGTCCAGTTCCTGTCTGTTTCCCTGTGGGGTCTTTTTCTCCTGTGGGGCCTAGTCCAGTTCCTGTCTGTTTCCCCTGTGGGGTCTGTTTCCCTGTGGGGCCTAGTCCAGTTCCTGTCTGTTTCCCCTGTGGGGCCTAGTCCAGTTCCTATCTGTTTCCCCTGTGGAGCCTAGTCCAGTTCCTGTCTGTTTCCCCTGTGGGGTCTAGTCCAGTTCCTGTCTGTTTCCCCTGTGGGGCCTAGTCCAGTTCCTGTCTGTTTCCCCTGTGGGGTCTGTTTCCCTGTGGGGCCTAGTCCAGTTCCTGTCTGTTTACCCTGTGGGGTCTGTTTCCCCTGTGGGGCCTAGTCCAGTTCCCGTCTGTTTCCCCTGTGGGGTCTGTTTTCCCTGTGGGGCCTAGTCCAGTTCCTGTCTGTTTCCCCTGTGGGGTCTGTTTCCCCTGTGGGGCCTAGTCCAGTTCCTGTCTGTTTCCTTGTGGGGTCTAGTCCAGTTCCTGTCTGTTCCCCCGTGGGGTCTAGTCCAGTTCCTGTCTGTTTCCCTTGTGGGGTCTAGTCCAGTTCCTGTCTGTTTCCCTGTGGGGCCTAGTCCAGTTCCTGTCTGTTTCCCCTGTGGGGTCTAGTCCAGTTCCTGTCTGCTTCCCTGTGGGGTCTAGTTCAGTTCCTGTGTGTTTCCATTGTGGGGTCTAGTCCAGTTCCTGTCTGTTTCCCTTGTGGGGTCTAGTTCAGTTCCTGTCTGTTTCCCCTGTGGGGTCTAGTTCAGGTCCTGTCTGTTTCCCTGTGGGTCTAGTTCAGGTCCTGTCTGTTTCCCCTGTGGGGTCTAGTTCAGTTCCTGTGTTTCCCTGTGGGGTCTAGTCCAGTTCCTGTCTGTTTCCTCTGTGGGGTCTAGTCCAGTTCCCGTCTGTTTCCCCTGTGGGGTCTAGTCCAGTTCCTGTCTTGGGATGTTGGTGAGAGGGCTCTCGTCGTGTGTGGCCAGTCCAGCCACATTTCCCTTTTCTTTATCTGTACGTGGATCGTTGGTTCCCTGCCACACTTGTTGTTGTTGTTGTTGTTGTTGTTGTTGTTGTTAGAAATGGCTCACAAGGAGCCAAACAAAACCTCTGTCAGGGCCATAGGTCGGAAAGGAAATTCTGCTATTTCTGCACCAGCTTTTTTGTGTGTGTGTGTTCGTCTTCATGCAACACAAATAGCAGCGGCCTCTGTTTTCGAGAGGGTGGAGGGGGTGGTGGGGGGGTGGGGGGGTGGGGGGGTGGGGGGGGGGGGGGGGGGGGGTTAGTGAGCGGAATTTTCAGGATGTCGCAAATATAGTATTGGTTTACTTACCAGTGCGTATGCGCTATCCTTGTGGATAAACAGACTTATCTTGCCATATACCCTCTTGGTATATCCTCCCACCCCACCCTCTCTCTCTCTTATCATGGAGGGCTGAGTATATGTGTAGCTGATCTAATGCTTATTCACAATGCACTGTGTACTTGTTTTGTGCGGGGATTTGATTGCTTTAGATTTCTTGATTAACTTTGTTGTTTTCGGATAATTATTCGTGTGTCACCACTTCATGGTGTTCCCCTTTCTTGATCTATTTTTATATTACATTACATTATATATATATATATATATATATATATATATATATATATATATATATATATATATATTATATATTATATATATATATATACTGACTTCCATAAAAAACGCGAAAGCAAAACAAGCTGAAGGTTAGGGGCGAATTTTATTGGTCACAATTGTACAGAGTGGAAGCGAGAATTCAACGTGATTTGATTCATTACACCGGTAATGTGTGAAAATGTCATCAGCAATATGTCTTTGTGTGGAAAATCCAAGGTCACGTGACAAACCAGCTTGAAGTCCTAATACCGTGTGTGGCCACCATTTGCATGGACAACTGCTTGACACCTGCGGCTCATTGAGTGGACCAGGTGGTTGATGCGTCCCCTTGGCACACCAGCCCACACATGGACGATGGCCTGGTGAAGTTGAGCCGCTGTTGCTGGTCGTGGACGCAGGAGGTCCAACCGTCTGCCAAGTTCATCTAAAAAATGTTCTATTGGGTCTAAATCGGGACTGAGGGCTGGCCAGGGCAGCACATTGACGTTGTTATGCTGAAGAAATTGCTGGGTGGCCCTGGCTGTGTGTGGTCTTGCATTGTCCTGTTGGAATGTCCAGTTTGGGTGTTGCGCAAAAAAAGGAACGACATGGGGTCTGAGCACCTGGTGGATGTAGCGCTGTGCATTGACACCCTGTCCGCGACCAGGACCAATGTTCTGAAAGATGACTGGTCCTATGGCGTGGTTAATGCCAACTGCACCCCATATCATAACGTTCGGGCCTCCCCAGGGGTTCCGCTCTACCACACAGGAGTCAGCATAGCGTTCACCAGGTCGACGCCATATTCTGACACGACCGTCAGCCAGTCCTGATTCTCCCTTTTGTGGTGTTGGTACTAGCCCAGACTACTTGTACAATCTCTTTGAGCACTTGGTTGTGCCTCCATGTGTACCTTCCTTGAGCCAGGGCTACTTTACATGAGCTTAGAACATGCTCCACTGTTTGTTTTTCATGGCAGAGGGGGCATGCAGGATCGTCTGTTTTCCCCCACTTCACCAGGTTTGCATTTGAGGGCAGTCGGTCATATGCAGATCTGAGAATGAAGCTGATCCTGAGAGGGGCCATGTGCCAAATGTCATTCAAAGTTAGACTTCTTTGGAGTGCATTCTCCCACGTTGTCCATTGCCCTTGCTGGCTCTGCTGGACTGCTTTTTGGAGTCTTTTTTGGTCTTCTTCTTTTCTCATCTCCTGAATCATGTCTCTTTTGGCTTTTCCTTTGGCCTTTGACCACCATTCAGTTTTGGTCACCCCCAGTCCTTGTCTGTTGGTCTGTGTGTGTCCTGTTATTTCTCTGATCTTGAGACTTTCTTTTGCAGAATCCATCGCCTCTTGAACTTTCCATTTTCTGCCTGTCTTCAGCTGGGGCTTGATTGCTTCTACCACCTTGTCTCCTGAGTCCTCCAGCATGCTTTGAAGTCTGATCTTCCCTGCTCACACGAACC
>CM031621.1:16676887-16679387 GCA_018398815.1 Conus ventricosus
CCCCCCCCCCCCCCCCCCCCCCCCCCCTTCATAAGGGGCAATGGCCTTTACATGAATAAACCGTATGAGTTTTGAGTTCTCTCTCTGTCTGTCTGTCTGTCTGTCTCCTGTGTGTGTGTGTGAGTGTGTGTGTGCGCGTGTGTGTGTGTGTGTGTGCTGCGCGTGTGCGTGTGCGTGCGTGCGTGCGTGCGTGTGTGTGTGTGTGTGTGTGTGTGTGTGTGTGTGTGTGTGTGTGTGTAACAGCAAGAAAAAAGCAGTCATATCAACTGCTTACAACATTTACAGCCAAACGGTGTCGTACACATCATCGACAACAATCAACAAAATCAGCCAACGGAGCCAGTGCACGCCACACATACACAAACATCCCAATATTCTCTGCATCTCTCTCATCATAGAAACCTAGAAAAGTTATCCACATGTTATGTCTTATTTGGTGTAAATATTACACGTTAAACAAACGTACGATAGTCTCTGCAGCTTTCCTATCAGGTGTACATATAACACATCATACACACCCACCGAAATTCTGTGTCCTTTTCGTCTGCTGTCAACATGAATCGGTATATAAATCTGCACAGATTCTCCGTCTCCTTTTCACTTGATGTCCGTATTAAACGGTTTATAAACCTGCCAGGAATCTCTTCTTGTGTTCATCTGCTGTCTACATTACACATTGCATACAATTCTGCGATTCTCTGCAAATTGTTCAGCATTAATTGTTCAGCATTCTCTGCAACTTTCTCAGTTAATGTCCATATTGTACATGATATAAACTTACAGCGATTCTCTGCGTCTGCCTCATCCGTTGTGTAAATTTGACATTGCATGAGCCTTCTTTGTTTCTCTGCATCTTTTTCGTTTGATGTATGCATAATCACATTTCGCTGAAATGATCCGTGACTTTGTCATCACGCGTATCCACTACGCATCACATAAACCTGTCGCGATTCTCTGCCACTGTGTTATCTGATGAAAAAATCACTCATTGTACAAACCTGCGGCAGTTTTTAGCAGCTTTGTCACCTGATGTACACGTTACACATTATAATAAAAACTTAGTTGGACTTTGTCTTCTATAGATTAATTACTCGTTATAGAAACCTATGCAATTTTTTAATTCTCTTTCAGCCTTGTCATCTTAGGCTGATGTATACATTACATATTACACAAACCTACTGCCAGTCTTTGCAGTTTTCTTATCTAATGTACACATGACACGCCATGAAAACTTATTTCGACTTTGTCTTCAATAGATTAATTACAGTTTACACATTAAATAAACCTTCACAGAATCTCTTCCACTTTGTCATTTCAGGTTGATGTATAGATTACACATTGTATAAACTTACAGCGATTCTTTGCAGCTTTCTCATCTGCAGATCAATCTCACGCGCGCTTTTTTCGTCCTTCACTTTGAGTGCCTCAAAGGCCGTTTTGCGCTCCTCTGTGGAATCGTTGTAGTTCTGCAGAGATTGGCGGAACTGCTGCCACAGGTCGTCCACCTTCTGCTCCAGGTTCAGTCGTAAGGCGTGCTTCTCTTCCAGGCCCTGGAACGACAGAGAGAGAGAGAGAGAGAGAGAGAGAGAGAGAGAGAGGAGAGAGAGAGAGAGAGAGAGAGAGAGAGAGAGAGAGAGAGATGATATGGCGAGGGAAGATGAGGGATGTGTGTGTGTGTGTGTGTGTGTGTGTGTGTGTGTGTGTGTGTGTGTGTGTGTGTGTGTGTGTATGTGTGTGTGTGTGTGTGTGTGTGTGTGTGTGTGTGTGTGTGTGTGTGTGTGTGTGTGTATGTTGGAAGGAGTGGGGATGGGAGTGGAAGTGGGATGGGACGTCTAAAACTCACATCACTGAAAAAAAACAACCAAACACGTCATTTAGTGAGATATTTGCATTTGAAGCATAACCTATTTTTCTAGTCTCTCCTTGCTAAGATATAGCAACGCAAATTAGATTCAAGACATCTTCTTCTTTTCCGTTTTCTCCCTGAATGATGAACGCTGTAAAGAACAGCTCACCTGGTCCTTCACCATCTGTTGCTTGCATGTCTAGGTTTAGGTCACTGCACATGTTCCTGTCTATTCCGCCATGTTCTCAGTCCCTCGCCTTTTCTTTTTTTTCTTTTTCTTTTTTTTCTTTTTTTTTTTTTTTTTTTTTTTGCTGTCCCAACTTCTGCGCCACCTCAGAGGCAGTGCACCCACGCCGCTCATTCAGACACCCCGTCCACAGCCACAGCCCGGTCGGCCCCGCCGCAGCCCCGGCACCAGCAATCCACAGGGAGCAGTCAATGTCAATTCGTCAAGAGGCAACCCACCGGAGGAGACACTGCACTGCTGCCGAGTCACTTCGGTGGTGTTCAGTGGCGTCTGTTCTGATCTAACATACGCAGGCCACCACCTACTAAGCCCCCTACTGACGACAACATTTGCTTAGTTGCGGACCCGGCGTGAGTGAACTCTCCCTCCGAAGGGCGCCACCACGTCCGTCCAACGACAGCCCCCAT
>CM031621.1:16684387-16686887 GCA_018398815.1 Conus ventricosus
ATACACTATAACAGTCATCACCAATCAAATGGTCACATATACACTATAACAGTCCTCACCAAACAGGTTGTCACACTATACACTATAACAGTTCTCTTCCATCAGGTAGTTACACTATACACTAAAACAGTCCCCACCAATCAGGTAGTCACACTATGCACTATAACAGTTCCCACTAATCAGGTAGTCACACTATACACTATAGAAGTGCTCACCAATCAGGTAGTCAACTATAACAGTCCTCACCAATCATGTAGTCAACTATTAACAGTCCTCACCAATCAGGTAGTCAACTATAACAGTCCTCATCAATCAGGTAGTCACACTATACACTATAACAGTCCTCACCAATCAGGTAGTGACACTATACACTATAACAGTTCTTCCCGAATCAGGTAGTCACACTATATACGATAACAGTCCTTACCAATCAGGTAGTCACACTATATACTATAACAGTCCTCACCAATCAGGTAGTCAACTATAACAGTCTCACCAATCAGGTAGTCAACTATAACAGTCCTCACCAATCAGGTAGTAACACTTTACACTATAACAGCCCTCACCAATCAGGTAGTCACACTATACACTATAACAGGCCTCACCAATCAGGTAGTCACAATATCCACTATAACAATCCTCACCAATCAGGAAATCACACAATACACTATAACAGTCCTCACCAATCAGGTAGTCACACTATACACTATACACTATAACAGTCCTCACCAATCAGGTAGTCACACTATACACTATAACAGTCCCCACCAATCAGGTAGTCACATTATACACTACAACAGTCCTCACCAATCAGGTAGTCACACTATACACTATAACAGTCCTCACCAATCAGGTAGTCACATTATACACTATAACAGTCCCCACCAATCAGGTAGTCAACTATAACAATCCTCACCAATCAGGTAGTGGCACTATACACTATAACAGTCCACACAAATCAGGTAGTCACACTATACACTATAACTGTCGTCAACAATCAGGTAGTCACACTATACACTATAACTGTCCTCACCAATCAGGTACTAAACTATTAACAGTCCTCATCGATCTGATAGTCACACTATACTCTCTAACAATGCCCACCAATCGGGTAGTGACACTATACACTATAACATCCCTCACCAATCAGGTAGTCACACTATACACTATAACAATCCTCACCAATCAGGTAGTCACACTATACACTATAACAGTCCTCACTAATCAGGTAGTCACACTATACACTATAACAGTCCCCACCAATCAGGTAGTCACACTATACACTATAACAGTTCTCACCAATTAGGTAGTCACATTATACACTATAACCGTCCTCACCAATCAGGTAGTCACACTATACACTATAAGTTATAACAGTCCCCACCAATCAGGTAGTCACACTATACACTTTAACAGTCCTCACCAATCACGTAGTCAACTATAACAGTCCTCAACAATCAGGTAGTGACACTGTACATAATAACAGTCCCCACCAATCAGGCAGTCACACTATACACTATAACAGTCCTCACCAATCAGGTAGTCACACTATACACTATAACAGTCCTCACCAATCAGGTAGTCACACTATACACTATAACAGTCCACACCAATCAGGTAGTCACACTATACACCATAACAGTCCCCACTAATCAGGTAGTCACACTATACACCATAACAGTCCACACCAATCAGGTAGTCACACTATACACTATAATAGTCCTCACCAATCAGGTAGTCACACTATACACTATAACAGTCCTCCCCATTCAGGTAGTCACACTATACACTATAACAGTCCTCACCAATCAGGTAGTCACATTATACACTATAACAGTCCCCACCAATCAGGTAATCACACTATACACTATAACAGTCCCCACCAATCAGGTAGTCACCTATAACAGTCCTCACCAATCAGGTAGTGACACTATACACTATAACAGTCATCACCAATCAGGTAGTCACACTATACACTATAACAGTCCTCACGAATCAGGCAGTCACCTATAACAGTCCTCACCAATCAGGTAGTGTCACAATGCACTATAACAGTCCTCACCAATCAGGTAGTTACACTATACACTATAACAGTCCTCACCAATCAGGTAGTCACACTATACACTATAACAGGCTTCACCAATCAAGTAGTCACAGTATACACTATAACAGTCCCCACCAATTAGGTAGTCACAATATACACTATAACAGTCCCCACCAATCAGGTAGTCACACTATACACTATAACCGTTCCCACCAATTAGGTAGTGACACTATACACTATAACAGTCCCCACCAATCAGGTAGTCACACTATACACTAAAACAGTCCTCACCAATCAGGTTGTCACACTATACACTATAACAGTTGCCACCAATTAGGTAGTGACGCTATACACTATAACAGACCCTACCAATCAGGTAGTCACACTATACACTATAACAGTCCTCACCAATCAGGTAGTCACACTATACACTATAACAGTCCTAACCAATCAGGT
>CM031621.1:16691887-16719387 GCA_018398815.1 Conus ventricosus
TTGGATGTGCATGCATATCCCTACTTGTGAAGTGAAATAAATTATTTGCACCCACAAGTGGGGCAGGATAGGTCAAAGTGGGCAGGTGAGGGTGTCTTACGTCTCTTTGCATCGAGAAGAACCGAAAACACCCGAAAAAGTGCGTACAAACAGCCCCATGAATTTCGCACTCTAAAGTACATGTTTACCCAGTTCTAAAATCCGACAAGAGAATGACATTGTCGACAAGGACTGCTACTATTAGAAGATTCTACTCCTACTAAAATACATGTCGGCTGCATGGTGCATTAGAGGTGCGCTACTGCTGTAATAATGTAATGAACATAGAGCGGATAAATAAAACAGGAACAAACTGACCTTTCAGAACTTTATACCGATAGTATGATTACTCCGAACACTGGCATTGACCATTTCCTTCATTCGTTCTAAAGATTACGACTTTGAACGACGATGACATAATAGTGACGTATGACGTTGAATTACGTATTGTTTCCGCCGGAACGTCGAAAAGGGCGTGCTATATCAGCAGGAAAAACGTAAACGTTTGTTGGGAACGCAAATGTCCTATTCAAGGGAGATCACTCTTACTACCATGATAAAAAGCAGGAAGGGTTTAATGTTCTTGTGTTGTGAAGGTGTGAAGGGTAAGGGATATGTTAAGTTAGATAAGGGTTAGGTTTAATGTTCTAGTGTTGTGAAGGTGTGAAAGGTAAGGGATATGTTAAGTTAGATAAGGGTTAGATTTAATGTCCTAGTGTTGTGAAGGTGTGAAGGGTAAGGGATATGTTAAATTAGATAAGGATTTGGTTCAGGTCAGGGTCAAGGACAGTGTTAACTTTCGGCAGAAGCACAAAGATATAATTTCTGTCGGTATCTCTCGGGCCTGGTTGACGCCAGGATATCTCCAGAAAGGAAGCGTAGATATGTACAGCCCTTTTATGCAGTCTCGGGCCGGAATGGAAATCTGCAGCGTCATCTTCACCATCATCCTCATTATCATCGATCAGCATCAAAAACGTCTCAAATTCTGTGGCCCTTTATGCCTGCTTCCACGGTGACCTCAGTTTCGATGTACTCTCCACGTCTTTGGCCCCGGTTTGGTTCCATCAGGGTCACCGGTATCGGCGAGTCCATGGAGGATGTCGTTGGACGGACGTGGTGGCGCCTTCCGAAGGGAGAGCTCACTCACGCCAGCTCCGCGACTAAGCAATTATTGTCGTTAGTAGGAGGCTTAGTAGGTGATGTCCTGCGTGTGTTGGATCAGAACAGGTGCCACTGAACACCACCGAAGTGACTCGGCAGCAGTGCAGTGTCTCCTCCGGGGGGGGGTTGCCTGTTGACGATCTGACATTGACTGCTCCCTGTGGATTGCCGGCGCCGGGGCTGCGGCGGGACTGACCGGGCTGTGGCTGTGGACGGGGTGTCGGAATGAGCGGCGTGGGTGCACTCTGCCACTGAGATGGCAAAGAAGATAAAGTAGGAAAAAAAAAAAATCACACGTTTATTCATTGATCAATGTATCTTATTACAGCATGCGGATGCTCTCATGTTCGTGCGCGTGGCGCAACCATTTTGTAGTGGGAGACTTCTCGCCCCCTTTCCCTTTGTAACAGTAAACGCTTCAAAACTCGGTCGTTTTTCACTTTCCTAATTTTTGTTCTAAAGAGAATGAAACGAGGAGTTCAACAATTGTCCACACACACACACACACACACACACACACACACACACACACACACACACACACACACACGCACACACACACACACAAGCACGCACGCACGCACGCACGCACGTACGCACGCACGCGCACGCGCGCGCGCACACACACACACACACACACACACACACACACACACACACACACACACACACACACACACACTAACATATGAACGGAAACAATCACAGTTTGGGGTGAGCGCACACATGTACAGGCAGTGGCAATTTTCTTCGACTTGGAGAAGGCCTACGATACCACCTGGAGATCTGGGATACTTCATGATCTCCATGATCTTGGTTTTCGGGGTCATCTTCCACTTTTTATTCAAAATTTTTTGGCAGAACGACAGTTTCAGGTCCGGGTTGGCACCACTCACTCTGATGTTCATGAGCAGGAGTTGGGTGTTCCACAAGGAAGCTTGCTGTCTCCTGTCCTCTTTAGCATCAAGATCAACAACATTGTCAAGTCAGTTCAACAGGGTTCAGACTGCTCATTGTTTGTGGATGATTTTGCTGGCTGGAGTGCACAGGCGTCCGTCCGGGCCTGGGGGAGTTTCCTCTCATCTGCGTCTGGTGGTAGTGAAGAAGAAACAGTTCTATGCCGGCTGCAAACCGGCCATTCGTATTTTACCCATTCTTACCTTTTAAAGAGTGAAGAAGCTCCATGGTGCATTCCATGTCATGTGCCACTCACAATGAAACATGTTCTTTTAGAGTGTTGGGACTTGAATGTTGTGATACACAAACATTTAACAGCAGATTCCATGAAAACCTTGTTCAGAGACATTTCGCCTGACACGATCTTTGAGTTCTTGAAAGAGATTAACATTTTTCTTCGGATCTGAGATTTTACAGTGGACTTTTTTTTTTAAAACAAATTTTCGGATGGGTTTTTAGAAGATGTATTTTAAAGAATTGTGTGAATGAATGACTTGTGAGTTGATTTTAACGTGGTGACAGCCCTGATATGGCCCTTTGCGGTCAGCTGGGCTATAAGCGACATTATCTTATCTAACTAGTTCCTCGGGATGATTTTTTTCTATTTCTTGTTGATGACATTACATATTATGATGTCAGGCCTTGTCTAGTATATCTATGACGTCAATTCTTTGCTCTGTCCAGTTGCCGTAGTTGTATTGTTTTTGTTTTTTTTCTTGAAAAAGGCCACGTGGCCGAAAATTTGAAAAGTGGAATTGTGATTTTGTATAACAATTTAGATTGCACAAAGTACTCCAGGCGAGTTACACATTTGTCTTTTATGGCAATGAGAACATCCCATGCCACGTTTGGGTGCAGATGGAGCTGGGGAAGCAGAAAGCCCATTGTTTTGTTGTGAAAGATTTGCAAGAGTTGATGGCTTACTAAGACGGATATGAAGCACATGGAATCGTTTTAGCCAGATTCTCAGTGAAGGGCTTAGAGGACTATGGGTCACAACTATGGGAAATCTGGAGGTTTTGCTTTGAATCTGTATATTCAGTTGTTCAGTGTGTTCCGATTTCTGCTTTGGTTCTTGAAGGACGAAGAGCGGGCAAGCACGGCGCTAGAAGTGGTAGGTCATGACTTCGCTGTTTGCTTAGACATCTACTGGAACCCAGCAAAGGCATGGTAACCGTACACAAATCTCTGGTATTTTGGTTACGCACTGATTTGGATGGCAATATGATATGAAGGTGTGCACGCGCGTATGTCTGTTTGGTGTAAAGATCAATGCTAATATCACCTTTATCAAGTTCTAAAATGATATCTAAGAAAGATGCATAACTAAACGAGCTTTGACAGAGAGTTGGATAGGATTTAGAAGTTGACTCAACCGGTCAAGGCCTGATTCGGTGCCCTCCCATAACGTAACATTTTTTAATTGTAAACTATCTCCATCACCCCAAATTCCCCATCTGACTCTTTATAAACTCTGCTGCTAATGGAAACACACTGGGTAAAGAATTGGAAGAAACGGAAGTGCAGAAACAGTGATTGGAGTGATTTGCAGACAGGACTTAATTTATTTATTTATTTATTATTATTTTTTTATTTCGTGCTTAGCAAATCGTCGCAACTAGGTCAAAAATAAAGTGACTAGAATTTGTTCTTCAATAAGCAGAATTGCAAACAAGCGCACCAACATCACTCGAATGAGTCAACTTTATACCATGTTGGTAGAAGAAGAAGAAGAAGAAGAAGAAGAAGAAGAAAAAGAAGAAGAAGAAGAAGAAGAAGTAGTAGTGGTAGTAGTAGTAGTAGTAGTAGTAGTAGTAGTAGTAGTAGTAGTAGTCACAGTCGTCGTC
The DNA here is from genome assembly GCA_018398815.1 of Conus ventricosus. Taxonomy (NCBI): domain Eukaryota; kingdom Metazoa; phylum Mollusca; class Gastropoda; order Neogastropoda; family Conidae; genus Conus; species Conus ventricosus. Next base: position 16,695,895 of record CM031621.1, read on the forward strand.
GTCGTCGTCGTCGTCGTCGTCGTCGTAGTAGTAGTAGTAGTAGTTATATTATGGAGATTGTTATTGCCATAGCCCTTGCTAATGCAGCTCCACCACAAGCCTTGTGCAATGCAATGCAATGAATGTTTTCTGAATAACTAGAGTTATTGTGTGTTGTCCAGTACATTATAGTGCAATGAATGTTTTCTGAATAACTAGAGTTATTGTGTGTTGTCCAGTACATTATAGTGCAATGAATGTTTTCTGAATAGCTAGAGTTATTGTGTGTTGTCCAGTACATTATAGTGCAATGAATGTTTTCTGAATAGCTAGAGTTATTGTGTGTTGTCCAGTACATTATAGTGCAATGAATGTTTTCTGAATAGCTAGAGTTATTGTGTGTTGTCCATTACAATGCAGTGCAATGAATGTTTTCTGAATAGCTAGAGTTATTGTTTGTTGTCCATTACAATGCAGTGCAATGAATGTTTTCTGAATAGCTAGAGTTATTGTTTGTTGTCCCGTACATTATAGTGCAATGAATGTTTTCTGAATAGCTAGAGTTATTGTTTGTTGTCCATTACAATGCAGTGCAATGAATGTTTTCTGAATAGCTAGAGTTATTGTGTGTTGTCCATTACAATGCAGTGCAATGAATGTTTTCTGAATAGCTAGAGTTATTGTGTGTTGTCCCGTACATTATAGTGCAATGAATGTTTTCTGAATAGCTAGAGTTATTGTTTGTTGTCCCGTACATTATAGTGCAATGAATGTTTTCTGAATAGCTAGAGTTATTGTGTGTTGTCCATTACAATACACTGCAATGAATATTTTCTTAAAAGACAGAGTTCTTGTTTGTTGTCCATTACAATTGGATTAAGATTGTTTGCATTTAAACTAATAGTGTATTTGGACAACTGACGCATTGATTCTATAAAGAATTGAACATATAAGTATTAGCTTCCCCTAAGTAAATTCCAAGTTGAAATTATCGGAAATAACATTGCATTCTAGCAGTACTCTGAATTGTGTGTAGTCTTTAGAACTTGTCATGGAAGACAACGCTTGGCCTTTGTTGACTAGTCTTGACATGTACGTATACGATTTATCTGGTTATTTTACATATACACGCTTCTTTTGTCCTGTCTGGGCAAGCCTCAATCTAAAGACTTCTAACAGCTTCTGTTCCCTTGCCAGTCGTTGTCGGTGTGTGGCCAATGTCCACATGTGCAGAAGTGGGCTGAGAGCAGACTTCAGAGGGAGCATGAACACAACCAGTCCACCACAGATTCTCTGGGAAACGGTAGTAACATCGTGTGAAGCCATCATGGTGACCAGTCCCATTGGAAGCCAGCAAACAGCATCTGTGAACACCAGCTTCCCCATCAAGCGGACTGAAGAATGATAGGATCTTTATTTTTGGCGTATTGAAGAGAAGTGATAAATGGGATGCAAGAATCTGATCAAACGAAAAGCTTCTGTAGAGATAGTGGATGTCATAGAGATATAACAGATGACATAGAAGAAGAATATGCAGAAATGTAAAGCTTCTACCTTATCATCATTCAGCGTTAGACGGTTGCTGCCATTCATAATTTTACTTCTGAAGGACAGTCTGGAAAAGACTGAAGAAGAGAAGACACGACAGGTATGATCTGAAGACAAGGCAGAATCTTTCAGCTGAGGATCATCAGCATTCATTTCATGGTGGATTGACTGTGAGTCAATGAGACGTATTAGAGAAGTGCCGCAATCTTTGAACGGCACAGGGCCAAGCGCATATCCTTGATTTACCCGAAAGTCTAAGGTTAACTCAGAATATTGGCTTCTGTTAATGACGACAGTTTTTTTTTTGGTCTGTGAAATATGAATGGAAACAGTTCAGGGCGGTGAAATGCGAGTGACACATTTCAAAATCATTTAATTCCAGCTGTGCGCTATTGTTTGACCGTCTGTACTCTTCAAGGTTTCTTACGGAATAAATGCTTTGGCGTCACTGATCTGTCTTGGCAAACACTCTCACGACTGTCATTTCTTGTGTACCAGCTTTTGTCCTGTCTGGGCAAGCCTCAATCGAAAGACTTCTAACAGTTTCTGTTCCCTTGCCAGTCGTTGTCGGTGTGTGGCCAATGTCCACATGTGCAGAAGTGGGCTGAGAGCAGACTTCAGAGGGAGCATGAACACAACCAGTCCACCATAGATTCTCTGGGAAACAGTAGTAACGTCGTGTGAAGCCATCATGGTGACCAGTCCCAATGGAAGCCAGCAAACAGCATCTGTGAACACCAGCTTCCCCATCAAGTGGACTGAAGAATGATAGGATCTTTTTGAGGGCTCAAGTGCTATTCTGTATGTTGGTGTTCGACTTGATATGATACCTTGGCCAGTCACAGACATTAAACACAGCATGAAATTGATCACCACAGTCACTGTGAACCATCTGAACCCTTGGTCAGGGCCACGGTGATCATATAAAGCCAGACGACACAGACCAGACTGACCAGACACTCCCCAGTGCGACAGTCCAGGAAGAAACGGTATGACCGACAACACAATTCCAACAGACCATGTCAGTGTGCAAGCTCCAGATGTCAAACGTTCAGTGATATTCCATGACGGTGTCTGAGAACAAAGAGTGACGATGTGGTCCACAATGATGAACCAGATAATCATTGCTGATACCTCACTGGACAGAATGGAGAGCAAGCCAGACACCTTGCAAGCCACACTGTTGGTCCACGCCTGTTCTGTTTGGATGTATCCATCATGGAACAGGCTGTCTGCCACCAGGAGGATACCCAGATGGCATCCCATACAAACATGGGCACAGTGTAGATGGGCAATGGTCGTCATGAAATTCTTTCCAAATACACTTTTTCCTGCCGAAGAAATCATGAAGCAAAGCAAATTTCCTGACATGCTGGACGTGGCAAACAACCCAAATAAAACCCTGTACAGTTCTGTTGGCATCAATGTTGTACATGAAGGAAATGCACTATATGGTGCTGAACATTTTGTCTGCCGGGAAGTTTTAGGAAGTACATTGCGACAGCATAATCTGTAGTTTGATGACGAGATATAATCCAAACCAGTCAACCTCGAAAATAGATCAACAGGAAAGTTGATGATTCGATTCCCTTGTATGTCCAATTCAGCTAGTCGCCTGACATTTTTAAAGCCTAAAACCCAATGGTTTCAACAGCAGAAAAAGACAAGTTTATGAACTCCACGTAAGGTAAACCTACCGATAGCACACTGCTTAGTGTTTTGATGTGAGTACAAGACACGTCCATTTTTGTCAGGGCATAATGCACCAGCTTTCGATTTCTATTTACAATGTGAACGAGAGGGTTGTTCCTTACACCAAAGAAAAATAAGTTATGCAACTGCATTACGTCAGACACATCAATATGTTCAACATTATTACTGGCTAGGTCTATATACTGCAAATTGCTGAGCTTTGTATGTGACAAATTAACTATGGAGCAAAAAGACAAACTCAGATGAATAAGATATGAATTTTTAGTAAAATCAGTCATCGACAGTCCTGAACCTGTGGCATCAAGGTATCGAAGATTAGGAAAAACTTCAGTAGGAAAGGGATTTCTGCAAAGGAAGGTGTAACCTTGACATAGGCAAACTTGAGGACAGATCAGGTCACACATCAGTTCATCATCTCTCTGTGGACACTGACCCCAGCCATCACACAGATGATCTCCATGCACACATATCTTAGAAGATCGACATTGGTAGAATCCATCACATGTCATTGTCTGACAGTTTTGTTCATCTTCCCCGTAAACACAGTCAGATAATTCATTGCATCGAGTGTAGATAGGAAGGCAGTTCAACGACTCAGCTGTGCACTGATAATGACCTTCGGGACAGGGGTCGCTGGTTTTCATTATCTGAGAGGTGAAATACCCAGTGCCATCCAGTTTGATATAAAATCGTTGGTTTTCATGTTCACTTCTGACCTGAAAGCAATAGGGACATGGATTCCAACCCTTTCCAGGATAATGCTTGCCATTGATCTTCTCATCTGAGTCGTCAGCACAATCTGAAAACTGATTGCAATGTTGGCTGTGTAGTGCATATTGACCATTAGAGCATAGAAATCCAGGTCTTGGAGGGTGTTCACAAAACGCCTCATCACTGTCATCTGAACAGTCCTGATGAAAATCACACACCAGTGTGTACTGCAGTGTGATATCATCGTCACACCTGAACATGGAATACTTAGCAATTGGTGATGTCTCAGGACTAACCTTGTTGGAGGTCTCTTGCCCTGTATTATTGAAGAAAGAGCAAAACTGAAATTTTCTGGATTTCCAGCAATACGTTTTGGAGTCACATAGCAAAAACAGGTGCACACTGTGACTGTTTGAGCATATGAAGAGAGTTTGTAATGTACGTGTGGCGACAGGTTGGAGGGAATGAAGAGGAGTCAGTACAGTCTGTAAAGAAACGAACCGTGTGCGTGCAGTCGTATTTCACACAGTGCGCCGTCTGTCATTGTTTTTGTGTCACGAAGCTCCAGATGTTGAACAGAGGAATGCAGTTTTGCAGTTCTGACTTTCCTCCCCAGAAGACTTTTTAAGTTTAAGAAGGGCATGAAGTAGATTAAAGTGTTGTCAGACCATTTACCAAACATACTGTATATAAATGGCACTGAGCCCCATCCTGAACTAAAACCCAATGCCATGTTAAACCGCATATACTTTTTAAAATGGCAAGAGAATCTTGCTGTTCCTGTCTTGTTTTTAACGAAGCCAGTGTTCCCCCCGTCGCCTGACATTTGAACTTTTGGAACATAGAAGACATCTTTGCCTTCCCTGCAACCAGTCTGAAACATTTGTTGCGTGATGCCACCAAGCCCTGGCACCCCTGACTGCTGAAAGGACAGTGTTCTGTCTCATCACGTCCATCCTCACACTCCTGTTTTTGATTGCAATGCAAGTGGCTCTGGAATTTGGAATAATGTTGTGCCGAGCAGTTAAACAAACCGTTGGACAGCATTGAAGGCTGATCATTCACCGACAGGATTCCAAAATACATTTTGAGGTGGGCATGAATGTGCTGTTTGAACTGAAATAGTATTTGAAGTTGCGAGGTGACCAAGACGGAAGCGGGAGAAAACAAGTCAATACACACTCGTGAAACACGTGGATGAGATGAGTTTGATGGTTTGTACAACAGTTTTATTTTCCTGTCCTCAGAACAGGGGTGAAGCTCGTATGCCTGATGAATACTAATCATGATGGCACTTCCGGAGGGAAAAGTTAACACTTCACTGATGGACATCTCAGGTAGACTGGGTACTATGATATAGCCTCTCTCTTCAGAAACGTATTGTATGATTAACTTATTGCTCTTTACTACTGTAATATCAGTTTGTACGTTAGGTTTATTTGTGTTTGATATTTCAACATAGTCAGCAGCAGAATTAAAGAAAATGTTTTCAAGGGAATGAACGTTGCATTGTATAAATTGCCTGTTTTTCCCTGAATACACACCTGTGGACCACATTTCGTCAGGGCAAAAGTATGAAAGTCGTTGTAACTGAACGCGCAGGATCAGTCCTGAAGGTACCTGTACCCGTAGTTTACAAAGCATCATGTCACCACATATTCCAAGGAACGCAAAGGATTCAGTAAGTTTTGTGTTACTGTATGGGTAACATGACGATTCATTAATGTGCAGGATTGTTACATTTTTGTTGTTTTGGCTTAGGAGGTAATGTACGCCTGGGCAGACGTCAGTGACATTCAAAGAGGTAGGAACATTGTTCATGTAGATGTAGTTCTCCCTCCAACCATCCTGGATATCTTCAGACATGACCAGATCTATCTCTTCTCTCTCTCTCTTCTCTCTCTCTCTCTCCCCTCTCTCTCTCTCTCTCTCTCTCTCTCTCTTTCTCTCTCTCTCTCTCCTCCCCTCTCTCTCTCTCTCTCTCTCTCTCTCTCTCTCTCAGAGAAGGTAAATATGCGGGTTCAAGACCACCCATCTTATTTTGCACGAAAACACCCCTTTTCACATACAAATCACGTCCTTCTCATGCCAGTTTTGGCCAAAAATTAACACCTGTTTTTAAACAAAATTAACACGCAAAACAGCAAAAATTGACGTAATCGGTACATTAAAATGGGGGCTTACGTGCTAGATAAGATAGAGTGATCGTGAACCCGTATATTTACATTCTCTCCACCGCTATTAACGTCCGCGGGACTGAGCCCTTACTACTTTTCTAATATGCTCTTCTACCTCAAGCACTATTAATAATCAGAACAATTAACTAGCCTTCCATCTTGATTAGTTATTTTTACATCCAATGAATTTATAGCCCCTCAATTAATTCTTTAAATTGACTGTTTCCATCAAACCCGTATAACTGATAATCGCAAAACCCTGCCTTAATTGAGGGCAGCACTCTTAGAACTGTAGATGGATGGCCATTAAACAAATTAGCATTTGTTTTTAACTGTTGTAAATGGACATACAAAATTGGGTTTACGAGAAAATCAGAAGGTTTATTACCTTCAAATTGATAAGCATCTTCTTTTGTACTAAATTTATAAGATCTGTCACTATTGTGGAAGCCAAGATTTTAGCCAGGCCTTTAGGGAAAGTGTACTCTCTTCTTTCTTCTAGTGGGAAATGTATAGTAATTCTGAGGTTTGCTTCGTTAATTTTTAACAATATGCCAAATTCGTTAAGTACTTCTTTTAAAGAACAAAAGTTGTAATAACCTTCTGGTATTTGTATATGACTTATTTGACTGCCTTGCTCGCCCTCAACATTAATCCAGTTATTTTGAGCTCCTTCAGATATGTTAACCCACATAACTTTAAAGCCAATTTCTCCCGTGCCAATTGGCAATTGGGTACGTTAAGAACACACGCTCGTTTTGCTTGGTTATAGTGATGTACATCTTTTTTATAACTATTTAAAAAAAAACTAATTTAAAAATGGAGCCATTTAAATATAACGAAAGTGCCACTTACAATGTAGGAGCGTTTTATAACCCCAAATCTTTGGACTTTAGTGTCCTAACCATTGCAGTAGATGAAACATATGGCTTCCAAGTCAGACTTGTAAACCCACTAGATAAATATTTAAATCCTCCAATAAAGAGTGATAGAGAGCCATTACTATGGTCAAACCACCCCATGGCTTTTTTTTCAGAATCAGTTAAATTTTGCCATTTACTGCGCAACACTGGCTGTGGTGTTTCATATACAAACCATTTATACCACCCCAATCTCTTGGTAAGGTCAGTATATAACTTTCATGTTTATTACCAGTACAGACGAATACTAACTGAACTACAAGTACCCTCCCCAACGACAACGCGTTTAATCCATTTAAAAGCCCAATGGACACTAATGCATATGAAAGAATTTGCAATGAGTTTAACATTAATCCTTCAACTAACTTTAGACAAAAGTTAGACCGCAATCATGGGTTAGGCACATTGTATTTGTGGGGCACAAAAAGAGAATATAATTATGACTACTGCTGGCCCCCACACCTCTTTTGAGATGATTCCATGCACACATATCTTAGAAGATCGAATTGGTAGAATCCATCACATGTCATTGTCTGTCAGTTTTGTTCATTCTTCCCTCGTAAACTCAGTTCAGATTATTCAGTTGCATCGAGTGTAATGGAAGGCAGTTCATCGATTCAGCTGTGAACTGATAATGTCCTTATTGGGACTGGGGTCGCTGGTTTTTATTATATGTGAGGTGATATTCCCATGCCATCCAGTTGATATAAATTCGTTGAGTTTTCATGTTCACTGATGACCTGAAAGCAATTGGGGACATGGATTCCTAACCTTTCATGGATAATGCTGCCATGATCTTCTCATCTGAGTCGTCAGCACAATCTGAAATGATTTGCTATGTGGCTGTTGTAGTGAATATTGGACCATTAGAGATAGAAATCAGGTCTTGGAGGGTGTTCACTAAAACGCCTCATCACTGTCATTCTGAACAGTCTGATGAAATTCATCACCGCAGTGATGTATCTGCAGTCGTGATATCACATACGTCACTCCTGAAACATGGAATACTTAGCAATTTGGTGATTGTCTCAGACATATCATTGCTGGAGGTATCTTGCCCTGTATTATTGATGAAAGAGCAATATGAAATTTTTCTGGATTAAGCATTTATGGTTTTGGAGTCACCTAGCATAATCTGGATGCACTCTGTGACTGTTTGAGCATATGAAGTGAGTTTGTAATGTACGTGTGGCGAACAGGATTGGAGGGATTGTTGCAGGAGTCAGTACAGTCTGTAAATGAAAAACGACCGTGTGCGTGCAGTCGTATTCACATCAGTGCGCGTCTGTCAGTGTTTTTTGTGTCTCGAATGCTACCAGATGTTGAACGAAGGAATGCTGTTTTGCTGGTTTCTGACTTTTCCTCCCCAGAAGACTTTTTAAGTTTAAGATGGGCATGAGTAGATTATAAAGTGTTGTCAGACTTTACAAACATACTGTTTATAAATGCTATGAGTCCCTTCCTGAACTAATACCTTTTGACATGTTAACCGCATATACTTTTTTAAAATGGCAAGAGAATCTTGCTTTTCCTGTCTTGTTTTTATAGAAGACCAGTGTTCCCACGTCGAATCCCATGACATTTGAACTTTTGGAACTAGAAGACATCCTTTGCCTCCCTGCAACCAGTCTGAATCATGTGTTGCGTGTTGAACTCAAGCCCTGGCAACCATGAATGCTGAAAGGACAGTGTTCTGTCTCATCTCGTCCATCCTCACCATCTGTTTTGATTGCTAATGCTTAGTGGCTCTGTTATTTGGTATTTATGTTGGTGCCGGAGCAGTTAAACATACCGTTGGACAGAATTGAAGGTGGATCATTCACGACAGGTTTCCTAAATACATTTTGAGGTGGGAATGAATGGGCTGTTTGAACTGGAAATTTTGTATTTGAAGTGCGAGGTGGACCAAGACGGAAGAGGGAGAAACAAGTCATTACACACTCGTGAAAACTACGTGGATGAGATGAGTTTGATGGTTTGTAAAAACAGTTTTATTTTCCTGTCCTCAGAACAGGGGTGATTAAGCTAGTAGGCCTGTTGAATAATAAAATGATGGGCACTTCCTGAGGGAAAAGTTATCTCTTCACTGTTGGGACGTTCAGGTTGATGGTACTTAGGTTATAGATATCTCTTCAGAAAGTAGTGTATGATTAACTTATTGCTCTTTACTACTGTAATTCTCAGTTTGTACGTTGCGGTTTTATTTGTGTGTTAGATATTTCTTCATAGTCTGCAGCAGAATTATAAGAAAATGTTTTACAGGGATATAATGATAGTTTGCATTGTATATATAAACAGTGCTGTTTTTACTGAATAAACACCTGTGGTCCACATTTCGTCAGGGCAAAAGTATGAATAGGTCAGTGTAACTGAACGCGCAGGTTCAGTCCTGAAGGTTCATGTACGTTGTTTCAAAGAATCATGTCACCACATATTACAAGGAACGCAATGGATTCTGTAAGTTTTGTGTTATGTATGGCGTTACTTGACGATTCTTTATTTGTGCAGGAATTGTTACATTTTTTGTTGTTTTGGATTAGGTGTATGTACGCATGGGGCAGTCCGTCAGTGACATTCAATGAGGTAGGTAATTGTTCATGTAGATGTAGTTCTCCCTCCACCATCCTGGATATCTTCAGACATGACAAGATTATCTCTCTCTCTCTCTCATCTCTCTCTCTCCTCTATCTCTATCTATCTTCTCTCTCCTCTCTATTCTTTTCTCCTCTCTCTCTCTCCTCTCATTCTTCCATCTCTACTCTCTCTCTCGCTCATGCAGGAGGTAGGTTAAATATGAGGGTTCAAGACATCCCATTCTTTTTTTGCACGAATAAACCCAACCTTTTACACATACTAATCACTCTTCTCATGCCAGTTGTTTGGCTAATTTATCACCTGGTTTTTAACAAAATTTACACGCTAAAACAGCTTAAAATGACGGTAGTCGGTACATTATTTGGGGGGATTACGTGCGAGATAAGATAGAGTGATCGTGAACCCGTTTTTTATTTACTTCTATCACCAGCTATGTAAGTCCCGCGGGAATGAGCCATTACTTCTTTTCTATTTTGTCTCTTCTACCTCAAGCACTAGTATAAATCAGAACAATTAACTAGCCTTCCATCTTGTATTAGTTATTTTTACTTCCTAATGTATGTTTAGGCCCCCTCAATTAATTCATTTTATTTATTTGTCTGTTTCCTTAATCCGTTTATTAAAACTGATAATCGCACATATAAACCCTGCCTTTATTGAGGGCAGCCACTCTTAGATCTGTAGAGGATGGCCATTTAAACAAATTAGCATTTGTTTTTAATCTGTGTATAATGGAATACTAAATTGGGTTTACGAGGATATAATCTGTTGGTTTTTTACCTCATATTGATTAGATCTTCTTTTGTTACTAATGTTTAAGTTCTGTCACTATTGTGGAAGCCCAAGATTTTTGACAGGCCTTTTAGGGGAAAGTGTACTATATTCTTTCTTCTAGGGGAAATGTTTAGTATTTCTTGGGTTTGCTTTCGTTTAATTTTTAACAAAATGCCTTATTCGTTAAGTAATTCTTTTAAGTCTAAAGTTTGTTAATAACCTTCTGTATTTGTTTATGACTTATTTGACTGCCTTGTCGACATAAACATTATCCAGTTATTTTGAGCTCCTTCAGATTTGTTTTCCCACAATATTCTTTAAAGCAATTTTCCCGGGCCAATTGGCAATTGGGTACGTTAAGAAAAAACCCACGCTCGTTTTGCTTGGTTATAGTGTTGTTCATCTTTTTTTATAACTTTTTAAAAAAACTAATGTTAAAAAATGGAGCCATTTAAAAATATAACGAAAGTGCCACTTAAAATGTAGGAGCGTTTATAACCCAAATCTTTGGACTTTAGTGTCCTAACCATTGCAGTGATGAAACTTTTGGCTGTCCAAAGTCAGATTGTAAACCCACTTGATAAATATTTATATCCTCCAATAAAGAGTGTTAGAGAGCCATTACTATGCGTCATACCACCCATGGGCTTTTTTTCAGATGCAGTTAATCTTTTGCCATTTACTGCCAACCACTGGTGTGGTGTGTATATACCCAATACATTTTATACCACCCCAATCTATTGGTAAGGTCAGTTATATTTTTCTTTCTTGTTTTTTACCAGTACAATGACGAATACTAACTGTTCGACTATTGTGTCCCTCCCCAAAGTCCAACGCGTTTTTATTCCATTTAAATTGCCCAATGGCACTAAGGCATATGATAGAATTTGCTTTGGAGTTTTATACATTAATATCCTTCAACTATACTTTTGACAAAAAGTTTGACCGCAATATGGGATTAGGCACATTGTATTTGTGGGCACAAAATGAGTAATATAATTTTGTTACTGGCCGGGACATAAACTATTTTTAATACCTGACATACTAGTTCGATTGGGATCAATAGAACAAAAACTCCCTAAGATTGGGCAACATTTATCTTAATATGTAAGTGATGGCTTAACAATGCCAGGAGTGCAAAGACTTTATGTCTACACATACGGTCATTAATTTTGGTGTCTTTTAGGAGCACATGCACAGACTAAGTCTAGACATTAGTGGATTCTATTACAGGCGTTTGTTGACCATGCAAACAAATTTCTAGCAATTTAGAAGTTGCTTATTTATATGCTGTTGATTTGCCTGCAGCTTACAAAGGTATCTAGAAGTTCTTGCACTTGCTAGGTCAATAGGTTGACTTTGTTGTAGCCTTGGATTTTACATGCTGCCCTTTGACCTTTGACTTCAGATGGACATGATACTGTATTTTAACAATGAAATCTCATAGCTGGAGAACGATTCAAATCGTTGGACACAAATCATAAGGCCTTAAACACAAGCTGCTCCATACATTTAAAAAAGTACCTAGCCCTGAAGAAAGAGATCCGTTATGAACACCCCAGAAGTAAGCCCCACAGCCAGAAAGCAGGTCAGAAAGCACCGCCAACTGTTAATGTACCTCGCACGGACTGTTTACTAGAATACACAAAGGATCAGGCCTCGTTGTATTTTTTACTTTACTGGATTAGCCTTACTTTATTTCACTAATAATTTATGCCAGAAAGCTAGCACTCCTATCGTCCACAGTTGGTCTGCCATATAACCAGCAACTTTGCCTATGTAGACAAAACCCAACTTCTATACATGACTATTTTGCCAGGCTGAAGCATCTAGCGCTTTGGCTGAGAACTTCTTTAATAGGTTTGCTAGTTGTTGTAATTGTTTTCTAATCCATACTTTTTACCAGGCTGAGGTGTCGGAGGAAGGAGTACTGGCCCGTTGGCGCACCCCTTGTTAATGCAGAATCGTGTGTTGAGATAGCAAAAATACTAGTGTTAAGTAGGCTATCTAATGTAATCCCATGTTCTCTGAACAGTTGGTCCTTTTCTTTCAGCTAGCGTTGTGTTTTCTTAAAGGATTCTGTTTATTGTTTCTCTTATTCTGCTTGTTTGTGATGCTAGCTGCGCTTGTTAGTAGACGCATTTCTAACCTGGCTGCCCTTTCTATCCATTAAATCACTGTATTTTCTGCTGTATTTTAGCCTTTTCTTTCTTGCCCCTTTAGTGTTTTCTTTGCATCAGACAGCTTTTTTATTTTTTTCTTCTTCTATCTCTCTATCTTGTCGCCATGGTTTTTGCCATAAATTGTTTGTTAGTTCACCCCTTATTGTTGCAGAGCAGCATTTTATGCCACTGGATTTCACGCATGGGCAATGGTGATCGTCAATTGTTTTTTTTTTTGTGTCTCTCATTAAATCTTGTTTCAATTTTGCTATTAGTTCATTCTGCTTCTTTTAATTGATTCTTCTGCTTCTTGAGATAAAATCTTGAAGAGGAAATGTGTTGTATTTTAGATTGTGTTGGCAACTATGCCCAAAGTTTTGTTATCGACTAAAGGCTTCGGTCTTAAGCTCTTTAATGGTTTATTGTTCTGCTTAGCATTAGGGTAGTTTCGCCTTATTGTGCTTAGTTTTAAAAACTTGTTTGGTTTTGCGTTGATGTAGCTTTTACACGACATCCTGCACCAGTTTCTTTTATTACAAATGCCTCCATTTAATCTATTTCGTTTGGATCAAGCAATCCCGCTGGTAGCTCCGCTCTCCTCATCATCCTATGCTTCTATAAATGATTGTATTTCGCTGTCGCAATAGTTCTGAGTTGTTTTGGGTAAGGAACCGGCTCCTTCTAGCTCTTTATTGCATTGTATGGACCTAGGTTCTGTTTCATCTTCTTCTTCAATTGGATTTATCGCCCGTCAAAATCTTATCCATATTCTTTATTTATTTTACTTTGTGTTTGATAAAATTTTGAATATTACGGTTGTGGACCTCGATCCATACAGAAAATGAGAAGGACCCATGGCGTTTATATGGTATTAGGACAGACTGAATTTAGTGTATAATCTCCATCAACAGTTCAGCCTGAACATAACTTGAATAGTCAAGTTTCGTGATCTTGGCGCTGGCGTGTTATAATGCCAGGCAACTGCTATACTACTTCATTCAATATAGGTATTATATGTCCAGTCCCTAATGCTACTGTTGTTGCTTACATTTGGGATAGGGCCATCCGTTAAACATATGGCAATCAAAATGGAGGGCAGAGAAGTATTGGTTCTTGGCGTGGCAGACATTTTTGCTCTTATTCGGGACCTATGGCTGGCTAATAAGAAGGAAGAGAAAGTGTATCTGCGTTTACAAAGCCCAAACATGGTTCCTCAAGCACAGGCTTATAGGGGAGGATTGCAATGGATGATGTTATAAGATGTGGCAGAGTAGCAGAAAGCATTTGGCATCAGATTCTGCTCTCTTCCCTCTAGTTTTTGATCTGTTAATGAAGCATATGCCATATTTTTCCTAGGCGACACTAAAAGAAACTTACTTATGAAACTGACAATTTAATCTTGCGACAGATTCTGTTGTTCTGTCTGATGACCTGTAATGCTAATTACTCAGTCTGCGACATTTCTCTTGGAGTTTTTGATGATGTTTCTTACATGAACTGGCCAGTATACAATCGTTACACGTATAAAAATAAATCAGTAGTTATTTTGAAAGGTTATATACTCTCCACTTCATAATTAGAAACAAGCGTGTCAATCTCTGGTAACATAATCTAATTCTGTCTTTTCCCTTGGGGGGGGGAAAAAATAAAAAATATAGGGGGGGTTCTTTTATATGGAATTTTGTTCTTGTTTACTGAAGGAACAACTCCTTTTCATAGAGATTCTGAAGCGTTTTATATTCCAAATAATTGAGAAGGTTGTCTGTGCAATTAAATGGCAGTCTGATCAGTTGTATTGGGTCGCGGTCTTTACCTCACACAAAACACTTGGATGCTAATAAGAATGATGTTCGCTTGGTGGTAGGCCAAAGAGATCCTGCAGTGAATCGTGTTTGTGAAAAACATTCGTCTTTATGTTGTAGACTTGAAGTTACTTAATAACCAATATGGCTGTGGCTGGTTTTTAGTTCCACATTTGACAACAGATTGTTTGGTGGGGAGTATGGGTTGGGCATGGTTGGTTTATTAATTATGATTAATTTGAGAATGCCACTATATTAATGAATTGTTTTATGGTTTGTGCATGCTCTGTTATAAATTGTATGTTTAAGGACTATATGTCGTTCGGCTTAGTAAAAGTAGTAGAAATAAACTTTTTAATATAGATGGATAGTTTGAAGTTTACTGCCTTATAGTTCGCACTTGTTCTTTTTCGCGGGATTACTGCTGTGTGGAAAACTGTCGTTGTACTTGATTTGTTACAAACAATTATACAGGTTTACATTACGTGCCAACATTGTTATATTATGCAAACCTTTAAGCAAAACAAGTCTTACAAAGATTGGTAGTTTGGTTGGAACAGACGAGAATTTTTTTTAGTTGATCTAGCGACATAAACTGAGCGAACTGTTTAGATCATACTATAGAGACTATTTGAGGGAAATTGAAACACTGTGTTTTATTGATGAGCTGTTCAGCTGAACGAGACCTTGGTTAAAAAAGAAAAGGCTCTGTTCAAAGCTGGCCATTTAGTGGTACGACACGCATTTGTTTCTGTGTGGGCTCGTACTCTTAAATACATGCTGTCTTAAAAGACGTTTCGTTCGCAGCTTAAAATTCGGTTGTAGTATTTTACATAAAGGCCCAAAGATAGGAGGTAAGTAGCTGCTGTCGGGGGGTACCCTGGTGGTTTTTTTTGTTTAGGCGTTTTGAAAAGAAAAAAAGAAGAAGATAGAAAGAAGAGAAGAAAAAAGACGAATAGAATAAAAAGAAAGAAAGTAAGAAGAATGAATGAAAAGGAAAAGTAGAAGAACTGAAATAGAAAGAAAGCGAAAGAAGAAATGAAGAAGAAGAAAAAGATGACAGAAAGAGAAGAGAAGCTAAGAAAAAGAGAATGAATCAGCTATAGATAACGAAGTTTAGAAAGAAAAGAAAGAAGAAAGTTAGATAGAAAGAATGAAAGAATGTGTCTAGAAGAAAAAAAGAAGAATTGCATACAGTGAAAATTATATATTAATGGACAAAGATGAGCTTAAACATAAATAAAAGAGCAGTTAGAAATATTAAGCACGCTAAGCTTTGCTTGCGGACTGCCCACCAGTTCATTTCGTGTGTATTTTATAATTTGTTTATTATCGATTGCTTATACAATTTGTGTATTATATTTTTAATATTTAAAAAAAAATGTTCGAGGACCAGAATCAAAATGCGCATTCTAGCTCCTTAATTGAGTTGCAGTAGAGCTAATGACCTAGCAGACACAACTGAGTTTGTTCGAATAGGGTGATAGGAAATGTTTATGGATTTGGAAAATTCACAGATGATGGGGTTTACAAAAGGAACAGATAGTGAAGACAAAAAACGACAGCATTAATACTACCCTAGAAGAGAATAAGAAATTTAAGGGCATATCGATTTTGGCAAAACATGAATACAAACTTAATAAAAGAGGATTGATTGGGCGTTGCTTCTGATAATGCTTGGAATTTAAAGTGTGATTTAGATGCCCAAGTGTATTACTTTGATATGAAAAACAATTTTAGAAAAGCCTTAAATGCAGATCAGGACCTTTCTAGTTAGCCTAGTTCCAGGTACACACAGAAAAAAACAGATTGATAAAATTACTATCGGGCTGGGTTCTGGAAGATATGTACAGATGAAAGAAGTCCTTAGAGAAGTGGGGTTGGTCACCGTCGGCTTAGAAGTTACCACCACGGCTACTAGGCAAATGACGGATGATTTTCTCGCTTCTTATTACTCCGAGTGAGGGCGATCCTAGTTTGCCAGACTACGTTAATTAGAGGTATACGAATTATGGCTGAAATCTTGGATGCCCCTCTTAAGTCGTTAATGCAATCATAAACTCGGAGACGATATTAACACCTTGTATCATCTGACAAGGTTACTGTGATGGTTGACAAAGCCAAAATAAACAGTACTAGACTTTTTTTTCATTAAGTATGGTGATTGTTTGAGTTTTACTCTGTGATGAAGTGTGCCAAATTGGATTAATAAGAAAATATGTATAAGATTAATTTAAAAAATTATCTGATTTATAAAATGGAGGTCACAGTTTTGGTTAGAGCATAATAACTGAACTTCAAAAGGAATAGAATGCGGACTTGGATAATTATAGAGTTACTAGTAAAGAATTATGCTTTAGCTTTTAAATACTACTTTCTTTTGTAATTACTGGCTCCTCAGCTCTAGCTAGCGTAAGTGCTGGGTTAGTGTTGTGTTTTAGTATCTGGGGTTGGCTGCGCAGCCTCTTTGAGCATTAGGGGGCCTTGGTTTGGGTTTAGGAGCAATGGCTATGTTGTTAAGTGCTGTTTTTTAAAAAAAAATAACTCCTAAATTTACATTAAGCGCACTGCCATTGTAGCCCTAACATCAAGATAATCTTTGTTCATTATGATTAAGAATAAGCATATCATTTACAGGATTGAATAAATTACGGACGAAGAATTTTCAGATGTTATGGTGTCGGTGGATTACAGGCGTCAAAAAATTGAACTGCAAAGGAGTGGAGAAAGACTTTTTCTTACACGACAGGGGTAGACATGAGCAATTAACAGAACATTGAAAAACAAAACACTTGATCGGTAAACCCATAATTAAACCAAAATAGTTTAACAAAAAATAGTTTAGCTAAAATAAATACGATTTTTTTTGTAAATACAGTGTTTGGCGGGGACAACTTGCTGCTCTTCACGAACAAAAGGTCTTTTAGGTGCAGGCGTTTAGAAGGATGTAGTTTCTTTAAATAATTACTCGGCGGTGGGGTTGTTTTCTTGATTCTTCTACTTAATATCCATCGACGCGCAATATAGGTTCTGTGGCTCTAATTCTAACATCACTCTGGCCTCTCAGGTGCTTACAAGTAATCTTACTTTTATGCAAACGGAAGAGTTTTGTGTCCCCTGCACATCTTCATGTAATGCTATTTTTTTTTAAAATTTGATTGCGTTTAATTGGTTTAAGGCCTGTGACTTTTAAATTCTTCGTTGTTCATGGAGCGTAAGACGCGGGCATCTCATAAACAATTCTGTGTTACGCGTTCGTCCATATTTTCTCTTTGATATTGATAGGTAAAACAGACGTTCAGTAGATTCTTATTAATGTTTGCTTCTGGGCCTTGTGATCGATGTTGCCTGGGATCCTCTCTTAACATGTAACTTGGTGTTTTAAAAACTGTCTGGTTACTGAACTATTTAAACTCTTTTCCATCATCAACTGAATCATCACTAGGAACTTTATTGGGCTCTCGCATGTTTATTTGTTTGATTAAGCCACAGCCTCAGTAGTTGAGCTTTTTTCCGTTAAAGGTTCAGCCGTCTTTGTATCTTGAAAGCCATGTCAACATAACTGTCAGAGCATTCTTAAACTTTTTTATTTCTAACTTTGTCATGTGGAAGATACAGCATGTCTTATGGTGGGTGTCATTTTGGTGGTACTGATTTTACAAATCTAGGCCGTATTATTCTTTTTGGGGGCCAGGCAGATATATTTGCCAAATTGCCTGTTTTGACATTAAGCCAGTCTTTCGCATATGATTCAGACACTTTGCGCTTTACTCTGTTTTCTACGCGTCTTTCCTTTCCAATAACCTTTAGGGAATAATTATATTTGTAATTCGTTTTGTCCTTATTTTTATTGCGTTTTATTTAACAAGATAGTGTGCGAAAGTAGCAGAATGATAGGTCATGCCAATTACTATTTTGAAATTTCTCTGCAGTCTTCTGTTCTCAGATGGCTCATAATAGTCAGGACAGTTCTGGCGGTGGCGATGTTAGAAAATTCTTTCCAGTCACTAAGTTTATTACTCTTCATTGCGTCTCAACGTCTGTAAATGTGTGATCTGGGTCCCTGTTATTCTTAACTTTTTATTATTAATGTCTCTTAGGTGAAGCAAATACGTCTTTTCTCGTAAGTGTCTCGTGCCTTAGTATATCTTCTATTGCCGTGTTATGGGACGTTCTCTCTCTTATCGGACACGCATTTACTTAACATTTTATTGCTTCAGAGAGGCCAAAGCGTTTAACAATAGCCCCTCCACCATCAGAACCAATCCAGACTTCTGTTTATATAATCTTATTTTCTTGAATTAATCTGCATATGCTTTAATATTTTTCTGGGATAATCCCTGTGTAACAAGAAAGTCTTTTGGACGCAATCCTGAGTGATTTACTACTTTAACCATAACTTACATCCTCAATGTCTACCTTCAGATCCGCTGGCTTCATTTTAAAATCTTGTTTTTTGGCTAAACACGCTATTCCTATACTAAGAAACCGACCTAATTACAGCAGGTAGTAAATCGTATTGTTACATCTTTTTTTCTACTCATATTTTTATCTATCTTAATATAAAAATAATTAAAATTTTCATAATACGAAAGACTGTCTATGGTGCTTTTAATAAGATATTTTTTGGTTATTAAGCTATATATTTTAGTTGAATAGTTTTGGCGAGCCCCCCGGGGGGGTATAAAAAAAAATGGATTCTTTATCTTTCCATTGTTGGGCGGTTTTTTTTCCTAAAAAATTTTGCAAGGGTTGGATAGAATAGAAACACACAACGCTTGGCACTGCATAATTAACCAACGATAAACTCATGACCCGGTTTTAAATCAGTATTATATTATTTTTTATTGTTTTATAAAATGGTGTGTGTAGAACTATTAAAGTGTTTGAGGAGCAGGGCAGGCTAATCAAGCAGACCACTGCCTTTAAAGTTCACGATTATACTCTCTGGCTGCCTGCTTGTGGTAAAACTAAACAGTTATTTGGCACTGAACTATGTGTTGATCAAATCCCCCCCCCCCCCACCCCCCCCAACGGTATACATCAGACGGTGAGAAGTACTACGATATGGTACGATGCGCAGCTAGGTTCAAAAAAATGGTAGATCAGTAGGTCAGAAAATGATTTGCCTTTTGCTATGTAGTAAGTAGATGGCCTACGGTTGATTCAGAATGAGATTTAAAATATGACTTTTCACAAAGATCCGGTTTTAAACATGTCCCTAGATATACTCTTGCATGTGAACATGTATTATAGATTTGGGACGATGTTAGGGCCATTAATATGGGATTAATTTACTTTTATTCTTATTAATTTTAATCATAATTATATTTTATCGCAATAAAAAAAAATGAGAGAGGAAGACGCGCTGAACAGTCCGCAGGAGCTGAATGTACCACATGAGAAATGCGCCAAGAGCTTATTCACGTGAATGTCCACAAGTGTGGTAGTGTTTTTTTTTACCTAAGTCTAAAAGTCCTGGACGTGTTGGATGGGTGTAAATCTAAGCTGAATGGACCGACTGCATAAAGGCAAACCAATCAAGCAAAACAAAAATTGTTTGTTAGTAATACTGCATCGCCGCCACTACCTATCAAACAACAACACAAGTAACAACACACAATCACAATCCAATCTAACGATAGATGTATCATTAGTATTGGTGAGCTGCTGTTGTTGCTGGGGTGGTTTTGTAGCATACAAATAATCTAACTCTCCATTACCAAAGCAACAATGCCACAGCCCCCACTGTAAAAGAGAAGAACCGACTTCGGAAAAATAGTGCAACAGTCCCGCTGTAGATCCATTTTCTATGCAATAGTTTTTTTAAATGAACTAGATAAAGTACAAGTTTAAGAACTAGATATAGGTACAATGTTTAGTTTGTTATTGAAAGTATTTTAAGTTAAGCGCAAGTAAATTACATGTTAAGTGCAAAATAAAATAAGTTCTTGTGTTAAGTACTAGTTAGGTTCTTAAGTTTAATTATAGTTATGTTCTTAAGTAAGTACTTGTTAAGTTCTTATGTTTAGTACTGGCCTGTCAGTAAAGTTAATCTTTTAATGTTCTCCAATGCCTACAGCTTATATGAAAAGTCAGAATTGAAGTAAGTTCTCTTGTTATTGTTAGGGAACTTGTGATTGCTTGTTTAACAGCACAGTTGTGTGTATCTTGATGAAGGGAGTAGAGGAAGATTTAACATTTGTGTGATAACATACCTTTGTTTTCAAAGAGAGCTTGCTTGTTTGTTAATCGTGAGTTATTTTTTTTTGAGGACAATTTATTTTACTTATGCCCTTAGTCACACCTTTTTCATTACAGATGTCTGGCTGGCAAGCTATACATCTTCGACCGCAAACCAACATATTCTTTGATACTGTACCATTGAATTCATCCTTCATCTTTCCAATTACTTTCTTGTTTTCTGTTGAATGTTTAAGGGTGTCTTTTGGGTAGTCACTGATGTCGTACCATCCTTCGGCTCTTTGGCTAACTCAGTTTCTAAGTCTTTTTAATAGTTCTTCTGTGGGGACGTTCGAGAATTAAAAATATATCAGTGTTGTGTTAAAGTACATCGTGCTTCTGGGTACCGCGGTTTAAAGTAGTTCGTACAGAAATTCTATAACATCAATTACTTTGACTACTCTTAATACAGTAAAAAACATATAAACACGGCTTGTCATACTTTACATCTTTTTTCTTCATCATATTTGCCAACAGGGCTGTCGTTAAATCTTCTAAAGTCTTGGATAGTTAGAGTTAGAAACCAACTTTAATTGCTTGCGTTTTCTTTTGTTACTAATTTACATCTTTTCGTTTGTGTGGGTTTTTCCATTGTTTGCCCAAATACAAGCTGTTGTTCATCAGTTTAAAGAAGTCTTTTTCTGAGGCGTCAGTGGCTAGGTTCTATGTTCAGTATTCTCTTGATGTATGGACTCATAAAGGGTCTTGATCACAGATATTTATTCTGGTTGAAATGCTGTCAGATTTAATCCTTGCTTTAAGTAATAAAACTGTAGGAGTCTGTAATGGCACACATATTAGTTTTATGTCTAAGATTAGGCACAAGTTTTGGGGTATCGATCAGACTCATTTTTAATCTTTCTGCGGCTCTAAGGGGTAATCGTTGTGAAGGATCGTGTAGTTCATAAGGATACTCTAAGTCTAATTCAGATTAGTCTATTGGATTATAAGGTGTACGCTGTGACAACATTCCTAACACAGGTATGACTTTATGAGGGCCTTTTATCATTGTAAGTTTCTACAGTGGAAGTGGATGGACTAATGGCCAGCCATCAGTTTGTTGGCGTCTAAGTACATTAAATAGTTGGATGGTTTAGTGGGATATTATCGGTCTTAAAATAATTGTTGTTGGCTTTGCTGTAAGATGTGAGGCCAATGCTATACCTCCCCTCAGCCCGTTTCTTTAATAATCTGTAGTGTGGGATAAATTAGATATGTAGTCAATCTTGATGTTTGTAGACTTTAAGAAAAGATCGTCATGAAAGCGCTGGGAGTGATGTTATGTTGATGAGTCTAATACCGTAAGTTTCATGCATGTAGCTCTGGTAATTCTGAAAAAACGTCTTGCTATTAAAACTCACGTCAGCAATAAATATTGATCATGTTAAATTACCATTGTTTGGCAGTGTATTTCTGTCCAGGCTTTCTGAGAGTTATTCTTGTAAGCATCAGTTTTGTCTTTGCCTCTAGACTTGAAAAGAAATCGCCTGTACGGTGGAAAGCGAGTTTCATAACAAACCTATCCTCGAGTTTATGTTTTCATAGGGGTAAACTCCTTTACGCACAAAGAGGGTCATTTATTGTTTAGGTATGGGAATAAGTCTTGTAGAGATCCTGCCTAACTTATCCAAAATTGCCTTCAGGATGTTGGGCTGTGTCATATAGGATAAACAGGCAAGTGTAAATAGGCATGTACTTTCTGAAGACTGTGCATTGCTGGTAACCCTCTTATATCTGAAGTCATGCTTGCATGATTAAAATGAGAATCGTTAGCCTCGTAGGTTATGAAAGAAGATAGGTAGTTTACATTTTTTTGGGATGTAATACTTTTGTTGAAGATTACATTGTTGTGCGCGGCCCTCTGAAACTTTCCTGTAATGTGTCATGGAATCTCTTATGTCACGTCTTTACGGTTGGTGTTAGCTCTAAGCCGCAAAATCCCTGCAGTGGGTGGCTGAGTCTTAAAGTCTTGGTCTTCTGGATGTCATACAAAGCTCGGTAAGGTTTTAGTTGGTTGGATGTAGTAATTGCAAAGTTGTTACATCTGCTCTAAAAATCTATAGCTGACATTGGGTCCTCTCTGTAAATCTCTGGGTGTGTGTGTGTTCCATCTGACCTAAACAACAAATAAAGCTAAGAAAGATCTGTTGGTAGGTTATAGTTGTTTTTTCGTTTTGCTGTTGCGGGCCTAGTACTGCGTGTAAGAGCGATTCAAAGTCAGCATAACCACGTAAGGGCTATCTGCCATTTTGCGTTCTTTCTTAAATCTATCTGTAGACCCTGTGTAGGTGTAAGGGTTCAGTTTCACTGTTACAAAATTTTTACAATGTTTCTTTGATGGCAGCTGCTCTATAGTAGGGGATTCTGACCAAAAACCTTCTACAAAGCTCTTGTTTGATTTTTGCTTTGATGTATATTTAACAGTATGCTTATTGTCTGATAATACATAATGGCTCTTTGTAATATTCCGCAAACATATCATAGTTTACATGTTTGTTAAGCGGTTCACCTAAAGTTGGGGCGTTGGATGGAATCCTTAGTGGGACTAGATTATTACTACAGGACCAACGTTTACTTGTGATTGGATTGTTTTGCTCTTCAAACTGAGATATAATGTGTATACTTACTGGAAAGTTTATGTTTTCAAAAGTTCTGCTCACTTTTGTTTTGTTCATATATTGGAATACTCTGTTTGCATGATTTTTTTTTTTTTAACAGGATGTTAAAGGCGCTTAAATCTATCCTATTTATAAAATGTCTGTCAGAAGTATGTATGTTTAAGACTGATCGTTTTAACTCTAAATCTTTTGGAAGAGGAAGGTAAGTATTGCCAAACATATAGGAGTAGTACTTTGTTTGTTTCAATCTG
>CM031621.1:16724387-16732154 GCA_018398815.1 Conus ventricosus
GCACAGACACAATCAGCCGTGTCTCCCTGATGAGTCCGATCCAGCGGACGAAAGGCCTAGGAGCAGGCGATACAAGTAAATGTGCTTTCGAGAGGGACTAAGATGGTTCCTTCGGGCAGCTAGTGAAGGGCTTTTTATATTTATAATACATTCCCCTATTTTCTTCATCTTCATTTTTTTTATTTTAAGTTCAAATCTTTGCCTATTTTCTTCATCTTCATTTTTTTTTATTTTAAGTTCAAATCTTTGCCAAGTCATTACTATAATGACTGAAGAATTGTTAACCTGCACTTGTTTTCCCCCACTGCTTAATTGTTCAGCATTCTTTTTGTATTTTCTATTCTTTCCGTGTTTGTTCACTTGGTTTGGTATCTTTTCTTTTCTGTTCTTTCCGTGTTTGTTGACTTGGTTTGATATCTTTTATTTTCTATTCCCTTTCCATGTTTGTTCACTTGGTTTGGTATCTTATATTATCTATTCTTTCTGTGTTTGTTAGTTGGTTTGATATTATTTATTTGTGCAATTGAATTATTCATTTTTTTGGAATGTGTCTGCTTGTTGTATTCTTGGCATTGAATTTTGTCCATATGATCGGCTGTGAAACCTCGAAAGTCACTAAATTACGTCCCCTGCCTATTGTGGAAACCAAGTGGCTGTGCAATGTTTGTTGGACAATGCTCAAGTTCGGAGGTCTCGAAAATGTCCATCTGCCGCTTAATTTCTTGTAGCCTGTCCTAGAAAATGTCCATATGCCGCTTAATTTCTTGGAGCCTGTCTTGAAAAGATCCATTGCCGATTACTTTCTTGTAGGCTGTCTTAGAAAAGATCATCTGCCGCTTAATTTTTTTGTAGCCTGTCCTGCAGCTTTACAACATATTCCATCTGCCGGTTCGTTTCTTGTAGCCTGTCCTGCAGCTTACAACATATTCCATTTGCCGGTTCGTTTCTTGTAGCCTGTCCTGCAGCTTTACAACATATTCCATCTGCGGTTCATTTCTTGTAGCCTGCCCTGCAGCTTTACAACTGTCTTTTTAACTAAACATATCCCGAAATCTTGTGATTGCTTAGAAAATTTAGTACCCGAAAATTTGAAAAATGTGAGTGTGTGACACCGCCATCGAACTGTAATGTAATGCACGCAGAAAAAAAATTCTGAAGAGTAGCATTATATAAAACCAGAAAATGTAACTAAATCTATAGATCCATCTGTGGATGAAAATAATGTGGACATGATTGTTGATGTGGTACCGTTTCACCATGATGAAATCTAGAGAATGAAGAAACAAGGACTGGACTTCAATTATTTTTGTTTTATTTTTTGCTGTCCCATTTTCTGGTGCACCTCACCTCAGTGGCAGTGCACCACCCCGCTCATTCGATACCCCGTCCACAGCCACAGCCCGGTCAGTCCCGCCACAGCCCCGGCACCGCCAATGTTAAGTAGTCGAGAGGCAGCCCACCAGAGGAGACACTGCACTGCTGTCGAGTCACTTCGGTAGCTTCAGTGGCGCATGTTCTAATCCAACTTACACAGGACACCACCTACTAAGCCCCGACTGACAATTGCTTAGTCGCTGAGCCGGCGTGAGTGAGCTCTCCCTCCGGAGGGCGCCTCCACGTCCGTCCAACGACAGCCCCCTTGGACTTGCCGATACCGGTGACCCGACGGAACCAAACCAAGGCCACATACGTGGAGACGACATCGAAACTGAGCTCACCATGACAGCAGGGCATGAAGGGCCACAGAATTTGAGACGTTTTTATGCTGATCGATGAGAATGAGGATGTTGAAGATGATGCTACGGATTTCTATTCGGTCTAAGACTGCGTGACAGGGTTGTACTCTACGCTTCCTTTCATAATATATCCCAGTGTCAAACAGGCACGAGAGATACAGACACCTGCAGTGTTGGTCAGGAAAGTTGAGCAACACTCTCATAGACACATCCATTATGTGGATGAAACTCTACTGTGTGGTCCCAAATGAGCCGTAGCAAACTCAACTCCTGGGTAAGAGCCGGTCGGGGCAGAAAAATCCCATATGACTTGATGGGAATTGAACCGGCGACCGTGACTCTAACAACTTCGCCACGGCGGCTGGTCATAATATGTTTGCCTACTGGAAACGATATCTAATTAAAAATTAAGACCATGTGATATTTGAAGTTATGAATAGAAAGGAAACCCACATATTCATACTGGGTGACATTTCTTTTCGTAATTTCAAATATCACATGGCCTTAATTTTTAATTAGATGTCGCTTCCAATAGCAAACATATCTTTAAATTTCATTTGAAACAACAATCAGTGCCAATTAACAAATACAAAGAAGGGAAACCAACTGAAATTAATCAGTACAGGAACTGGTTGATTAATTTTATAAAAGTGCGAATTTTTGTAATGGACATGTTGACCGTCTAAAGAAATAGGGAGCAAGACACACTTCTTGTTTATCATTACCAGTGGGAAAGTGTAGTAGAGCAGAAAAAATACACTTATAGCCTTCTTTACTCTGTGGTCCACTAACAAAACATTTTAAAATGCCAAAATGCACAAGTGGGCTTAATTTTAGTTTCCTGCTGATTTTTTTCTTATGAACCAGCCGACCGCAGGGAAGCATCTTAGAGCTGTCACATCCTGAAAGTCCAATCCATATAGCGTTTTGTCAAGAGCCAAGGGAGGCAACTTGCCTGCATTGACTCACATGTAATGAAGACATGCGGCAGCAGAATAAAAAGCACAGGGCAAGAAGGTGTCTGTCAATGTAAAACTGATCCCAACATGACAGTGTAGGTAGCCCGCACTAACACGGCAGACAACTTCATAGTTTCTCATATGTGTACACTTTGACGACTGACGTCATCAGTCCTTTTACGGCGCTATTACCCACCGTACCTCCACTCACTGTTAGCTTTAAATCATCTGCTGTTCTTCCCTCTGTATTTATGAATTCAAACACTGCTGAAGAATTCGTGTCTGACGCAATGAAAGGCAATGTATGGTTTTAAGTCTGTGTGTATTGCATTCCTGCATATATGTATGTGGCTGTCTTTTGTATCTTTGTTTATCTGATGCAATGATTTGCAATGCACGATTTTTAAGTATATGTGCGATTACATATCTGGCTGTGTCATGTGTGTGTGTGTGTGTGTGTGTGTGGTGTGTGTTTTGTGTGTGTGTGTGTGTGTGTGTGTGTGTGGTTCTTGTTGCTGCTGATAATTGTTGCTTTTGTTCTCGTAAACGTTTTTGATAATTCATTTCTTCAGACTGATTTGTCGATGAAATGTGTAGTAGTGAAATGTGTACTCTTTTTTGTTTTTAATCTTTAATGTAGTTTTGGTTAATGAAAACAGAACAGTCCTTGCACGAAATATAAACGTAACCTACTCTTGGATATACCCATGGAAATCATAGTTTCATATCTTTTGACTGGTACAACTGACTGATCCAATCCACCAGAGGCCATAAATCACCGGGCCCATACATCACTCCTGTCTCCATGTGATTTACAATCTGCCGCCTGCCTACCTGCCTGCCTCCCTCCCTCCCTTCCTCTCTCTCTCTCTCTCTCTCTCTCTCTCCTCTCTCACCTCTCTCTCTCTCTCTCTCTCTCTCCTCTCTCTCTCTCTCTCTCTCTCTCTCTCTCTCTCTGTGTGTAAAGACATCAATATCAGAAAATAAAGTAAAAGAAAAGATGTTGTGTTCATCGTGTGTGTGTGAGAAAGCGCGAATTTAGATATGTAGACCAGTGCTGTTGAACATCTGTGCACAGCTTCATATATGTATTTACTTTAGGTCTATGGTCTTGCTCTTGTACCGCCCGCACGCGCGTTTGTGTGTGTGTGTGTGTGTGTGTGTGTGTGTGTGTGTGTGTGTGTGTGTGTGTGTGGTTGTGTGTGTGTGTGTGTGTGGTGTGTGTGTGTGTGTGTGTGTGTGTGTGTGCGCGTTGTGCGTGCGTGTGTGCGTGCGTGCGTGCGTTTGTGTGTGTGTGTGTGTGTGTGTGTGTGTGTGTGTGTGTGTGTGTGGTGTGTGTGTGTGTGTGCGTGTGTGTACGTGCGTGTGTGTGTGCGTGTGTGCGCCCATACGTACGCACGTGATTGTGTGTATTTATGTGCATTGTTATGTGTTGAGGGTGTAGGAAGAACACAGGAGGAAAGCGGAGAGAAACAAAAAACCTGTTTCTGTAAAAGTGGCATAGAGAGCAAGCACCTTGAATTACACCATTTGATTAATAGTGGGTAGAAAAAAAAGGAAATGAAATGAGGTAGGGAACAGTAAACAAGTGGGGTAAACAAGTGGGAGCAAACGTTACCCCACTTGTTTACTGTTTAATAGTGGGTAGGTTCTTACAAAACGCAGCTGTACAGTAGAGACCGACTCCTCCATGTAATGAACTTTACTGAATCATTTCACAAGACTGACAAGGAACAGAGTGGATGTATGCTGACTGTAAACAGATCAGTGTTCACGAAGCATTAATGTGACGGACCGCTTTTCATTGGGTCACAAAATTTTCGTGTGACCGTGCTTACCGGAAGATAGTGTCCAGAAGCCGGTTGCGCAGTTCACTGACTGCTACTCACGGTGTGTCGCTATAAACGGGTATGCGGGAGCAGTTAGGCAGTCTCTACAGATATTCCGGCAACTCCCAGTTACAGAAGGCCGAAGAGGGACCAGGGGTTTGAGTCTGTGTAGCAGGTATTTATGAATGTTTGTTTTTTAGCGACTGAGACTTCCTCAAGCGCTCTTCTGAAGATTTTAGTTTTAAAAAAAATTTAAAAAAAAAGAAAAAAAAAATGTATTTTTCCTATTCTTTTTACCCTTTATGACTTGATAGGGTAACAAAACGGAATTGTGCTTCGGAAAATGTGAATAGATGAAATGAATGTTATATGAAGTGGTCTTCAGAAGGAAGGGAAAAAAATGTTTATTTGGTGACTTAACTGGTTATGAACTTCATGATGAAGGAACAGAATTTATTCTAATAGGGTTTGCAAGAAGAGGAAGAGTTTTTGATGCTATGGATAATAAGCTCCCAGAGTGAGCGACATAGACTTTTGTTTTTCATTCTGATGTGTGATGTGTTTACATGGGTATCAATATATGTGTTGTTAACCAAGAGTGTGGTGGAAATCTTTCCCTTACATCTATTGAAGTTGATGAATCGAAATGAAGTGAACATTCGGGTGTTACACGAAAGAAATGAACATTTTGTGAATGGACGAAAGACAGTGATTATATAAAATGAATTGAACATTCTCGTTTAAAAGAAAGAAAATGAACATGGTGTGAATTAACGAAAGACATTTATAGTTCGGAAAAAAAATCAATAGTGTAATCATTGTATGCAATGAATTGTGTTCATGGTTTATTGAAGAGGATCCAGATGGAATCCTTTTCCTAAGTTGGAAGACTAGATTGTAAAAGGTTTATATGGAAATCCTTTCCTGTGCAGTGTTATGCTTCCGGAAAAGGTAATCTGTGTGTGATGTTTCCCAGAAAAGGGAATCTTGTAATGTTATCATTTTGAAAAAAAAATTTGTATTGTTGAACAAGATATTCTGATGTGTGGCTCAAGTTATAGTAAAATATGATGTGGCTAATGAATATGACGAATATGTTATGTGGCTCAAGTTCTAGCAAGATATGATGTAGCTAATGAACATGAAGGTAGTTGTGATTCTAATGAATGGTGGCCCATGATAATCAAGGTAGTTAATCAGTTCCCCAGGTTGATAGTGTTCCCTGGACTGGGGGAACTGGCTACTACCCAGGTGAGGGCCGGGGGCCGTGCTTGTGGACGCCCTGATCTCCAGCTGCTGCTGTGGAGCGGTCGGTGGGTGAGCCGACATCTGCCTACCTGTTACTACGCCCGTGACGAGGGTTGGGCCAGCGACCTACGTTTAAGGTCTTGTGAGCATGGCGTGGGTGCCACACTCTTGTGCTGCCGTCGTGCGCCAGCGACCTACGTTCAAGGTCATCGTGAGTGTGGTGTGGGTGCCACACTCCTGTGCTGTTGTTGTGTGCCAGCGACTTGCGTCGTTCCGCACTTCCAGCCTACCTTCCTTGTGTCAGCGACCTCTATTCCAGGACGTCGCTACGAGTATGTTACTGTGGTGAGCCACAGCTCACAAGTGTTTAGAGCCACTGCGACTGAGTGCTGGCAGAGACGCCACGAATCAGCTTGTTTTCTTTTGTGTGTGAGCCACCTGTGAGAGGCGTCGTGACAGTTTTGCCTCGTGCTGCCGTCGTCGGCATTAACGGCAGTTACCATAGAAAGAACTGTATTTGGTTAGTTTATTTGTACACCTGATGGTGGGTGTGCCATCTCATGTTTAAATTATATGTATATCTGTGTGTGTTTTGCTTTGATGGCTCAGGCAGCATAAAAAGAAAAAAAGAGTAGAGAACAGGGAAAGGCCGACTCTACCCCACTTTCACCCTCCACCGAGTTTTTGGGCGAAAGTGGCCTAAAAGCCGGGCCCTTTCCTGTGGCGGAAGGAGAGAGAGAGAATCACCGGCAGCCCTGACAAAGCCGTTAAGGTCAAGTTGCCCTCAGAACAGACAGACAGACAGACAGACAGAGAAGGAGAGACAGAGAGAGACAGACAGACGACAGAGAGGCGCCCATGCACACACTCACACACACACACACACACACACACACACATCACACAAACATACAAACACCCCACACACACACACACACACTATTTAAAAAAATGTGCCCCTGGTTTACAGTAGCATACCCCTTGCCTACGGTGGCGTGCTCCCTGTTTACATTGCAGGGTGTCTCCGGCCACAAAACAATACTGCCGCACTCCCTCCCTACCCCCACTCCTTCTGCCCAGCTTGCTCGATCGCACCATATTACATCAGCCAACACTGCCCGCGTGGCGGCGCTGGTACAGCCTGGCCAATCAGCGGGCGCTTACATGACTAGGTTAACCCACACATTCTTCCACTGATGCTGAGCAAGCACGGCGCGTTTTACTGTGCGGTGGGTGTGTTATTCTAACAACCGGTTTACTGAGAACAGAATTGTGTATCTTAAAGGTTTGTTGGCTCAAGGAAATGAAAACGTTGAAGGCTAGGGTTTTTAAAAGTGTTTGACTATTGATGAGATGGTTCCTTATCTAATAAATGGCGCTGCATTGTTGAAAGTGGCCGAAGCAAAACAAACCATCACGCGTTGATTGTTGGGAGCTGGCTTGAGACAGCTAAAGCCTTTTTTAACAAACATGGCGTTCATTTCTTAAGGCGGAGGTAAACCGGCTGATTCGTATGCTAAAAAACTTATATTTGAAACATTTTTGCTGTTCCTCCAAGTAAAAATGTTCTTAGTTTGTAATCAGACTTGATTGATTGTTAACTACAGATTCAGTGTTCATGTGGCAGGGTGATCTGTGTATTTAAAATGTGTATACTTTTCTACTTTTTTAATTTAACCAGTTTATCTGCCTTCAAGTGTGTCCTTATGCAACTGAATGGCGATTTTTTAATGTTCTGGCAAAAAAAATAGATAGGGTTAGGGAGACCTTAGTACATCTACTAGTATGGACTCCACCTTGTGGTGTTTGTGACACAATGGCAAAAGCAGACGGACGCGGAACACGACTTGGGCTGGGCCCAGACAGGGCTGGTGTTGTTACTGGCTAATTATAGGGGGCGTAGCACTGTTCGCTAACTGCCCTCCGACAACTGCTCTGCAAGGCTCTCAGTGAACGCCACAAACACATGACGTGGGCTTAAAAAAGTCTTTTAAA
>CM031621.1:16733154-16760654 GCA_018398815.1 Conus ventricosus
TAACATGTGGATTTTCATCCCAGATGGCTTGCTTATGAAGCTTTGGTTTCTAATATCTAGCTGCTTTAGCTACTGTCTCAGGAACTTATCTTTTCTGTATTAATATATATTTGCGTATGATGTATAATATAACAACATTTATAGGCTAATCATGTCATCTTTTTCCTTCTTTTTTGTTTTTGTTTTGTTTTGATCCTTTGCTGAGGATTATCTTGTGTGGCCCTTGTCTGCTGCTGATATATTTATGTTATTGGCACTCAAGAAATAATGTGTCAAGAAATAATGTACCTTATGATAATAACATGTTATTATGTTCACTAGCTGTGACCCAACCCATTCTGTTAACTTGTGTATCTGTCTGTCCGTCTGTTTTTTTGTTTGTTTGTTTGTGTTTTCTTCTTTTCCCCATTTATTTGTGTGTACATGCTGATTTATCTTGCAATATATATGTGTATGTATGTATATGCATATATACATTTTTTTCTCTTTTTTTTTTGTCAAACGCATTTTATACATAAGAAAAACTATAAAATGCAGCTTCTAACTCACTTTCGCCCTCAACCATTTTTTCGGGCGAAAGTGCCTAGAGCTGCATTTTATAGTTCTCTGACAAGTAAGACTTCAATAACCAAAAAATACGATTATCTACAAAAAAAACATACTGTGTAGGGTTATCCGTTTTTAATACAAATTTACTAACTTTTAGATTTTCAGTTTTTGCTTAATCCTGCGAGTGGAAATCTGCTTAAATCTTGATATCTTGTTTGGCTTGATCGAGACACTGTGCGCACAGACATACTGTGTAGGATACTCGGTAATTAGGTTCGTGGATTGTGGTAGGGTGTATAGGGGGTTTGTCAGATGTACAGTGGTTTGTGCGGCTCCTGTGGTACTTGTAATTAGCCAGGGGCGGGCTTGCTACGCGCACCTGCCGAGGCCTGTCATTAGGTCGACATTTGATTACTTAATTTGCTGTGTTGGTCTTTTGACTTGGCAAGGTTTTATACTACATGTCGAACGCCCCCCAACCCTGTCTTGTCATTTCTTTTGGTGGCGTTGAGCGTCGAAGGCGTGCTGGAAAAAGTGTTTGATTTTAATAACTGTGTTTCTGCGGGTTTGATTTCATGTTGGGTGAGTGTTTCTTCTTGTGAAAAAGTAGAATTATTAGGTAGTCCTTCTTCACAAGAATAAAACTAAACAAAATAATGGCAGCATGCTACAAAAAAGAGCAAAAACCCCCTCCCTGAGCATGGCTGAATTTGATTTAATTTTAATTTGCAGGCGTCACTTTGTGTCGGCCATGCTTTCAGGGGGGAAACCCAGGAGTATGTTTGCCCTGGGATTTTTGGGTGGTGGTGGCTGGCCTCTGGTCTGGAATGGCTGGCACCGGTCTGAATGGTCTGGATGGGGTGAACTTGACCCCACGACTCTAGTCTCACTCGAAACTCGAAACCATGTGACCAATTGCGAGGGAAGCCCAGCCCTAAAAATCAGCAACTCCAAACTCGAAAGTGTGACGCCTGCGGTGGCCAACCGACCACCAATAGCGTGCAGTTGATTCTTTTATTTAAGCTTACTTTTGGTGGTGGTGCAATCCACGTGTACAGGGAGACTACTCCATTATCTTACCTCCAGACAGGTGGCCGTTGTGTGCGGCGCGAATGCCGCATGTGTTCTGTTTAGCAGGCAACCACTGTCACCTAGTTAATTTTGAAGAACACAAGATGATCCATACTGGTGAGAAATCATTTTCATGTGCAGTAAGAGTTTTACACACTGAAAGTATGGCCGAGAAACTCGTTCTAACATCCCCAAGACTAGTTACAGCGCTTATTTTCTCTTGGACCGTTTCATGGAAAGTGTAGGAATTTTTTTATGTTCCGTTGTGTGGTCGTGGGTAACACGGCGTGTACTGCTGTCTGTCCGTTACCGGACTTGGGCCTCAAGGGAGGAAACCTGTTACCCACATTTGAACGACTCAGCTGGTAAGGTTAACTAAGTTGCCTCAAGTTCTTTAATTAAGTTTTTAATCAAGTCACCTCAAAGTTCTTAATATGTTTTTAATTAAGTTGTTTATTAACTTCCTTTAAGTTTCTACTTAAGTCACATCAAGTTTTTAATAAGTTCTTAACTTAAGTCACATCAAGTTCATAACTAAGTCATCCTCTAAGTACAACCAAGTTCTTATTCAAGCCAACTTATAATTATTTATTAAGTTTTTAAAGTATTATTGCATCTGAAATGGATCAAAATGATCTTTTACTTCAAGTTCTTAATAAGTTCTTGATCAAGTCATCCTTAAGTTCTTACTCAAGTTAACTAAGATCGTAATTAAGTCACCTTTAAGTACAACCAAGTTCTTATTCAAGTTATCTTATAATTATCAGAAAAAACAATCTATGTTTTTATCTTAAATAGTAGATGTCTATATAGTACCACACACGCCTCAAAAAACGCGTCATCGTCGAGGATGTCTTGCTCAGCGTCTTTGGCAGCATAGATCTTAATGAAGTTCTTACATCCTAAGCAACCGCATTGATTACAATTCTTGTCTATGGAAATGTCTTTTATAGACTCCATGTCTTTATTTATTGACTCCATCATTTTATAAATACGCCATGATCTATTTTTATCAAAAATTTAAAATTAAGTTCTTAAAATATTATTACATTTCAAATGGATCAAAACGATCTTTTGTTGTTGGCGGGTTTGGCATGTTTTTGTTTTCTGTATTTAGTGGTTCAGGTTGTTTTGACTGCTTTTGTTCTTGTTGCCATTGTTTATATATTTTATAACAGTAATAACCACCCCAGCAGCAACAAGGGCGCCAAAATGGCAACAGTTTTAAGTTCAATATTCCATGAAGACTTTGGTGCTGTAGGTCTTGAATCACATGGAGTTTTTATAGCTGGCATTGAATCAACTTGTTCTGGCGTTGGTGTGTTATGTTTTCATCATGAGTTATATTCTGTGATTGTAACTGTAATTTTTTTTTGTCTGTTCCACTCTGCTAATTTTCTTCCTGCTTTAACACGCCCAGGATGCTTTTCACTGGTCTCCACCTGATTCAGTGTTTTCTGATTCTGCTGATTTTCTGGCTTGGTTTACTTTCTCCACCTGATTCAGTGTTTTCTGATTCTGCTGATTTTCTGGCTCGGTCATTTTGAAGGGAAATAAAATCTATATGATTAAAAGTAATTAATCCCATGATTAATGGCGATAACAATGTTCCAAATCTGTAATATAGATCATAGCTTAGAGACTCTAATGACTTTGTTAAAACTGGATCCTGCGTTAAATCATACATAAAGTCTTGTTCAGAATCAATGGGAGCAAATTTACTAACTAGTTTAGTGTACAAACTAAGAACCGTTTGCCCGACACTTTTACCATTCTAGACCCCAGCTGCGCTTCATACCTGTTGTGATACTTTAAAATGTCTTGTGCGACATCTGTTGAATTTGTTCTATGCTGAATTCGTTCGAGGAACTGTTTTGTTTTTCCACATGCTGCCAAAGAATACAACCTCTCCTTTTTGGGCATAATAGCTTGGTCATCAACTTCTTCATTTGTAAGTCCAAGGTTTAGGCCGCTCTGTAGCTCTAGAGATCATCGGTGTTCATGTTTTTTATTAATTATAATTATTTTATTTTTTTAAATGAGCACGAAAAAAAACTGTCGCCAACCTTGTATACCATTCTGCTGTTATTGGGGGCTAAGTGTAGGATACACGATGCTTGGTAAAAAGCCTGCTAAAAATAAAACCGGCAGATCTTGGCAAACTAGACTTTGGGATTCGGCAAAGCTGATTGCTGTTATAACAGCTTCGTTCGCTACGAAAGATTTTCTAGTTAAGCAAGATATAATTCCAGAGAATATAAATATGTAAAAAAATACATTTATAAAAAATGGCTTCACTCGTATGATGATAGGTGGCGCTGTGGTGAATGCGCTCGCTTTTAGCGGAAGTAATTACGCATTTAGTAAACTACGGGATGACGGCGAGAGGAAAAAGACATAACAAAGCTATGGAGCAACTAGCAGCTGCACAAGATAACTATGAAAAGCAGAGAATTAAACAGTTAGATTTCATTAACGATACCCTGAAAAACAGGGACACGCGCTATATACATTAAAGATGTTGATCAAGCGATAAAAGAATATTATCTTGTAACAGGCAAACCAATCGAGACATTGCCCCCACCAAAATTCAGCGACTTTTATCATTCATCAGAAAAACAAAGATGCAATAAATTGGGTTTATTGTCTTTGGCATGACTGTTGTGTATTTGTGCGCATAATATTAGCTAAATAAAAATGAACAAAATCTATTATTCGCCAAAAGGATATTGGAAGGGAATCACGGCAATAAAAAAGCTAACCCAAGCAGCTGGAGTCGGTGAACAAACAGCAAAGGAATGGTTATCTAACAAAGCGATTTGGCAAATTTATTTACCTGCGCCTAGACGAATACAGAGACCACACTTTGTGAATACAA
The DNA here is from genome assembly GCA_018398815.1 of Conus ventricosus. Classification (NCBI taxonomy): domain Eukaryota; kingdom Metazoa; phylum Mollusca; class Gastropoda; order Neogastropoda; family Conidae; genus Conus; species Conus ventricosus. The sequence continues at coordinate 16,737,653 of CM031621.1, forward strand.
CTCAAAACGACACCCATCAAATGGATCTTCTATATTTACCCATGATACGATTAGACGAAAAAGATTTAAGTACGCACTCACAGTCATTGACATAGCATCAAGATACAAAGATGCGGAACCGTTAACGCAAAAGAGCGCTTCTGCTGTTGCTGTTGCTATACAACTAATATACCAACGAGGCCCGCTAACTTATCCTCGCATGATTCAAGTCGATGATGGAAAAGAATTTAAAGGCCGAGTGAATCAATTATTGTTAAAACATAGAGTTACCATTAGAAGAGGCATCCCAGGAGTTCACAGATCACAGGCTTTAGTTGAAAACTTTAACAAACAGTTTAGCGAAAGACTTTTCTCCTACCAGTATCACAGAGAGCTGATTGACAATTCTCGCAACCAGAATGGGTTAGAAGACTGCCCTCAGTTTTGCGCGCAATGAATAATGAAGAATTTAAAGGGCTAAAACCAGTACAAGCAATCAAAAACAAACAATAAATGTTGCTGAAGACTCCGGCACAACCAGCAAACTATTACCGTTTGGTTTAAAGTAGGTACCTTTATTTACCGGGGGAAGCGAAGGGGACACTCGCATCAGGGCAACCGATCCAGTTTCGAGCGTTGACCATATGAAATAAAAAGAATTGTAAAAATGAATCCGCCGTGTATTATTTACGAGAAACTGACACGTCAAAACAACCAGCCCCCAAAGATCTTTTGTGAAAGAAGAACTGCAGATAATCCCGCCAGACACAGTCCCGCTTTAATTAATTTACGGTTCTCCGATGTCGGTTGCATATGAAAACTCTGGATTAACAAACACACGTTTTGTGTTTGTTCTATCTAATGACTTCTTTGTTACAACAGTTGTGTTGATCTCATGTAGATTAGATCGCAGTTTTACGTTGTCATGATGAAAAGTCTTATTGTCAAACAACGCTTCTTTGTAGTTGTCATGCGATATGTTTGACTGCACAACACTGCGAGATATTCCTTTTGCTTTCTTAATGGTTTTCTCCTGGCACGAAATACTGTACATTTTTTACCTTAACCCAACAAACTCCTTAATCACCTTTCCAGATATTTCATCCTTCATCTTTCCTAAAACCTTCTTGTTGGTAATTGAATGCAAAGGCGAATCTTTAGGGTAATCGGACGTGTCGTACCATCCCGCATGCCTTTAGCTACTTCTAATTCCATGTCTTTATAGATGTCTTCAGTAGGGATATCTATAACAAAACTATCTGTATCTGTGTAAGCACTCTGGACTCAGGATATAGGGGCTTAAAGTAGTCATAAAGAAATTCTAACATCAAAAGCTTTGAAAATTTCTAAAACAGTAAACCCAATAAAAACGGGCTTATCCAATTTGACTTTCTTTTTTTTCATCATTATACCAAAAAGCTGATCATGAAATCTTCTGAAGTCCTGATAATTAGGTTTTGAAGTCAGCTTAATTGCTTCGTTCTCTCTGGTGACCAATCTGACATCTTTACGCTTGTGCGGATTCTCCATAGTCTTTCCGAAACAGCTGTTGTTCATCAACTTGAAAAAGTCTTTTTCTGAAGCATCTGTGGATTTAGTTCTGAGATCAGTGTTCTTCATTATGCATGGTTTCATGAACTGTTCTTGATTAAAAGCAATTATACGATGAACAGCTGTCAACTTCAAACCATGTCTTAAATAAAATTGTAGAAGTCTGTAATGACAGACATATTTTTTTTTGCCGCGAAGATTAGGCACAAGTTTAGGCGGCTCTGTTTTTGCCATCTTTAGGCTTTCTGCAGCTAATGGTTTAGTCATTATGCAGGTCATGGAGTTCATGAGGATATTCTAAGTCAACTTCTAGAATGAAACCACGCTGTTGACCGGCGTCAAACTGCCAACCACTTTAATGCCCTTTGAATATTTTTCGGATCGTTGGGTTTGTGTGCATTTTAAAGTTGCGTTAATGGAAGTGATTGCGCCATTGCCCATCCATACAGATTGTTTTGCATCTAAATACATGAGATAGTTAGACCTTTTACTCGGATCATAATCATCTAGGTATTTGTTGTTTGCTTTACAGAAATTTGGTGCGACACCATACTAATTCCTCCGCACAATCGTTTTCAATCATCTGAATCATTGGTAGGTCAGACAATAAATCAATCTGTACTCCAGTAAACTTTAAGAAAGCGTCCCAGCTCATCCCAGGTGCAGAAATGTAATGCGCAGGATCCAGGCTATAATGTTTCATACAGGTCTTTCTATAATTTTCAAAAATATCCCCCAACAAACATACATCAGCCATCAAGTATGAGTCATGATAGTCTCCATCGTTTTCACACTCTAACTTCTGCCACGCATCTTGAGCATGCTGGTAATCAGAATCACTAATGCCTTTCCTCTAAGACTAGAAAAGAACGCATCTTTAGGTGGAAGTGTATCTTCATCAAACCTTTCCCAACTGTTCATGTATTCATAAGGGTAAACGCCCTTTCTAACGAGAGTTGGGTCAAAATATTCTTCGTTATTGGGCGGGACTTTAAGGACATAGCCAGTGACTCTAATGAACCCGTCATGTGTTGCATAGAGTCATAAAAGACATGTTATTTAAAGTGAAACACATGTACTTTTCTGATGACTGTGCAATGCATGCTACCCTGAGGCGCTGGTTACTGCTTGCATTATAAGGTGAGAGTCGTAACCTCGCAAGTTATGAAAGAAGATGGGCAGCTTCCATGTCTTTGGTTCAAACTTTAGTTGAAGATTGCATTTACTGTGCGCTGCTCCTCTGAACTTCCACTAATGTGATCATGGTCTCTTACTGTTGGATTCGCTGCGTCTGATGAGAGGCCTAAACCACAAATCCAAAAATGTGCGGCTGAGGCATACTGTTGTTGATCTTCAGGCGTCATTTATGATTTCAGATAAATTCAGATTATTAGAACAGTCTTTACGCACTTGCTGCATGCATTGTAAAAATCTTCTAGCCGCATTTGGTCCTCTATATAATTTGGCGTTGAATGGACGCCATCCGACCTGACAACGATGAAAGCAAATGAACAAATCTGGTGATTACTCACAAGTCTGTTTTGGGGCGTTTCTGTGGGGTTGGTCCCTCATTAAGAAACAATAAGCGACTCAAAGTCTGCGTAAACAACATATGGACTAGTTTGCAGTTTTTTCCAGTTATTAAAACTATACTTTACTGCCTTCTCTCGGCGTAATTAGTTCTGTATTACAGTCAACTGGGCCGATACAATGTTTCTTATGTTCGCTTGCGGCTTGAACAGATGGAATTCTTATTAAACATTTTCTACAGAATTCTTGCTTAAAGCCCTTGCTTTGAAGTATGCCGCAATAATCTACTCATTGTTCGTATCAATGTGTAATGCGGTAGCCCTGCTGGTGAAACATCAGCAGTAAGTCAACATGATTTTTGTCTGGCTCGCCAATCGTTGGACTGTTCTTGGACACTTTAATGGGCTGTAGATTCGTTTCCTCATCCCATGTGTAAATATTAACAGTTATTGGTTTGTTTTGTTCTTCAAACTGATCAATGGAATCCACGCTAACAGGAAAGGATATTCCACTAAAGTTAAGATCATTGATGTAAGGGTGATAGTTAGACACTCTCTCTGCGTTTTTGCGGGCGTAATGCAGCCTTGCGAGAACACACCACATAAAACATTTGTTGTCTGTATTCTTTATGTTTAAAACTGCTCTTTTCGCTACCAATGCTGGAGGTAGTAGAATGTAAGACCTGCCTACAATCGGCGCATACTTAGACTGTTTTAATCTGATCTCTAGGACTTCGCCCTCTGACCAACCAGAGCCTCTCATTTTGGCTTCTTCAGCGGCCACATCAAACTGTGTAAGCAGTTGGTCTGCCCAACAGGCGTTAAGTCATTAGAGAAAGAATAGTCTGTTGTTTAGTTGAGACCCAGACTTCTAGGTTTTCTTCATTTATTGTTATATAATCGATTAAAACAGCTAACATTACTTTAACTGGCGGGTCTATTGTTAGTTTACCTGGAACTTGAGAAATAGAATGAGCAACACTTGCCTGTACGTTTGCTGGATTAATGACTTCTAAATCAATATCATTCAGTGCTCTTGATAAATCTTCTTGCATTGCTTCAAACAATTATCTGGGCTTCATATATCTTATCCATGCTGAGTTTCTTTCTAACTCAAAATATTATTTAAATCAAAAACATAATTAATCAATATCGATGGTCTTTTTGTGTTTAGACTCATAAACTTAAGTATAAACACCCTTTGGCGTTGTTAATGTGAGCTGTTTAGAGCAGAGTTTAATGTTTCGTTACTTTTTTTTAAACATTCCTTTTTATCTGATCGGTGTCTGGCTGTTGAGAAAAACTTGTCCTTGCCTTTCTTTGAAGATCAAACTTTTGTTTTTTTGTAGTCATTAAAATCAGCCTGTAAACGGCTAAATTCTTCATCCGTGATGTTTGAGTCAGCTAGTGCTTTATTTATTATCAGATTGAAGGAACTAAGTTTAGCTGTTATTAGTTGAACCATAGCTGTGTGCTTTTGGAGTTTAGTTTTTATTTTTTGCTAGCAGCACCTACAGCTAATGAACACAGGCCGAGAGCTAAAGACAAACCTCCTAGAGGTAAAGCTGCAGGTGCGCCTATCCCTGATGCTAAGAGCCCTACACTTGTTCCTGCTGATGCGGCGCTTATAGTTGATGCTCCAGTATTAACATAGGTAGCAGCATTAAAGGCAGCAGAATACCTTCGTTTGGCTTTGCTGTATTTTGAAAGGTCTGCTCTAGTTTTTGTTGCATTTGTGTAATGTTTGTTAATCTGAAGGTTTTTACTTCAGGGGTTTCTATAGCAGCAGAATTGCCTACTATCTCTTCTCTAGGTACTCTTGGATAATTATCAATAGGCATGCTTTTTTAAAATAAAAAATAATTTATTTATACTGCACTTTTTAATTCGTTATCTTCAATATTCAGTGCGCATCAAAAATAAAAAACAAATACACGTTAAGTGGTTTGTCGGCCTTTTTTTCTTTATCAATTTGATGTTTATTATGTTTTTAATCTCTCTCCCACTTCTATACAACTGATTATCCTCTGTCGACCTTAAGTCATCCATAAACCGTATTTTGTTGTTAAATAATGATCAAGCCTAACGCTGTGAAGATGTAGATCTTTAGACACAAGGTCAACTGTTGGATTTCTACCCCCTCCGCCTCCAAACGTTTTCTTATTTCATCAAAATGATGATAAGGTTTAAGCCCGCTAGCGTAGATTTGGTTAGGACTGCCCTCAATTGTACATTGCACTTTCGTTATTTTAGGATTAACAAAAAATTTTCAGTTTGTCTTTTGAATGGTTCTTCATTTCGCACAGCAATAAATACCTTTAAGCGAATTTGCTGTGGTGTTAAAACTAAAATTCCATATAGTGTCTGCCCTGCTTTTGGGATATGTTGAATGATGATGCACTCTTTCGTAATTATATTGCTAATCTTGACTTATATTGTTGCTCATCAGCTCTGCTAATTTAAGGTTGCTAACAACGTCAAACTCTAACGAGATGTCAGAAATGCTGTACTTTGCTTCGGTGTCTGTTGTTTTTATAACACGTTTGTATTCATTAAAAGTTAGTTCATATGTCAATCTGTCTTTTAACGCTCCTTGAAAGTATGGGGCATGCGCTTTTAACAACTCAAAATCTAAGGTATGGAAAAGCGATTACCATACGCATAACTTACAGCTAAAGCCTTTTTGCTGCTTTTTGCATCTGCAGGGACTTCGGCGTCTATTCTAAGTTTTAGTGCTTCTTCATTTTCGATTCCTTGAAATGCAAGATCCTCCCTTTCATTCGCGGTTAGCCATAGATCAGAATAGGTTAAAAATATGTCTGCATTGTGTAAAGAAAATACTTCTTTCCCCTCAAGTTTTTATAGAAATTTTCTTAACGATTGCCCGCCCCAGATCTGGACAACTGTCCTGTTTGGGTCTGTTTCTGATTTGAGTTCTATTTTGAAAGTAAGTCGCGCAGAGCCCGGCACAATCACATCATCCGCTCGTAGGCCTGGAAATCTAACAGTAAGAATTTGATCCGCATCAATAGTAGATGGATTATTTGGGAACAGTAATATTCCGTTTATTTCCCCTCACGCCCCGGGGGTCTTTCAGTTTTCTATACGGGTCGAGAATCGAGCCATATGCTTGTGACATTTTTATAAAACAAAATAAAAAGTTAATTATTTAAAAACATGGCGGGAATTAACTATGAAGATTTAGCTATTTTAGATGCTGGAGACAACATGAGTGAAACGGCTCCTTTGATACAACATCGCTCAACGCTCTCATTGCGGCATGAATTAACAGAAAGTGCGGTCGGAGCATTTTACAAAAGTTTAGATATAAAACCTCCTGGCTTTATAGACCCTAATGATTTTTGAACTAAAAGATGGCCATTTGTTTGTAAAAATCGGCCCCGACCGAGAACAACTTTTTCAGCTTACATATAAACGAGACCAACAAGTTTAAAGGCATGACAACCCTTATACAAAAACTTGGGGCGGAAGATCGAAATCGCCTAGGCATTGTTGAACCAAAATCACATAGAGAAGCAGCTGCTAAACCACCAAAATTAGATAGGGAAGCAGCTGATAACTTCAAAACATGCAACAAGAACTCCCAACAGTTCCCCAAAACATAGAACTTCAAGATTTAATTCCAATAGCAGACAAAATAACAAATGTAACAGAAGAAGCAGAAACCAGTTTTTCAGAAGAAACAGCATTAAAAACAATTAATGATCCCCCAATACCCCCGCAAGAATTAGAGGCTATTAATCATGATGTAAAGAAAATTAGAGGCGAATTAACAGACAATTTAGCAAGCCTGGATGAAATAGATAAGAAGATAAAAAGAGAAAAAGAAAAACTCGTTGAGGCTGATGACGCCAACTTAGGGTCTGGTGTTAAGAAAGAATAACCCAAAGACTTAAAAATCTTGAAAAAGAAAGAGCAGCAAGACTAAAAGCAGCGTCTACTAATCGAGACCAATTACGAACTCAAGTGATCAGAATAAGAGGAACTATCCAAAGAATTTTATATGAAGACACAACGCTAGCAGAAGAATAAAAAAACTGTTTTGAGAGCAAGGTGTCACATTAGCAAGCGTTATAACAGCCTTAGGTTTTGCAATAAGTACACTGGTGATGGCTATTACAGGCGGCGGTGGAGGGCCAAAGTTCAGTGCCCCATCGCCATCTCCTCCACCTGATAAATCATGGGTTAAAAAAACAGCTTGTCATCTTGCGAGTTTATTAAAAAAGTTAGCCGGTAAAGCTATAGACTCTTTGCCAGGTATATTAGGGAGTATCGTTAGCTGGCTTTTGTCTACTGCAGGCAAAGTAGTTGGCTTTCTGGCCGAGCACTTATGGGCATTAGTTCTCTTAATAGTTGGGTTACTATTTAGTAAGATAAAGGCCGAGTAAATCCTAGGCCAGTTAATCCAATAACAAGTGCTGTCTTTTCATATTCATGGTCATTATTTTTGACTTCAACAGTCTTTGGGCTTTGGACCTTGGGGATTGGATGACTTAATCTTGGGTGTTTTTTTATTGTTTGTAATATTACTGGCCCAGAATTTATTTCGTTTTTTCCGACCTTCTGTTCATTGCCTGCCTTAATGATTTCATTATTGTAGTTTATTATTATTCCTACCCGGAGTCTGAGGTCAGAAGGTAGCATGTATAAACAGTGCCAACAGCAAAGTCTACTTTCGATCTTGCGTATTGTAAAACATTTTGGTACCTTTTTATACTTGAAGATACATCAACTGTAGAATTAATGGCGTCCTCTAAATTTGCTAAGTATTGTTTTTGTGCATCTAAACCAGTAGAAGAATCAGTTATGCTCGATCTCGTTTGTGCTTGCGAACCTAGCAAACACCAAAAGTAAGTACGAATAGAATCGTTTATTCGTTCTATTCCGCTCCAGTTAAGCCCTTAGAAGTGCCTAAGATAATGTTGTCCAAAGCTGTTTTATGCTCTTGCTCTATGGACCGAGGTGAACAGTTGTGCCTGAAGAGAAAGATGTGTAAGGGGGATTCCAGTCATATTTATACTTTCTGTGCACGCCCCAAAAATAAGGGGTGCCTAAACCATGATTAAAATCTGACTTTTGTCTAAAGTCTGTCTTAACATTAATATTGAATTCGTTACAGATCCTTTCAAAAGCCTTCATGTCTATTCTGTTGCTAAATGGATTAAACGTTTTATCATTCGTAATGGTGCTTGCAGTTCAGTCAAAATACGCCTGAAGGTGTAATAGAAATGAAATCTGTACACTGACCTCACCAAAGGATTAGGATGATTTAAGTGATCAGCATACGACACTCCACACCCAGTTGATGCACAAGACACAGCAAAGTTTAACTGGTTCTGATAAAACTGCATCGGATGACTAAACCACACTTTTGGGATGTAGTCTTTTTTAATAGGGGGGTTAAGATATCTGCTTAATGGAGTACTCACCTTTTTATGAAAAGAGTCAGCCTGGGTCACAAAAATGACAAGAGTATCAGTTGTTATATTTTTAAGATTGTAGTGCGGCCCCCCAGAATATTTTTTTTTAGTATATTTAAACGCACTCATTTTTATTTTGTTTAAAAAATGTTTGTAACAATAACAACTCAAGACCGTCCTTCGTTTTTAGAGCATGCTATTGATAACAATTGTGGAACCAGAACGGTCGCGCTCCATGAAATATTTTACAAAGTCGTATGGTTTAATATAACTGAATCCAAGAAGAATAATAAGATTCAAAAATATGACATAAGAGGAAACTTAGTTAGCCAGTTAACCATACCTGACGGTTATTACGGGTTTTGCTCACTAAAAGAAGCAATGAGTAACTTTGACATTACTCTCAAACTTAACAATGCAAATTTGACAACAATGTTAGCATTCAAACCGAAAAAGAAGAAGTAGGTTACTATTTTGGTAAAGAGCTAGCTAAAATGTTAGGCTTTGCAACTAACAATCGGGACTTTCATAGTTTTAGAGTTACACCAGACGAAACTACTTATGAGGGAGAAAATCCGCTCGACCTTGCATTACATTCATTACTCTATGTTCATTTGGACGAGCTAAGCACTGATGAAAACTTACATGATGGAAGGCCCTCAACTGTTTTAAGAGCTCTTCCATCAGGGAAAGCTGCATATTGCGATTATGAAATTATACAATTCCCTAATTTACAGTTTAAAGATTAGTTTGTGGGAGGGTCGGATCATTTTTAAAATAAAAATCGCAGACAAAACGGGGAAAGTCGTAAAATGTGATAACCTGCACATTGTTTTGGAAATAAAATAATAAGTTGTACTAAAAAATGTTGCGGGGGCCAGAAGAACCGGGAGTTACATTAGCGCCTGTAAGGTGTATAACTTTGGAATTAAATGACCTTGCAGACGTTGTGGACTTTGAACAGAACGGTGAGATAGGCGCTTTGTATGGTTTTGAGTACACTAAAGATGGTGATTATAAACGCAAAGAGGTTGGCGACAGCAAAAAGTTTCCTAAACTAGAACAACTGCGCAATCTAGAAGCAAATAATGTTGGCCAGTATGAATATAAAATAGTTCGAAAACCTGACTGCAAATGGCACTTGGAACCATATTTAGAATGGGAAATAAAATTTGAATTCATAAGCCCATTTACATTTTTTAGCCGTCAAAAAAGTTTCAGAAAAGCATTCAACTTGGCCCTTTACATGTAAGTCTTTTTGCCCGGACGACAATAGTCGAAAAGAGATTGAAATAAAGCCGTATGGGAATAAACAGTACATCCTCCACAGAAGAGAAAAAGGTTTTAAAGGAAGCTTCTACAAAATTACAGTTCATTCCGCAAATGAAATTAGGAGACACGTTCACAATGATATTTGAAATTTCTGTCTTAAAAGATAAGGGGAGGGATGGGGTTGTGGGCGTTAGTGACGTCCTTCTAAAAGGAATTCTAATTAGCTGGCAAAACTTAGACGTTGAAAAACTTAAAGTTACCGTCGTCATTCTTCACAATGGTGAGGATATTAAGGTCATAACAACAAGCAACAAAATCAATATTAGTCTAAATACAAACAATCTTACAGAACTGAATTGGATTAATCTTACGCATTTAGGCCTCATAGGATTTTATTATACTGAACAAGTTTTGACGGAGAGCATGATAAAAATAATAACTGGATTAGATTAAATTCTGTTATAAAACTATGGAGCAGTTAAACTTTATGACAAAAACCCCTCATTGTTCATTAATTTGTGGGCAAACTGGTTGTGGGAAAAACAATATTTGTCCTCAACCTATTACAAACAGTTTATCTTATAATTTGCTCATATTGTAATTTTCTGTCCAACGCTTGAATTTAACAAAGCATATTATGATAGAAGGTTTATATGGGGCAGATGATGACATATATTTAGTTGATCCTAGCAATAAGCTAAGTGAGTGTTTAGAATACTTTTATAAATTTTTTAAGGGAACGCAGACACTATTTATTATAGATGACTGTTCGGCAGAAAGAGACATAGTTAAAAAAAGAAACGCTTTGTCGAAACTAGCTTTCAGTGGAAGACGTGCTAGGATAAGTGTGTGGATTTTATGTCAGAAATATTTAACTCGGTTTTAAAAGACTTTAGAGAACAGTTAAAGACTGTAGTTTTATTTCACATGAAAGACAGAGACGCATTTGATGAATGTATGCGTGAAAATGATGTTATTGAAAATGATCAGGAAAAACACAGGATTAAACAAAAACTAAAATCTGAAAAGTTTAGTAAATTAGTATTAAAAACGGATAACCCTACACAGTATGTTTGTTTGTAGATAATCGGTATTTTTTGGTTATTGAAGTCTTACTTGTCAGAGAACTATAAAATGCAGCTTCTAGGGCACTTTCGCCGGAAAACTGGTTGAGGGCGAAAGTGAGTTAGAAGCTGCATTTTATAGTTCTCTACATCTGCTTTGGGTAGTAGTATTAGAATAATATGATGCGTACAGGTTTATGTATATTTCTTATAGCATTGTCAATAGGTAACCATGTTTGTTTGTTTTTATATACATAGACAATGCTATGCTGAAATACTCTCTCTCTCTCTCTCTCTCTCTCTCTCTCTCTCTCTCTCTCTCTCTCTCTCTCTCTCTCTCTCTTCTTTTTTCATGTGTGTGTGTGTGTTTTTGTCTGTCTGTCTGTTTCTTGCTTTATACCTAATGTTTAGTTATGAATATTGCTGTTTATTTCTTTTTTTGTTGGTTTGTCTGTCTGGCTTCTTTATATGTGTATGGGTGTGAGTCTGTCTTTTTTTTCATTTTTCTCTTTGTATGAGGAATAACAATAAAAACAAATAGAAATTGTTAAAAAAAAAAAAGTTAGTTAAATGGAGGAGTCGGTCTCCACTGTACAGCTGTTTTGTAAGAACCTACCCACTATTAACCACACGGTGTAATTCAAGGTGCTTGCTCCCTATACCACTTTTATGAAATAGGTTTTTTGTTTCTCTCCGCTTTCCTCCTGTCTCCTTCCTACACCCTCAACACATAACAATGCACATAAATACACACAATCACGCGCGTACGTATGGGAACACGCACGCACATACGCACGCACGCACGTACACACACACACACACACACACACACACACACACACACACACACACACACACACACACACACACACACACACACACACACACAAACGTGCGTGCGTGCGGTACAAGAGCAAGACCATAGACCTACAGTTATACATATATGAAGCTGTGCACAGATATTCAACAGCACTGGTCTACATATCTAAATTCGCGCTTTCTCACATACACACGATGAACAACATTGTTTTCTTTTGTTTTATTTTCTAATATTAATGTTTTTACAGAGAGTGAGAGCGAACGAGCGAGCGAGCGAGAGAGAGAGAGGGGGGGGGGGGAAGGAGAGGAAGGGAGAGAGGGAGGCAGGCGGCAGATTGTAAATCACATGGAGACAGGGGTGATGTATGGGCCCGGTGATTTATGGCCTCTGGTGGATTGTATCTGTCAGTTGTACCAGTCAAAAGATATGAAACTATGATTTCCATGGGTATCAATATCCAAGAGGTAGGTTACGTTTATTTTTCGTGCAAGGAAGGTTCTGTTTTCCTTAACCAAAACTACATTAAAGATTAAAAACAAAAAAGAGTACAAGTTTTACTACTACACATTTCATCTACAAATCAGTCTGAAGAAATGAATTATCAAAAACGTTTACGAGAACAAAAGCAACAATTATCAGCAGCAACAAGAACCACACACACACACACACACACACACACACACACGCACACACACACACACGCACAGACACACACACACACACACACACACACACACACACACACACACACACACACACACACACACACACACATGACACAGCCAGATATATAATCGCACATATACTTAAAAATCGTGCATTGCAAATCATTGCATCAGATAAGCAAACAAACAAAAGACATAGCCACATACATATATGCAGGAATGCAATCACACAGACTTAAAACCCTGCATTGCATTTCATTGCGTCAGACACGAGTTCTTCAGCAGTGTTTGAACTCATAAATACAGAGGGAAGAACAGCAGACGATTTAAAGCTAACAGTGAATGGAGGTGGGTAATAGCGCCCTAGAAGGACTGATGACGTCAGTCGTCAAAGTGTACACATATGAGAAACCATGAAGTTGTCTGCCGGTGTTAGTGCTGCTACGTACACGCGCCTTGGTTTGGTTCCGTCGGGGTCACCGGTATCGGCAAGTCCAAGGGGGCTGTCGTTGGACGGACGTGGAGGCGCCCTCCGGAGGGAGAGCTCACTCACGCCGGCTCAGCGACTAAGCAATTGTCAGTAGGTGGTGTCCTGTGTAAGTTGGATTAGAACATGCGCCACTGAAGCTACCGAAGTGACTCGACAGCAGTGCAGTGTCTCCTCTGGTGGGCTGCCTCTTGACTACTTAACATTGGCGGTGCCGGGGCTGTGGCGGGACTGACCAGGCTGTGGCTGTGGACGGGGTATCGAATGAGCGGCGTGGTGCACTGCCACTGAGGTGAGGTGGACCAGAAAATGGGACAGCAAAAAAATAAAACAAAAATAATTGAGTCCAGTCCTTTGTTTCTCTCATTCTCTAGATTTCATCATGGTGAAACGGTACCACATCAACAATCATGTCCACATTATTTTCATCCACAGATGGATCTATAGATTTAGTTACATTTTCTGGTTTTATATAATGCTACTCTTCAGAATTTTTTTTCTGCGTGCATTACATTACAGTTCGATGGCGGTGTCACACACTCACATTTTCCAAATTTTCGGGTACTAAATTTTCTAAGCAATCACAAGATTTCGGAATATGTTTAGTTAAAAAGACAGTTGTAAAGCTGCAGGGCAGGCTACAAGAAACGAACCGGCAGATGGAATATGTTGTAAAGCTGCAGGACAGGGTACAAGACATGAACCGGCAGATGGAATATGTTGTAAAGCTGCAGGGCAGGCTACAAGAAATGAACCGGCAGATGGAATATGTTGTAAAGCTGCAGGACAGGGTACAAGACATGAACTGGCAGATGGAATATGTTGTAAAGCTGCAGGACAGGCTACAAGAAACGAACCGGCAGATGGAATATGTTGTAAAGCTGCAGGACAGGCTACAAGACATGAACCGGCAGATGGAATATGTTGTAAAGCTGCAGGACAGGGTACAAGAAACGAACCGGCAGATGGAATATGTTGTAAAGCTGCAGGACAGGGTACAAGACATGAACTGGCAGATGGAATATGTTGTAAAGCTGCAGGACAGGGTACAAGAAACGAACCGGCAGATGGAATATGTTGTAAAGCTGCAGGACAGGCTACAAGAAACGAACCGGCAGATGGAACATGTTGTAAAGCTGCAGGACAGGGTACAAAAAAATTAAGCGGCAGATGGATCTTTTCTAAGACAACCTACAAGAAAGTAATCGGCAGATGGATCTTTTCAAAGACAGGCTCGAAGAAATTAAGCGGCATATGGACATTTTCTAGGACAGGCTGCAAGAAATTAAGCGGCAGATGGACATTTTCGAGACCTCCGAACTTGAGCATTGTCCAACAAACATTGCACAGCCACTTGGTTTCCACAATAGGCAGGGGACGTAATTTAGTCACTTTCGAGGTTTCACAGCCGATCATATGGACAAAATTCAATGCCAAGAATACAACAAGCAGACAAATTCAAAAACATGAATAATTCAATTGCACAAATAAATAATATCAAACCAAACTATCAAACACGGAAAGAACAGATAATATAAGATACCAAACCAAGTGAACAAACATGGAAAGAATAGAAAATAAAAGATATCAAACCAAGTCAACAAACACGGAAAGAACAGAAAAGAAAAGATACCAAACCAAGTGAACAAACACGGAAAGAATAGAAAATAAAGATACCAAACCAAGTCAAAAAATACAAAAAGAATGCTGAACAATTAAGCAGTTGGGGAAAACAAGTGCAGGTTAACAATTCTTCAGTCATTATAGAAATGACTTGGCAAAGATTTGAACTTTAAAAAAAAAATGAAGATGAAGAAAATAGGGGAATATATTATAAATATAAGAAGCCCTTCACTAGCTGCCGAGGGAACCATCTTAGTCCCTCTCGAAGGCACATTTACTTGTATCGCCTGCTCCTAGGCCTTTCGTCCGCTGGATCGGACTCATCACGGAGACACGGCTGATTGTGTCTGTGCTCTTGGTGTCAAATAGAGACACACCACAGTCCATAATTCTGTGGTGTTCTCACCACCAAGGGTTCAAAAAAGAATCCAACAGCACCCTCAAGGCAGCCAGCGAAGGGTAGTAAATGGAACAAAACAAAAGTGTGGAGAGGAAAAAGTTGCTGAAAAACTAAAAGCATTATTCAAACAGTATAAAATGTAGGGGACAATCTTTGAGCCTATGCTTGAGGATCCATTCAAGGATGCAAGGGAGATCAAAAGATATGGAACAGTCTGAGTGGTCAGCTCTGCTGTTCAATAACCCAAGCATTGTGAGTGGCTAAGAATTGTACAGAACAACCTTTACTTGGATCTCCTAAGAGATGCAATCTCCCACTCATTGACCAAACAATAGAATGCTGAACAATTAAGTAGGGGGGAAAACAAGTGCAGGTTAACAATTCTTCAGTCATTATACAAATACAAAAAGAACAGAAAATAAAAGATATCAAACCAAGCGGACAGACACGAACAGAACAGCGAAGAAAATAATACAAACATGAATGTACTAGGTTTACTAAATGTCATTTCAGTGTGGCAGTTTTTATATGAATTGTACTGTGCGAGAAATCACTACATAAACAAAAGACGTCTCAGAACACTGGTCTGAAACATGATGAAGACTGTGTATCAGGGATAAGGTCATGGATGTCCAACAATTGTCTACAACTGAATGATGGTAAGTCAGAACCTTACGTTCTCACCTCCATCTACATAGTCTTCGTCTCTGCCATCTCTGTTCTGTCATGAAAACACCACTGCTCCTGTCAGTAAGCCAACACACCATCAAAACAGGCTTTACACATTGAACCCAGGTATATTAGCTCTATTGGCATATACCTCACACTGGAGGGAGTTCAGACATTAATAACTACTTGCATTTTTTTCAGGCTTGAAAATTTTAATGCCCATCTTGCTGGCTGTCCACAGCAATTGCAAGACCCTGCAAACAGGTTCAAAATTCTGCTGCCAAACTGATCTTAAAGAACACAAGTTTCTACACAGCAGATCTTTTTTTAAAGCGCTGTACTTGTTTCCACTTAAACACAGAATGAAATACAAGACCTGAAGTGCTTAAATTCGAGTCATTACTGGAACTTCAAACATTCATATTCCATCAATACCTCTCTCCGTCTGCTAGTGACATTCTCTTTCGCATACCTAGGATGAACAGAGAACAGCAAGGGAGGAGAACGTGCAGTACTTTTGCTGATTGTGCCATCCGGAGATAGTGATGGTGTGTGTGTGTGTGTGTGTGTGTGTGTGTGTGTGTGTGTGTGTGTGTGTGTGTGTGCGCGCGCGCGCGCGCGTGTGTGTGTATGTGTATGTGTGTGTGCTGAAAAAAGGGAGTGACTATAAAGCGCTATGACATTTGGGAAAGCGCTATACAAATGTCTCTTATCATCCACAGCATCACACCAAGAGGGAAGAATTGAGGTTTACTGGATACAGTGCGGGGCTTGACGTGCTACGCAGTCCTCCAAGAATGGGAAAAAAACTGTCCAGACATCATCTGATAGTGTGGCCTGAAAACAGATCGTGTGGTCCCTCAGGTCATCAAACAAATGATTCTGGTTGTACTCACTGTGGCCTTTGAAAGGCGAATGGAGCAAAGTCACATGTATATGAGTGACCGTATGCTAGTCTAGCCAGCAGCGGGGTGTCAATCTGGAATCCAAACAGAAGTCCTTGCCGGGGGGGTTGGAGCAGGGAGGGTTTGGGTGGGATCGTCAGCCTATGCTCTCATGTCACAGCTCGCAGTGTCTGGTGGGAAGAGGACAGACCCTCAGAGCCATGGCAGAGGCAGCAGTGTCTGGTGGGAAGAGGACCAGACCCTCAGAGCCATGGCAGAGGCAGCAGTGTCTGGGGGGAAGAGGACCAGAACCTCAGAGCCATGGCAGAGGCAGCAGTGTCTGGTGGGAAGAGGACCAGACCCTCAGAGCCATGGCAGAGGCAGCAGTGTCTGGTGGGAAGAGGACCAGAACCTCAGAGCCATGTCACAGCTCGCAGTGTCTGGTGGGAAGAGGGACCAGACCCTCAGAGCCATGGCAGAGGCCGCAGTGCCCTGGTGGGAAGAGGACCAGACCCTCAGAGCCATGGCAGAGGCGCAGTGTCTGGTGGGAAGGGACCAGAACCTCAGAGCCATGTCCCAGCTCGCAGTGTCTGGTGGGAAAGGACCAGCCCCTCAAGCCATGCAGAGGCAGCGTGTCGGGTGGGAAGAGGACCAGACCCTCAGAGCCATGGTAGAGGCAGCAGTGCTGGTGGGAAGAGGACCAGACCCTAGACCATGGCAGAGGCAGCAGTGTCTGGTGGGAAGAGGACCAGAACCTCAGAGCCATGTCACAGCTCGCAGTGCCCTGGTGGGAAGAGGCCCAGACCCTCAGAGCCATGGCAGAGGCCGCAGTGTCTGGTGGGAAGAGGACCAGACCCCAGAGCCATGGCAGAGGCAGCAGTGTTTGGTGGGAAGAGGACCAGAACCTCAGAGCCATGTCCCAGCTCGCAGTTTTCTGGTGGGAAGAGGACCAGCCCCTCAGAGCCATGGCAGAGGCAGCAGTGTCTGGTGGAAGAGGACCAAATCTCAGAGCCATGGCAGAGGCAGCAGTGTCGGGTGGGAAGAGGACCAAAACCCTCAGAGCCATGGCAGAGGCGCAGTGTCTGGTGGGAAGAGGACCAGAACCTCAGAGCCATGTCACAGCTCGCATTTTGGGTGGGGAAGAGGACCAGACCCTCAGAGCCATGGCAGAGGCAGCTGTGTCTGGGGGGAAGAGGACCAGAACCTCAGAGCCATGTCACAGCTCGCAGTGCCCTGTGTGGAAGAGGACCAGACCCTCAGAGCCATGGCAGAGGCAGCAGTGTCGGGTGGGAAGAGGACCAGACCCTCAGAGCCATGGCAGAGGCAGCAGTGTCTGGTGGGAAGAGGACCAGACCCTCAGAGCCATGGCAGAGGCAGCATGGTCTGGTGGGAAGAGGACCAGAACCTCAGAGCCATGTCACAGCTCGCAGTGTCTGGTGGGAAAGGACCAGAACCTCAGAGCCATGGCAGAGGCAGCAGTGTCTGGTGGGAAGAGGACCAGACCCTCAGAGCCAGGGCAGAGGCAGCAGTGTCTGGTGGGAAGAGGACCAGACCCTCGGGAGCCATGTCACAGCTCGCAGTGTCTGGTGGGAAGAGGACCAGACCCTCAGAGCCATGGCAGAGGCAGCAGTGGTCTGGTGGGAAGAGGACCAGAACCTCAGAGCCATGGCAGAGGCAGCAGTGTCTGGGGGGGAAGAGGACCAGAACCTCAGAGCCATGTCACAGCTCGCGGGTGTCTGGTGGGAAGAGACCAGAACCTCAGAGCCATGGCAGAGCAGCAGTGTCTGGGGGGAAGAGGACCAAACCTCAGAGCCATGGCAGAGGCAGCAGTGTCTGGGGGGAAAGGGGAAACCAAACCTCAGAGCCATGGCAGAGGCAGCTGAACACAGTTCCAATAGGATCTGGTCGAGGAGCAGCAAAAGAAACACTTCATGGGCTTAAGGTTTTTTTTTTTTTTTAACTTAGAACAAATGTCTGATGACGATGGGTAAGACATTTTTTTTAACATTTGTTTGGTGTTTTTTTCTTATAAAGGCAACGGACTGAGACACCCACCCATCCAAAAGGTGAAAGTTTGAATCCAGACATCATCGAAAAAAAAACTATCCCAGCAGAAGAGCATCTCATGGTCATGATCTGGATGAGACCCATTCCCTGAAGGTAGAAAGAGTATTAGTTTACCAGAGCTTCACAACAGCAGGGTTTTTTTTCTTCTCCAAGAGTCTTTAAAGGCAAATTTAGAGGGAAATTTTCTGTATGCACAGATGCATGCAGGGGTTTTGGGGTAGAACAGAACATACAGTGAGGTACACGAAGGATCTGTCTGCAGACACACATTGAAGGGAGTTTTAACCGTTTACTCAACCATCCAATAATCGTTTTAATGCATCGTCTTATCGGACGTTACGATCCTACCTGTGTTTAACAACTGCGAGATCTAGTCCATAGTCTGACATTAATTCCAAAATGATTTTGAGATAATATTGTTGTTACAGACACACAGATAGGAACATCAACGACACAAGGCAATGATCGCTTTGACGCAGCCTCTTGGACACAGGTGCTAGCAAGGTACAAAAACCCAAGAACTCACAACACGTTATATCACAACATTGGTTTTTTTAAGTGGCAAATTAAATGACATGTTTCATTACATTATCAAGTAGAGTGATGAAGTAAAAGAGTAGTTTAAGTAAAGACACAGGTACAGAAAATTTTAATCTAATAAAGTAAGTATTTAGAAAGAACGTCAAATGTTTTAGCTATAGATGTTAGGCCAGTACACACACACCACACACACACACACACACACACACACACACACACACACACACACACACACACACCATACACACACACACGCGCCACACACACACCCACACACACACACACACACCACACACACACACACACACACACACACACACACACACACACACACACACACACCACATGGGCACACATACACACACGGAAGAAGAAGAAGAAGAAGAAGAAAAAAGAAGAAGAAGAAGAAGAAGAAAAAAGAAGAGAGAGAGAGGGGAGAGAGAGAGAGAGAGGGGAGAGAGAGGAAGAGAGAGAGAGAGAGAGATCTGGTCATGTCTGAAGATATCCAGGATGGTTGGGGGGGAGAACTACATCTACATGAACAATGTTCCTACCTCTTTGAATGTCACTGACGTCTGCCCAGGCGTACATTACCTCCTAAGCCAAAACAACAAAAATTTTAACAATCCTGCACATTAATGAATCGTCATGTTACCCATACAGGAACACAAAACTTACTGAATCCTTTTCGTTCCTTGGAATATGTGGTGACATGAATGCTTTGTAAACTACGGGTACAGGTACCTTCAGGACTGATACTGCGCGTTCAGTTACAACGACTTTCATACTTTTGCCCTGACGAAATGTGGTCCACAGCTGTGTATTCAGAGAAAAACAGGCAATTTATACAATTTCAACGTTCATTCCCTTGAAAACATGTTCTTTAATTCTGCTCCTGACTATGTTAAAATTTTCAAAAACAAATAAACCTAACGTACAAACTGATATTACAGTAGTAAAGAGCAAAAAGTTAATCCTCCAATACGTTTCTGAAGAGAGAGGCTATTCATAGTACCCAGTCTACCTGAGATGTCCCGTCAGTGAATTGTTAACTTTTCCCTCCAGAAGTGCCATCATGATTAGTATTCATCAACATACGAGCTTCACCCCCGTTCTGAGGACAGGAAAATAAAACTGTTGTACAAACCATCAAACTCATCTCATCCACGTGTTTTTACGTGTGGGGTATTGACTGGTTTTCCCCGCTTCCGTCTTGGTCACCTCGCAACTTCAAAACTATTTCATTTCAAAGAGCACATTCATCCCACCTCAAAATGTATTTTTTGGGAAATTTTGTCGGTGAATATCAGCCTTCAATGCTGTCAACGGTTTGTTTTTAAATGCTCAGCCAACATTATTCCAAGTTCCAGAGCCACTTGCATTGCAATCAAAAAGGAGTGTGAGGATGGACGTGATGAGACAGAACACTGTCCTTTCAGCAGTCAGAGGGGCCAGGGCTTGGTGGCATCACACAACAAATGTTTCAGACTGGTTGCAGGGAAGGCAAGATGTCTTCTCCGTTCCAAAAGTTCAAATGTCAGGCGATGGGGGGAACACTGGCTTCGTTAAAAAAAAGACAGGGAAAAACAAGATTCTCTTGCCATTTTAAAAAGGTATATGCGGTTTAAAAGTGGCTTTGGGTTAAGTGCAGGATGGGACAAAGTGCCATTTATATACAGTATTTTGGTAAATGGTTGACAACCTTTGGTCTACTCCATGCCCTTCTCAAAGTTTAAAAGTCATCTGGGGGGAAGTCAAAACTGCAGGACTCCGTTCCTCTGTTCAACGTCTGGAGCTTAGTGACACAAATAAAGATGGCGCCACTGTGTGAAATACGACTGCACGCACACGGTTCGTTTCTTTTACAGACATACTGACACCTCTTCATTCCTTCCAACCCCGTTGCCACACGTACATTACAAACTCTCTTCATATGCTCAAACAATACAGTGTGCACCTGTTTTTTTGCTATGCGACTCCAAAACGTATTGTTGGAAATCCCGAAATTTTCAGTTTTGCTCTTTCTTCAATAATACAGGGCAAGAGACCTCCAACAAGGTTAGTCCTGAGACATCAACAATCGCTAAGTATTCCATGTCAGGTGGGGACGATGATATCACACTGCAATATAAAAATGGTGTGTGATTTTCATCAGGACTGTTCAGATGACAGTGATGAGGCGTTTTGTGAACACCCTCCAAGACCTGGATTTCTATGCTCTAATGGTCAGTATGCATTACACAGCCAACACTGCAATCAGTTTTCAGATTGTGCTGACGACTCAGTGAGAAGATCAATGGCAAGCATTGTCCTGAAAGGCTTGGAATCCATGTCCCTATTGCTTTCAGGTCAGAAGTGAACATGAAAACCAACGATTTTATATCAAACTGGATGGCACTGGGTATTTCACCTCTCAGATAATGAAAACCAGCGACCTCTGTCCCGAAGGTCATTATCAGTGCACAGCTGAGTCGTTGAACTGTCTTCCTATCTACACTCGATGCAACGAATTATCTGACTGTGTTTACGGGGAAGATGAACAGAATTGTGAGAAATGACATGTGATGGATTCTACCACTGCCGATCTTCAAAGATATGTGTGCATGGAGATCATCTGTGTGATGGCTGGGGTCAGTGTCCACAGAGAGATGATGAACTGATGTGTGACCTGATCTGTCCTCAAGTTTGCCTATGTCAAGGTTACACCTTCCTTTGCAGAAATCCCTTTCCTACTGAAGTTTTTCCTAATCTTCGATACCTTGATGCCACAGGTTCAGGACTGTCAATGACTGATTTTACTAAAAATTCTATATCTTATTCATCTGAGTTTGTCTTTTTGCTCCATAGTTAATTTGTCACATACAAAGCTCAGCAATTTGCAGTATATAGACCTAGCCAGTAATAATATTGAACATATTGATGTGTCTGACGTAATGCAGTTGCATAACTTATTTTTCTTTGGTGTAAGGAACAACCCTCTCGTTACATTGTAAATAGAAATCGAAGCTGGTGCATTATGCTCTGACAAAAGTGGACGTGTCTTGTACTCACATCAAAACACTAAGCAGTGTGTTATCTGTAGGTTTACCTTACGTGGAGTTCATAACTTGTCTTTTTCTGCTGTTGAAACCATTGGGGTTTTAGGCTTTAAAAATGTCAGGCGACTAGCTGAATTGGATATTACAAGGGAATCGAATCATCAACTTTCCTGTTGATCTATTTTCGAGGTTGACTGGTTTGGATTATATCTCGTCATCGAACTACAGATTATGCTGTCGCAATGTACTTCCTAAAAACTTCCCGCAGACAAAATGTTCAGCACCATATACTGCATTTCCTTCATGTACAACATTGATACAACAGAACTGTACAGGGTTTTATTTGGTTGTTTGGCACGTGTAGTATGTCAGGAATTTGCTTTGCTTCGTGATTTCTTCGGCAGGAAAAAGTGTATTTGGAAAGAATTTCATGACGACCATTGCCCATCTACACTTTGCCCATGTTTGTATGGGATGCCATCTGGGTATCCTTCTGGTGGCAGACAGCTGTTCCATGATGGATACATCCAAACAGAACAGGCGTGGACCAACAGGTGGCTTGCAAGGTTTCTGGCTTTCTCTCCATTCTGTCCAGTGAGGTATCAGCAATGATTATCTGGTTCATCATTGTGGACCACTTCATCACTCTTTGTTCTCAGACACCGTCATGGAATATCACTGAACGTTTGACATCTGGAGCTTGCACACTGACATGGTCTGTTGAACTGTGCTGTCGGTCATACCGTTTCTTCCCGGACTGTCCCACTGGGGAGTGTCTGGTCAGTCTGGTCTGTGTCGTCTGGCGTTACATGATCACCGTGGCCCTGACCAAGAGTTCAGATGGTTCACAGTGACTGTGGTGATCAATTTCATGCTGTGTTTAATATCTGTGACTGGCCAAGGTATCATATTAGTCGACACCAACATACAGAATAGCACTTGAGCCCTCAAAAAGATCCTATCATTCTTCACT
>CM031621.1:16765654-16776987 GCA_018398815.1 Conus ventricosus
TTCTCTGAAAGGGGAGTCACTGGGGTATCCCAAAAGGTATGTGTTGGGACCAGTCCTGTTTTCATCTCATCAATGCTGCTGAACATGTAAAAAACATGTCAAATTTTTTGCAGATCACAAAGTTATATCCCCGAAGCGGTGCCCAAAAAATAAACCGCATCCTCCAGGGATTAGCAGCCCACAAAAGGGGTCGGAATTGGCTTCTGGTTTCCCACCGTGATAAAACTTGGGGCCACGGAAATCAGAGCAAGGCCCCATAGAAGTACACGAGCTGAAACCGGAAACAGCAGAGAAATGCCCCTGACAGAAAGTGAGGGGGGAAAGTGGTTTGGGCGTTCAGGGGGACAACACCTCAAATTTAAAAAAATAAGAGAAACACGTAATTTTGACGTCTCGCGAACCTTTTGAGTTTTAGACTGAAAGCTCTTCACCCCAGCTATAAAAGACACTAGCAAGGCCTTTATCCCAGTGTGGACAAACTGGTGGCACCCCCAACAAAAAAACACTCTGCAAGAATAGGGAGTGCAGCACCGACCAAAAAGTTGTTTTCCCTCAATCAGAGAACTACCATACCCAAAAAGACAGAGCGATTTGGGCCTGCCCAGCCTGTAGCACCGACGTTCAGAGGGGATATGACTGACCCCTTTCCCAAATACGCCCACAGAATCTAAAAACCCGAAAAACCAAAGCTTTAAACTCCGGGGTGTGGGTCCCAGAGGAAATGAAATAACGTTCCGGCACCAACCCACTGCATACCGGGAAAAACATTTCTTCAGGAAAAAATCCCCAAACGTGAAACTTTCCCCCAGACGAAGTGGTCCTGGCCCCTTCTGTAAAGCTTTCAAGAGTAGCGGGAGCTTGGGAAGAAGAAACCCGCCCGTACAATCCGTTTCGCCAATAACCCAGCATCAACATTTTTAGTATACTACCCCGTAAAAACTCACACGGATCGATGAACAGGACTTCCAAAAAAACCTCAAACTTTGTGTGTTCAATTTCGATGAGAGAGGAGACAGCCTGAAAATCTGAATGCCAAACACAGAGGAACCCCAAAAGGGTGATAACAAGGTTTAACACAAAATTAATCTTAAAATTATCGCTCTTGTCTGTGCTGTACGCTGGGGTAAAAAAAGGTTAAAAAGGGGAGGGGGGGGGGGTTTGGGGGAACACACACAACACACACACACACACACACACAAAACCCAAAAAGAGAGAGGAGAGAGAGGAGAGAGAGAGAGTCAGGGGTAGTAAGACAAGGCAGGGTAAAGTAAGGTTGTTTCCCCCTCCGACCGCAAAGGACCACACGGGCTTCGCCGCGTTGAAGTGTCTTGCTTTGTGAAATTTTATAAAAAGATAAAAACAAGAACAAATCCCCATAAAACCCCCTATTGAAAACATCAAATACTGACGTCTAGACACATAAACTTTTGACATAGTAAAAAGAATAAAATCCCAACAATCTTAAAAGTGATTTTTTGACATTTTTGTGGTTTAGTCAGTACAAAGAATAAAATCCTCGAACAATAATGAAGTGTTTTTTTTTGTGCTATAGGCACTGTTTTGACCTTTTTGGCTATTTGATCTGCATTTTTCAGTTTGCATTTTAAGCTTTTTAAGTCCTCCAACCAGGCTGTGACCCTTTTGACCAAGGGGAAATTTTCACTGGCAGACACCTCCTTTAAACGCTGTCAAGTCGGGCCCCATTTGTGGAGAGCAGCGGAGGTCGGTCCCCCTACTCCCCTGCTGCCCCTGCCCGTCAGTAGATGGGGTCTTTTTGGGGGTGTGGGGGGGGAAATGGTCTGAGTCGGGCACTGGGGTGGGTTTGGGTGGTGAGGAATGGCGTAGTCGGGCACATGGGGGTGGTTTGGGTGTGTGGGGGGGTCTGTAGTGGGCCATGGAGGTCGGGTTTTGGGGGTTTGTTTTTGGGGAAGGGTCTGTGTCAGGCAATGGAGGAGGTTTGGGTGTGGGGAATGGTCTGTGGGTCGGCACATAAGGGTGAGGTTTGGGTTGTGGGGGAATGGTCTGTGTCAGGCACAGGGAGATCGGGTTTTGGGGTTTTTGGGGGAAAGGTTGTTCGGGCCAGGGAGCGGTTTGGGTGGGATAAAGGGGCGTGTCGGCAGGTGGGGGGGGTTGGGTTTTTGGGGAAGGGCCCGTAGTCTTTCTTAATTAAAAAAATTCAACTTTTCCGCGTTTTTTTGGGTTGTTTTTGATGCTTTCTTTTTTTAAAACAAACGGGGTGTTTTGTGTGTGGTGTGTGGTGTGTGGGGTTTGTGTGTGGTGTGTGTGTGGGTTGTTGTGGTGTGTGTTTGTGATATTCTTATGAGCTTTAGTCAGTAATCCTCATTTCCATCTATCCAATTATCAAACAAAAAACTATAATTTATATTTAATAAAAAGGGGACTTAGTCTGGAGCTAATTTTTTCCCACCCCCCCTCTTGCCCCGCCTTAGAAACCGACGTCGTCCCGGCGGGTGATTTTGGTCCCAGTGCCGGCGGGTGGGGCCCCTTCCTTCCCACGAAAGAGTTCCTTTCTTCCCCCCTGTAGAACGCTGACCTGGAATTTGTGACTGCGGAAAACCAGGTGTGTGACCTGCCTTAAATCCAGGTATTATATAGTTGGTGAAGGGGGAGCACCAAAAGGTGTGCTTTTGGTCTGGGGAAACAAAAAAAACTCTTGGTTTTTAAACCCTTAAAAAGGGTTATGCAGAGTACCCTTTAAATGTATGGTGAAAGACGAAATTAGTGAGACGTTTTTGTTGGGCTAAAAAGAATTTGTATTTGGTTTTTAGGCCATGCTTGTCCTTTTAAAATTTAAATTGAGTGAGATACTCAAATTTTTTCCAGTGTGAAACCGCTTTAACAGCGGAATCTGGCGGAATTTAAGGTGTTTATTTTTGAAAATGAAAAAAAACATAAAAGGGAAAAACCCCCCCGAAAGGGAAAAAATACCCCTTTTTGGAGCCACAGGCAGTCTGTCAATTTTAAAAAAGGGGGACATACAGTGTTTTTAAAGAGGGCAGTCAGTCAATGAGGAAAAAAGGACGTCAATGATGAGAAAAAGGACATACAGTGTATTTAAAAGAGGCGTCTGTCAACGAGAAAAAAAGGATTACAGTAGTATTTAAAAGGCTCAGTCAATGATGAGGAAAAGGGAAATACAGTATATTTAAGGGCAGTCATCAATGATGGAAAAAGGGGCATACAGTAGTTTTTTTAAAAAGGCAGTCTAAATGATGAAAAAAAAGGGAAACAGTAGTTTTAAAAGAGATAGTCATCAATGATGAGAAAAAAGGACAACAGTAGTTTTTAAAAGACAGTCTGTCAACGATGGGGAAAAAGGCATACATAGTTTTTTAAAGAGGCAGTCAGTCAATGATGAGGAAAAGGGCTTAAGTGTATTTAAAGAGTAGAGAGTGAAAAAAATTTAAAGAGGGGCAAACACAAATCAACTCAATGGGAACAGGTTGACAGAAGGGGTTAAAAAGAGTCGTTTGTAGGGGGTGGGGGGCTGGGGGGGGGCGTGGGGGGGTGGGAGTGGCAGTAACCGGGGATGGGGGGAGGTTAAAAAGTGTGGTGGAGAGAGAGAGAGAGAAGAGAGAGGTTGGAGGGAAAAGCATAGCACCCCGTTGTGTGTACTAATGTTGTAGTTATACATTTGCGTGATTTTCATGCGTCCCAATGTGCACAAGGGGGGAAAAGGGGGGAGAAGGGGGGAAAAAAACGGTTGTGGGTCTGTGATGAGGTGAGTGAGAAAGAGCAGGGGGAAGGGTGGGGGGGTGGGGGAGGGGGTCGGCTGTCAGCAGGGGGGTGATAAAAGGGGGAAAGAGCGGGGGTGAAGAAGGAAAGGGGGAGGGGCCCTAAATAAAACGACCTTTTGGACCACATTTAACCGCCCCCGTGCTCTCATTTTATATGTAAAAGGTGCTGCCTGTCACGGCGCTAGCCGGATGGCCCCTACCACCCCCCCCAAGCCGTCACAACTGGGCAGACAACACAACACCCAAACAGCTTTAAAATCACGACACTTCTTTTTCCAACATACACCTATGGCCCCACTCTGAAAGGGGACGTGCTACACGTGAACCGGGGAGTGCGGCTTTAGTACCGCCGTCGGGACACTGCCAAATGAAAAAGAAACCCCAATTTTGACGTACAAAACATTTATGGTATCCTGGCAAATCAAACACTGGGCACCATCGCACGAAGGGATCAAACCAAAGATTGATGTCCTCTGCAGATTCTTTATTTCTTTCCCCTTTTTTATTAGCACGGGGTTTTAAACATTCCAAATGGACAACCTCCTTCAGCAGTATTGTTTATCTCCCTTCCCTTTTTTTCGCTTTGGGGTCAGAATTCCCAAATGCCACCTTCTGCGTATTGTTTATCTTCCTTTCCCCTTTTTTTATTAGCAGGTAGAATTCCCAATCACACACCCCCTTCTGTTTCTCGTATTGTTTATTCCCTTCCCTTTTTTTTCAGATGGTGTGAAAAATTCAAATGCACACCTTCTTCTGCAGATAGTTTATCTTCCTTTCTTATTAGATGGTGTGAAAATTTCCCAGGACAACCCCCTTTTGAGTTTTACGCAATTTTTTTCCTCCCCCACTTTCGTTTGGTTGCATTTTTTACCTTCGCGGCTGCTTGGGGTCTATTGGGTTCTTTTTTGCACCCCTGGTGGTGAGAAATCACGTATTATGGACTGTGAAAGTGTCTCTATTTAGCCGGGGAGTGCAGACACAAACCAGCCCTGTCCCCTGTGGTCCCATCCACGGGCAAAGGCTCGGGGGCAGCAAAACAAATATTCGCCCCAAAAGGGTTGCGAGGTGCCCTTTGGCTAGAGAAGCGTTTTCAATCTGTAACATTGTTTTTTTTTTTATTTTATTTTTATATTTTTTTTTAAATTTTTTTTTAAATTTCATTTTCCCGTTTCTCCATCTTCAAACTCCCCTCCCCCCCTCCCCAAAATCCAAATCTTTTTCCAAAACGTTCAGTTGTGGCGTGGTTGTTTTTCCCCCTATTTTGATTTTTGTCTATGTATTGTCTGACTTTATTCAAATTTAAAAAGGGGGGGCCATCTTGAAAAAAATTATTGTTTTAGGTTTAATTAGGGAGCAAAACATACCCCCCTTTTTTACTGTTTTTCGTTTCGTTCCACTCATTTTTATTTACGGGTTTTCGTATAGTTTTCTTCCCTTTTTTTCAGATGGTGTTAAAAACATTCCAGGTACACACCTTCTGCAGTATAGTTTATCTTTCCTTTTTTTCAGCATGGTTGTAAAACATTCCCGGTGAACACCCCTTTTGCAGTAAGTTTTTCTTCCCCTTTCTTTTTCAGCTTGGTGTAAAATTCCCGGGGACCACTCCTTGCAGTATAGTTTATCTTCCTTTTTTTACAGCTGTGTAAAATTCCAAGTGACACACCTCCTTCCGTATAGTTTTCTTCCTTTCTTTATCAGATGGTGTAAAAATTCCAAGTGCACACCCCTTCTGCAGTTTTTTTATCTTTTTCCCTTTTTTTCAATGGTGTCAAAAATAAGTGCCACCCTCCCTTCTGCAGTATTGTTTATTTCCTTTTTTTTTTTCAGCATGTTTTAAAACTTCCAAATGAAAAAACCTCCTTCGCAGATTGTTTTTTTTCTCACCTTTTTTTATCGATGGTGAAAACATTCCTGAAAATTCCCGAGATTTCCCCACAGCAGGGCAAACATTCCCAAGGGCAACCCCTGCAATATTTACTTTTTTTTTTACACATGGTTCAAAAAACCCAACCCCCACTTCCCTTTTGCATATATTTATCTTTCCCTTTCTTTTCCTGGGGTCAACATTCCAATCACCTTCCTTCTCATTTTTTTCTTTCCTTTCTTTTCCCTTTCCCCATTCGTGAACATCCCTTTTGCATATATTTATCTTTCCCTTTTTCCCCTTTTCCTGGGTAAAAATTAATAAATTCCCTTTAGTATTTTTATCTTTCCTTTTTTTTTCCTGGGGGGTCAAAAATTTTCCAAGGTTCAGCCCCATTAAAGCCAAACTCTTTTACCCCATAATTCCAAAAAAACACCAAAAAATCACCCAACTTCCTTCCTTCTTAAAACCCGACCGCCCCAACAGCAAAAGTCCCCAAAAAAACAACCCCCAAACACCCACCCAAAAAAACAAACCCAACAAAAACACTTTCTTCCTAAACTTTTCCCTCCCAAGTTACCTTTTTTTCCTTTCCCCCTTTTTTTAATGGTAAACATCAGGATGCCCTCACCCCCAAAAACACAAAGAGTTCAAAAAAATACCTACAAATGCGGGCCCCCTGGGGCCCTTTCAGGTGGGGGGTTTTTCGTGCTTTTTAGATATTTGTGGTGTGGGTTTGGGGTTTTTTTTGGGGGGGGGGTTTTTTTTTTTATTTTTTGCAGTATTTTGTTTTTGCTTTCTTATCCCAATTTTTTTCTAACCAAAAAAAGGTGCCAATCTCAGCTTTTACTCTCCCACGTTCAAATGGGGAATTTCAGATGTCCAAAAAACCCACAAAAAAATTTCCCAAACCTTTCTTTTTCATTACTCCTTTGGTTTTCTTAAATTTTTAGAACTGAAAGGGCAGCAGTTTAAAGTACAAAAAGCACACAACCAAAAAACCACACCAACCCAACCAAAAACCCCCCAAAAAATCTGTCCCAAAACCTAATCAAAACCACCTTGTTCCCTTCACCCCTTTTTTTTGTTTTTTTTTAACTTTATTTCGATGGCCAAAGAGGGCACCCAAAAAAAAGAGGCCAAAAATTTAAAAGCAAAATGCTGAAAGATGTTTACTCCAAAACTCTTTTTTGTGTGGGGGTTGTGTTGGTGTGGTTTGTTTGAGTCACGGGTAAGGTATTGGCTGAAGGCAAACCCCTAAACCCCGCAAAAAGGCGGGCCCAAGTTAGACTTCCGTCAAATCGTACCCTCAATGGAAACAAAAAAAGGGGAAAGGAAAACGATCAAGGAAATTAACCCGATGATCGCGCCCCTTCCTGGCAACCCAAAGACAGAAAACGGTCTTAAATGCATGCTCTTGTTTTCAGGAAAAATACCAGGCCTGCCATAGCCAATCCATGAAAACAAAACACACCCCCCAGAAATCAGCGGCTTTGGTTCATAACAAAAACCCAACTTTTGGGGAAATTTTAACAACGTTTACAAGAGAAGGGTTACCATAAAGAAAAAAAGGGGCCGGATACAAAAGCGGGAAGAAAATTTTTAAAAAAACTGGATGAAATTTCATCCCCCTTGGGGGTGAAGGTCATAAAGTCATGGGGAAGTATTGCTGAGCAAAGGGTTTTAAATTTTGTTTTTTAAACAAACATTTTAGGGAAGAGACGAAAAATCGGGGGAAATTTTTACAGGGCTTTCCTTTCCTTAAAACCCCAGCAAACCGGCCTAAAAGCCCCCTGGGGGTTATGATGGAGGGTGTGAAAAATAAATTTTAGATTTTAATTTAAAAATGAAGACGCTTTTGTTTCCAGACGGCTGATTTTGAAAATCCTAAAAGAGTGCACAAGAGAGGCATACATAAGCAAAGGGCGGGGTTACAAAGGGCAAGTAAAAAGATTTTTTTAAACCCAAAAAAATGAAATTATGTGGAAAGTTCCCTGGGTTAAGAATTTAGATTCGACGGGTTATAAAAATTAAAACATTTGGAGGGATTTTGGAAAAACGTGAATGGTTTTACATGCCCTGTACCCAACTGTAAATCCAGTAAAACATGGGGGAAAGATGGTGGGGAAATTTTAAAAAGAAAAAAAAGGGGCCTTTGCCACAAGTCAGGGGGCAATGCAACACCAGATCGTACGTTTAAGGGCATGAACAGTAAATGGTAATGTGAGCGGGGGGAAAGCTTCATTTAAAAATTTAAGATGATCAAGCTTTTGTCCCCGGTGTCAATGCAGGTTATCCCATTGCATGTGGAGAAGGAGGGGAGTCATAATGCCCCGGTCAAACTAGTGGCTGTCAGGAAGGGAAATTCCGGGGGAACTGGCAAAAAGGTGCTTAACCCTCCAAGAAATTATTTAGTGGGAAGGGTAAAAATGTATTTTAATGCTTATCCCCCTTTAAAACTCACAGTCCTGCTATTGTTTCCTGACTGGAAAACATTTGACCACAAATGTATAGGGAGGCAGCCATTCTGCCGTAATTTTGACCAAAAGGTTAAATGACATGGATTGCACTTTGGTCCTGCCTATTGTGAAGTACCCTGTATTGTCCCTATGGGAATTGATTTCGCAGTAAATGTTGGAAAAATTATGGTTGCCATTTCTGAACAGTTTTATTTGCATTGGATTTGATTTGAAGTATGGAGTGGTTTTCCTTTCAACGTTTTTTTGCCCCCGAGAAAGGTTGGGCCCTGACTCGGCCTTTCCAAAATTTTTTTTTAGACCAACAGTGTGGGCAAGAAAAGGCTGTGTACATGGCTGTCAGATTGTTTGGTCCGAATTGACGGGTTTCAACTGGCGATACGATTAAAAGCATGTTTTTTTTATTTTTTTGTCTCGACGAAATTTATAGCTCTTTTTTTGTGGCCAAGTATTGAATGCGTCAGAATCAAAAAAATGATGAAAAACTGAACGTTCTTTAATTTTGTGTCTGTACATGGTAGGCACGATTTTATTGAGTAATACCCCTAAGGCAGGCAATTTTCCCAGTATGACTTTGTTAATTTTTTAGTGCACAGGCCGTCTCCACACACTGGGGGAAACTCAGCCTACCCCCAAAGTGTACAAAACTGACTGAGTGTGTTGGGCAGGGGTTCTTACACCCGCACCCTTTCAAAAATTTTAACATCTGTTTAAAAAAGCACCGCCCTGCATGGACGCTGAAGGGCAGTGCCTGTTTTGCCCCATCTTACACTCGTCTGCAAATTAAAGCCCTGCTGGGAAACGGATAATAATGCACAGAACAGTTCCCCAGACCACGGGTAGCTTTTACAGGGGCTTTGTTCTCCGACAAAAAAAAAAACAACAAATAAAAAGTGTTGGTTTGGGGTTTGAGCGCGCGGGGGAAAAATGTTTTTCCAGCGAAAGGCGGGAAGATAAAAGCATGTTTTGAGACTTGTGATAATCTGATATAAACTTTTTATTTCCCTTTTGGGCCCCAGTAGAATGTCAATTGCATTGAATGGTAAGAAAGCGAATATCATCAGTCGTTGCCCGGTCTTTTGAAACTGCCGTAAATGGCTCTCGTTGAACAGACACATTTTTTTCATACAATAAAGACCCAAAAAACGAATTTGCTTCAAAATCCAGAGACTGGGGGGGTATAACCCAATTTAAAACTTGAGTTGTAAGAATTTTAGTTTACAAACTAAAAATAAGATTTACACCATACTAAAAGTGAATACCCCTTTTTTTTGGGGTTGAAACTCTTGGAATCGGCTTTCGCTAAGAATCAAAAAACAAGCAAAACCATAAGGAAACAAGTAACTAGGTTTAAAGTAGGGGGGTGGCAATTATCTAACTTTGGGTTTTTTAACTGGAGTTGCTGCTGTCAAGAGTTTGGTAGGGGAGGGGTGTTTGCCTGGTCCCGGCCATCCAAGGAGAAAAATGTTGATTCAGTTTTTCCTTGGTCTATGAACCCAAAAGTGGCACTGACTCAATTTATTATTATGGGGAAAATACTTTTCACGCCGCCCTTTTTGTTTCCCCTGGGGAATCGATCGCCCTGGGGTGGCGCCTTGGGGCCTTCTCTCCTTTGGAGGGGTTTTCCTGTACCCGCCTACCCCCCGCATTGTGCCACCCGCTGACCCGGGGCGTGGACAATGTTACTTACTGCACCACGATTCTACGTATGTGAGGGGAATGGGGAGCACAAGTAGTACTGGCGCGAGAGTCAACAGTCGGACAAAAGAAGCGCATTGATGAACAACAAAGATTTTTTCAACAAGTCAGAAAGGGTTTGAGGGTTTACCAAGCGCAAACAATATTTGGCGAGTGGCGAACCTCATCCTGGAAAAGGCAGAATACTTGCCTTCTGGTGACTATGGTATTGGAAACCGTTTTCAAGATCATTTGAACCAAATTGAGGGAAGCGCTGGAAAAGTTTTTGTCAACATGAT
Source organism: Conus ventricosus (assembly GCA_018398815.1). NCBI lineage: Eukaryota > Metazoa > Mollusca > Gastropoda > Neogastropoda > Conidae > Conus > Conus ventricosus. The sequence goes on from CM031621.1 coordinate 16,775,730, forward strand.
ATGAAGCTAAGCCCAGGAAAAGCATGTTCTTTCAACAGGAAGTGGAGTTTCTGGGAAGGATTGTTAACAATTCCAGAAAAACATGTCTGACTGAGACATCCGGACAGGGAAGAACTGTCTGGTTTCAGCATCCTCAAAAGATGTTGAAAGAAATCCTGAGCTTCGCAAACTGTCAAACGAACATTGATGGGATGTCTCCCTGTTTGGTCTGTGTGCTCTCTCTGTCTTTTCTGCCAAGAGATTGGTTGTTGTAAGCAGCATTGGTTTGGAGTTATGAGCGTCTAGTTATTTCACCAAAGGAGGAAGTTATCCTACTTCTTCAGTTAATTTATCATCGACCATTTATCGTGAATTATGCAAATTGGCATAGCCTTGTATGGTCTCATGAGGAAAAATGTTACACTGGGGAAGCGAGCACAAGTCTCTTTCACACAGCTACGACAGCGTCAGCAGACCTCTCTGTGTTAGCCCTACCAAGTTGCACAGACCCATCATCCTGGACATCAAAGCCAGTCATACTTACCAGGGTGGTTCTAAGTGAAGTGCAAGACAAACTGAAACGAGTGACCTCATACGACAGCTGTACAACCACTTCAGAGCAGAGGAGATTGCACGACCCGCAAAGAACTGTTGAGTATTGAGAAATTCACAAGACAGTGCAGTGTCATCTTCTGGGAAGAACGTTTACCGTCAGGACAGACCACTCAGTTCTCACATGGCTCTTCATGATGCTCTGACTCTTGTATATTGTAGGTCGTGGGCGTCCAACCAGAAAGGTTGCCTTGTGGGGAATGCCGGGACCGCAACAGAGCAGGTTGCCTTGTGGGGAATGCCGGTACTGAACAGAGCAGGTTGCCTTGTGGGGAATGCCGGTACTGCAACAGAGCAGGTTGCCTTGTGGGGAATGCCGGTACTGCAACAGAGCAGGTTGCCTTGTGGGGAATGCCGGTACTGCAACAGAGCAGGGTGAACAGTGGCTCGAGTTCACCCGGGTTGTGCATGAAGCAACGACCCTGATGGACCGGAGCCCAACACAATAGACTCTCAGGAATAGGGGGGGGGGGGGGGGGAGTGTTCCAGCTTGATGGAACCGAGATAGCAACTGTAGGGGAGCCAAGTTCAAAGCATGACATGAAGATGCCAAAGAGGTTGGGAAATGATTCTAGTCTTGTAGATCAGTGACTCCAGTGTCCTCCATGGAGAGTTTTGCAATTGTTCATGACAGCAAAATTCCTTGAACATCCCAGACTCCTTGCTT
>CM031621.1:16777087-16879587 GCA_018398815.1 Conus ventricosus
GGGGGGGGGGGGGGGGGGCATTAAAAGGGAAACAGAGATGAACTGGAGAGGCGAGAAAGAGGGGAACTACTGAAAGATAGCAAAAACTTAAGTGGGGGAAGGGGAGCAGACACCAGACCTTCTAGAAAGAAGACACAAAGCCGGGGGGGGGGGGGGGGGGGGCATGTTACTAAGCCTTATAGCAGGTAGACACTAAGTAATGGAGATGGGGGCAGGCGTGGAGAGACACATAGAATAAAGACAAAAACCTGTGTGCGTTTGGGGCGATGGGGGGGAGAGACCAAAGTCTTTTAGAACATCAAAGCCTGGGAACTGAGGGTGGGAAAGACACTAAGCCCCATCGGAACAGGACACGGAAAGGGGGGAGGGGGCACAACCCTTATAAGGGACAGGACACACACTGTGAAGTGGGGATAGGGTAGGGAAGACATCGAAACAGAGGACATGAAACCCAGGGGTAGGGTTGAGGGAGCGATAAACATTCAAAGGACACAAAACCTCGTGAGGGAGGAAAGGGACACCGGAAACTTTGGGAAAGACGCTAAACCCTGTGGGAAGAAAAAAGACTCCCAACCTTCCAGAAAGAGGGCAAGAAACCCTTGATTTGTAGAAGATAACGGAGAATACAGAGAGTGCAAGAAATCCTGAAATCATGGCGGGAGGAGGGAGGGGCGAGGCGGGAAGCGGCGCAAGCAACATGAACTACAGAAAAAGGACACGCACCCCTCGGCGTGGGGGACAGACACATCGAAACCCATAAAAGAGAAAACCCTGTGGGGAGAAAAGCGGGGGGTGGGTGGGGGGAGAGGAGGACACCAAATCTTATAGAAAGAGGCCACGAAGCACTGAGGGGTGGAAGAGACGCTGAACCTTACAGAAAGAGAACACGAAATGCCTGGGGGAGAGGGGGGAGACATCGAACCTTATAGAAAGAGGACTTTTAATTGTGTTGGGTGTAAAGGTACACCGAACTTTATTGAAAGAGGACACAAAACCCTGGAAGCGGGTGGGGTGGAAGAAAACGCTGAACCTTTTAGCAAGGGGACACGAAACCCTTTGGAGGAGAAAAACACACTAAGCCAAATGGAAGGACACGAAATCATGTAGAGGGAAAAAAGACACTGACCGTTCCAGGAGGACAGGAAAGCATTGGTGAAGGGGGGGGGGGGGGGGCGGAGACAAATTATGCCTGATGAGACACAAAAGCCTGAAGGGCGGAGATGCTTTTTGAAACCCTTTTGAGGGCGGGGGTGAGGTAAGTAAAGGTGACGCTGAACCTCAAAGAAAGAGGATACAAAACCCTGTTTGGGGACAAAGAGATACAAAAACCCTGTTTGGGGACAAAGAGACGCCGAACCCTATACAAAGAAAACACAAAACCCTGGGGGAAGGGGGAGGGGGGGAGAGAGCTTTACAGAAGCAGGACATGAGAACCTGTGACGGGCAATAGCGACACTGAACTCGTAGAAAGAGAACACGAAACGTTTGTGGAGAAAAGAGACACCAATTCTAGACAGAGGACAGGAAACCCTGGAAGATGGAGGCGGGGGGATGAGACACAGAATCTTATATAAAGAGAACACAAAACTTTTGAGAGAGAAAAGACACACCAAAAGAGGACACAAAACACGTGATGGGAGAAGAGGCAACGAACGGTACAGCAGAACAAGTAATCCAATAGAGAACACAATACCTTTTCTGGGATGGGGGGTGGGGGGAAGGGCATAGAAAGAGGACACGAACTCTGGGGGATGGGGGAAGAAGACATTGAACCTTATCGGAAGGGACAGGAAATTCAGTGGGGAGAAAGATACAGGACAAAGTAGAAAGAGGAGACAAAACCCGAGACCTGAGGCAGGGGCACAGGAGCTGGTGCTATGTGTGTGTTTTGAGACCTATCGTAGAAAGAAAACCCGAAACGTGTGGAGAAGAGACACGAGACACGAACTTTGAAGAAAAAGGACACAAAACTCTGTGGCTGCGAAAAGAGGCGACGAATCTACAAGAAACCCGGGGGGGTGGGGGGGAGGAGTGAAGGGGGGGGGGGAGAGGCAGCAGGGTATGAAGAGACACCGAACCTTATAGATCGAGGACACGAGTCACTGGGACACTGGGACTGGGGTGGGGAAAAAAAGAGACAATGGACGTTTGAGAAAGAGGATTGGAAATCCGGGAGAAAGGGGTGGATACGCCAATCCTTGCAGAAAAAAGCCGGAGTGAGGGCGAGAGAGACGAGCGGCTACACTTAACTTTATGGAAAGACAAACAACCTGTAGAGCGAAGAGGAAGATACTGTACTTTATAGATAGAAAAACAACAACAACGAAACCAAGTCGCAGGGAATAAGAGAAACCGAAACTTGTACAAAGTGGACATAAAAACCTGTAGAAATGGGATAGGGTGGGGGAAGAGTCACGAAACACTGAATGGGCGAAAAGAGACAACAAAACCGAACCCTAACGGAGGACACGAAACCATGTGGCGGGGAAAAGATGCACCGAACCTTACATAAATGGAAGTCGCAACCACCCAGGGGAAAAAAGGACCTCGATTCCTATAGAAAGATGACATGAAACGAGGGAGGCTGAGGGAAAGGGTGGAGGAATAGACACTGAACCGTATAGAAAGAGGACACAAACCCTGTAGAAGGGGGGGGGGGGGGGGGGAGGGGAGGGGGGCAGAGACACGGAATACTGTAGAAAGAGGACAAGTCTTGTGGAGGGAAAAAGAGAAACGGAACCCTGCAGAAATAGGGACACGAAACCCAGGGGAGGTAGAAGAGAAACTGTACCTTACAGAAAGAGGACACAAAACGCTGGGGTAAAGAGACGCTGAACCTCATAGAGGGCACGAAACTCGCTGGGGAAGGCGGAGGGGAGAGGGAGAGGGGAGAGCGGGGAGGGGGGAGAGGGGAGGGTGCGGGGGACGGGCTCACCAAGTCTGTAGAAAAGACGACACAAAACCCAGGGGTGGGGGTGGGAGGTGAACACAACCACTTACAAAGAGGGAAGGAAACCAGTGGAGGGAAAAGAGTCACAAAGACAGAGGACACGAAGCCCCATGGAGGGCAGACACTAAGCCTCATAGAAGTGGACATGAAACTCTGTGGGATAAGAAGACACTCAGCCTTGTAAGAAAAAGTCTGAGTGACTGACGTTCACCAGGAAAACGAATGATCGGCATCAGTAGGCGGCTCTTCATTCGGCTCCACCCAGGTGGGGAAGCCCTTGTGTGAACACGAGTGTGGACTGTGAAGCGCTCAGAGCTTGATTTCTAGTCGATGATAGGCGCTATGTAATGACAATGAAATAATCTGAAATAACACACCAATACCAGGCACTAAACTTTGTCAAGAACAATATAAGCCCACAACTGTCCACTCGACTGTGAAAACAACAGGCACACTATACTGGAAGAAATGAAGGAGAATGAAGAATGAGAAGAAGAGTAAATAGAAGACTACTTAGCTGCATTCCCCGAGTTCAGCTGTCCTGGTCTCCGTTTTCCGCGGCCATTGGTGCAGGAGTTCTGTGGTCCTGTTGATGTAAACCATACTTTAACATCTGACCTTCACAACTAAGCAATGTTTTAGTTTAAGGAAAGCTGAAGTTAAAAAAAAACGCACTTAAAGCATGAAGTACTGTACATTTGATATACAATAGCAAACAGACTATTAGGTTTTTTACTACTGTTTTCTTCAAACTATTCAACATCAGACATCAACAATGCACAAAACAATTCCTATCAAGGCAATACTGTTTTATGCATTATTCCATATCAATCTGAAGATGATACATTGTGGAGTATTTTGCTGTGCCAGTTTTTATTCTGTTGTTTATAACATCTGCATTATACATCTGTCAAAAATTCACCATTTTGCAGAGCTTGGACCTAGAGTCCGTTTCAGAATAATGGAAGTCTTCACCTGTATGCGAGTGCGCCCCTTGGTTCAAACCCTCGAAACTGGATACGCGTCATCGTCCATCCTTGGTGAACACCACAGAAAGGAAGTGTAGACTGCCACTGCCGGCACTGCAACACGACGTCATCGTCCATCCTTGGTGAACACCACAGAAAGGAAGTGTAGACTGCCACTGCAACACGACGTCATCGTCCATCCTTGGTGAACACCACAGAAAGGAAGTGTAGACTGCCACTGCCGGCACTGCAACACGAGACAATGTGTCAGTGTATGAGGTGGCTGGCATGAGCAGCGTGGGAATACCTCAGAGAGAGGTTGGGAAGATGAGACATCAAAAAGTGAAAACGGAAACACAAAGACAAAGAAAAGAAAGAGGAAAATGTGGAAACAGACATGAGGAATTACGGTGGTGTTTCAAATACAAACGATGGTAAATCAAGCTTTGAAATCGGACGTATAACTTTACATCATGAAGAGGGCTCGAAAAACGTAATGAGTCAAAACGGAATGCGGTGGAAAAAAAAAACACCTGAACAGCAAGGTTTTTTTTCCCCCAACCAATCCCTTACACACCATGCATAGTCTGTATGTTCTCTTACAAATGGACATAATCTTGCTGATTTTTTTTTTTTTAGTGTTTTAGCGTTTGATACAAAATGTCTGGGTTTGTTAGTGTTTTTAATGTGTGGTGTACTGTGGCACTCTCACGCTGATAATGTGCTGCTTATGCAAACAGAACATAAATTAACAAAGGCTTATACTTAATTTTCCTTTCTTTCAGGTTTTCCAGAGAGAGAGAGAGAGAGAGAGAGAGAGAGAGAGAGAGAGAGAGAGAGAGAGAGGGGGGGGGGGGAAGATAAACGGAGAATACAGAGAGTTGCAAGAAATCCTGAAATCATGCGGGCAGGAGGGAGGGGCGAGGCGCGGGAAGCGGCGCATGAACAATGAACTACAGAAAAAAGGACACGCACCCCTCGGCGTGGGGGACAGACACATCGAACCCAATAAAAAAGAGAAACCCTGTGGGGAGGGAAAAGCGGGGGGTTGTGGCGGTGAGGGAGTGCGAGGAGCACAAAATCTTTTTGGAAAGAGGCCACGAAGCACTGAGGGGTGGAAGAGACGCTGTACCTTACAGCAAAGGAGAACACGAAATGCCTGGGGAGAGGGGGGAGGGAGAGGACATCGTCCTTATAGAAAGAGTGACTTTTAATTGTGTTGGGTGTAAAGGTTACACCGCAACTTTTATTGGAAAGAGGAACAAAACCCCTGGAAGCGGGCTGGGGTGGGAAGAAGAAAAAGAATGAAACGCTGAACCTTTTTAGCAAATGGGGGACACGAAACCCTCTTGGAGGTGGAGGAAGAAAAAAACACTAAGCCCAAATGGAAGGACTCGAATTCATGTAGAGAGGAAAAAAGACACTGACCGTTCCTGGAGGACAGGGATAGCATTGGTGAAGGCGGGGGGGGGGGGGGGGGGCGGACGGAGACATTATGCATGATGAGACAACAAAAGCCTGAAGGGCGGAAGGATGCTTTTTGGAAACCCTTTTGAGGGCGGGAAGGTAGTGGAAGTAAAGGTGACGCTGAACTCCAAAGAGAATTTGCAGGATAAAAACCCTGTTTAGGGGACCAAAGAGATACAATAACCCTGTTGGGGGACAAAGGAGACGCCGAACCTCCTATACAAAGGAAAAACACAAAAACCCCTGGGGGGAAGGGAGGGAGGGTGGCGAAGAGCTTTACAGAAAGCAGGACATGAGAACCTGTGACGGGAATTAGCGACACTGAACATCGTTAGGAAAGAGAACACGAAAACCGTTTGTGGAAGGAAAACGAGACACCAATTCTAGACAGAGGACAGGAAACCCCTGGAAGCATGGAAGGAGGCGGGGGGATGAGCACAGAATCTTATTTATAAGAGAACACAAAACTTTTTCGAGGAGAGAAAAGACACCACCAAAAAGAGGACACATAACCACGTGATGGGAGGAAGACGGCAACCGAACGGTTTCAGCCCAGAACAAGTAATCAACGAGAGTGTATAAACACAATACCTTTCTGGGATGGGGGGTGGGGGGAAGGGCATAGAACCGAGGACACGAACTCTGGGGGGATGGGGGAAGAAGACTTTGAACCTTATGGAAGAGGACAGGAAAATTTCAGTGGGGAGAAGATACAGGACAAAGTAGATAGAGGAGATCCAAAAACCCCGAGACTGAGGCTTGGGGGGCACAGGAGCTGGTGCTATGTTGTGTTTTGTGACCTATCGTTAGAAAAGAAAACCTGAAACGCTGTGGAGGAAGAAGAGAGGACACGAGACACGAACTTTGAAGAAAAAGGACACAATAACTCTGTCTGGTGCGGTTAATGGAGGCGACGAATCTACAGAAAACCCCGGGGGGGTAGGGGTTGGGATGAGGGTGAAGGGGGGGGGGGGGGAGAGGCAGCAGGGGTATGAAGGAACCACCGTAACCTAATTGTCGAGGACACGAGTCACTGGGACACTGGGACTGGGGTGCGGGAAAAAAAAAGAGAAGAGGACAATGGACGTTTCCGAGGGGAAAAGAGGATTGGAAAATCCGGGAGGGAAAGAAGAAAGGGGTGATACGCCAATCCTTGCAGGAAAAAAGCCGGAGTGAGGGCCGAAGGAGAGTACGAGCGGCCTACACTTAATTTATGGAAGACCAATCAACCCTGTAGAGCGAAGAGGAAGGATAACTGTATTTATAGATTTAGAAATAACAACAACAACGAAACCAAGTCGCAGGGGAAAATAACGGAGAAACCGGAAAACTTGTACAAATGTGGACATTACATTAAAACCTGTACGAAATGGGTATAGGGTTGGGGGAAGAGTCACGAAACACTGGAAATGGGCGGGAAAAGAGACATCAAAACCGAACCCTACGGAGGACCCCCCCCCCCCCCCCCCCCCCCCCCCCCCCCCCCCCCCCCGTGGCGGGGGGGGGGGAGAAAAATGATGCACCGAACTTAAATAAAATGAGAGTCGCAACCACCAAGGGGAAAATAAGGGACCTCGATTCTATAGAAAGTTGGACATGAAACCGAGGGAAGGCTGAGTAGTAAAGGGTGGAGGAAGGAATAGCACTGAACGTATAGAAAGAGGACCAACAAACCCCGTTAGGAAGGGGGGGGCGGCGGGGGCGGTGGAGGGGAGGGGCGGGGAGGTGGGCCAGAGACACGGAATACTGTTAGAAAAGAGGACATAAGTCTTGTGGAGGGAGAAAAAAAAAAAGAGAAACGGGAACCCTGCAGAAATAGGGGACACGAAACCAGGGGAGGTTGGTTAGGAGGAGAAACTGTTTACCATACAGATAGAGGACACAAAAAGCTTGGGGGTGGGTTTAATTTTTAATTAATTTTTTTTTTTTTTGTTGGTTTTAATAGGTGGGTGGGGGTAAAGAGGATACGCTGAACCTCATAGAGGGCACGAAACTCGCTGGGGAAGGCTGGAGGGGCCGAGGGGAAGAGAGGGTTCGAGTGCGGGCCGAGGGGGGAGAGGACACCCCCCGACAGTGAGACAGAGGGGGAGGGTGCGGGGGACGGGGCCCTCACCAAGTCTGTAGAAATGAAGACACCAAAACAGGGCGTGGGGGGGGGGTAGGGAGTGAACACAACCATTTACAAAGAGGGAAGGAAACCCAGTGGAGGGAAAAAGAGTCACCAAAGGACGAGGACACGAGCCCATGGAGGGAAGGAGCACTAAGCCTCATAGAAAGTGGACATGAAACTCTGTGGGAGCAAGAAGACACTCAGCCTTGTAAGAAAAAGCTCCTGAGTGATGACGTTCACCAGGGAAAACGATGATCGGCATCAAGTTAGGCGGCTCTTCTTCGGCTCCACCCTGGTGGGAAGCCCCTTGTGTGAACATGAGGGTGGACTGTGAAGCGCTCAGAGGGATTGATTTATTGTCGATGTTAGGCGCTCTGTAAAGACAATGAAATAATCTGAATAACACACCAATGCCAGGCACTAATCTTTGTCCAAGAACAAAAAAGCAATATTAAGCCCAAACACTGTCCACTCGACTGTGAAAAACAACAGGAACACTATATGGAAGAAATGAAAAGGAGAATGAATGAATGAGAAGAAGAGTAAATTAGAAGACTACTTAGCTGCCATTCCCCGAGTTTCAGCTGTCCTGGTCTCCGTTTTCCGCGGCCATTGGTATGCAGGAGTTCTGTGGTCCTGTTGATGTAAACCATACTTTAACATCTGACCTTCACAACCCGAAGCAATGTTTGTTTAAGGAAAGCTTGATGTTTAAAATTAAAAAAAACGCAACTTAACAGCATGAAGTAACTGTTACATTTTGATATTACAAATAGCAAACAGACTATTAGTTTTTTTTTTACTACTGTTTTCTTCAAACTATTCAACATCAGACATCAACAATGCACAAAATCAAAGCATATCAAGGCGATACTGTTTAATGCATTATTCCATATCAATCTGTAAGATGATACATTGTGGAGTATTTTGCTGGTGCCAGTTTTTATTCTGTTGTTGTCTTATATCATCTGCATTATACATCTGTCTTAAAAATTCACCATTTTGCAGAGCTTTGGACTAGAGTCCGTTTCAGACTAATGGATGTCTTTTCACCTTTATGCGATGTTGCGCCCTTGGTTTCAAACCCTCGAAACTGGATACGCGTCAATCGTCCTTCCTTGGATGAACACCACAGAAGGAAGTGTAGACTGCCCCGCTGCGGCACTGCAACACGACGTCATGTCCTTCTTGCCGTTGATAACACCACAGAGAAAAGGAAGTGTAGGACTGCCTCTGATCACGACCCGTCATCGTCTTCCTTGGTGACTCCACAGAAAGGAAGTGTAGACTGCCACTGCCGGCACTGCATCACGAGACTCTACAATGTGTCAGTGTATGAGGTGGCTGGGCCTTACCCATGAAGCACGTGGGGGAATACCTCAGAGAGAGGTTGGGGATGATGAGGGACATCTTAAAAATGTGATTTCGGTTTCTCTAAGTATAATAGTAACAGTAAGAGGACTATTTGTTGGTTATTCAGACTTGAGGAATTTTCGGTGGGTGTTTCAATGTAATTCGAGGGTAAATCCATGCTTTGAATTTCGGTCAACGTATAACTTTACATCATGTAAGAGGGCTCGAATAACGTAATGAGTCAAAACGGGTTATGCGGTGGGGATATTTTTTATCACCCTGTTCTGCTTGGGGTGGGTGTCCCAACCATACCAATCCCTTATCTCCCATGCATTGTCTGTAATGTTCTCTTTCATTAAGGACTCAGTATCTTGCGGATACAATATTTTTTTTTTTTTTTGTTAGTGTTTTTAGCGTGTGTTACTATAATGTCTGGGTTTGGGGGTTTATGTTGGTGATTTTGGTGTGGGGCTGTTGTACTTGGGGCACTCCAAGTGATAATGTGCTGCTTAGGCAATAACAGAAACTTAAACTTTTATACAATAGGCTTAATACTTAATTTGCCTTGCATTCAGGGTTTTCCCAGAAGAGAGAGACGCAGTGGAGAGAGAGAGAAGAGAGCCACTCGAGACGAGGAAGGCGCAGAGGTACGTAACGGAAGAAGAATGACGAGAGTGAGAGAGAGGGGGTGGGGGAAGACAGAGTCGGCGTCATCGTAAGGAGGAGAGAGAAGAGGGGAGATTTGGGCCTTAGAGGGCGAAGTACGAGAGAGTGACCAAAGAGAGGAAAGGTGGGGCGAGGGCAGCAAGGGCTGGGGGGGAAGAGATGAGCATGTGAATTCTTAAAACTTTTCTTATATTACTTATCAGGCACGAATTCAACAGCACCAATATTCACTACATGTAAACTTGCAAAGTTATGTGCGTATATATATACTTAGGGATACGGGCAATGAAACAAACTGCGGGCGTTACTTGAAGAAACACGACACAAAAAGGCAGATGAGCACACAAAACAAAGTGTGGATATTAACGACGATTTAATGAACGACACAAAACAGGACAAGAAATTTTTCGGCAAAATGCCTTCCTCAGCGACAAACAAAAAAAAAAGGTACAGACAAATACTGGCACAATTCTACCCTTGTGAAGCGGCTTCACAAGGGGGAGGTATTTGTGCTTGTTTTTGTCTGTACCTTTTTTTTGTTTGTCGACTGTGGAAGGATTTTTGCCGAAAATTCGTGTCCTGTTTTGTGTCGTGCATTTAAATCGTCGTCTACTTCACACTTGGTTTTGTGTGCTCTTCTGCTTTTTTTGTCGTATACTTAGTTAATTTTTTTTTGTATTATTTTCATCATACAGGATAATTTCACGATTTCCTGAGTTCGTGTCATCCATATGAAGTTATTGTTATGTTGTTAAACCACACTCAATTGTTTTCTATACGCATTTGTCGATAAAAAATATTTTGAAAGCGATGGTAGGGACTTTTTTTTGCCTAATACTATTGCACATTTCCAGTAAGATATAACATGGATTTATCACGTCTCATTTTCTGTTGGTTTACCCACGTCGCGTTGAATGAAATCCAAATAATTAAATAAAAACATCAGTTTCACTTAAGGTTAACACCATCTTCCATAATCGTGCTTCGTATCAAAGTTTACAATCCACGTTTCCAAAATGCATACACTGAGGAGCAATGATAAATGAATGTTCTACAATATCTATTTCGTCCTACACAATTATTTACATTTGTTTGTATCCGTTACTTTCATCTTTTGCAAAATAATATTGGTTGGATATATTTTATGATTAATTTTCCATGCAACTCCCATAGACGAATTTCTGTTTGTTGCTTTTTCTAGGTAATCTCCCATAACACTTGCGTTTTAAAGAAAAAATTTAATTTCACTTCGCCAGAATTCACATAAATGTGGCCTCTGACATCGAGGTCTTCATATTTAGTGCTCAAGAATTTTTGCTTATTTTCTTTTTGTTTTGAATTAAAAATGCCTGCCTCACAAAAAGATGGCCAACTGATTCCTTCTCAGGCTGTGAATCACTTTCTATCCAGTTTTTAATCCAGGATTTTAGGACCGCGTTGTAGTGGGCATTATATTCTAGGGTTGTGCTTGCTTTAGATTGATACCAGATTGCATGCAATTTCAATAATATTTAGTAGTCGATGCTCACGTATATGTGTTTATGTCTTCTCATTGGTGCTAATACCTTGGTTCAATCCCATTTTTGCGAAAAGACAACACATTTTCTTTGTATTTTATAAGATTGTTGTTGAAATTACATTTGGTCTTTGAAGATTGACAGGGCGATTTTTATTTCCTCTTATGGTAATATGTTTATTATCCAAGAAAGTTGCATATCGGTCTTTCCAGAAAAATTTTTTTGAAGATCAGACAATTGCTTTGGCTGTGCCGTGTTCAGTTAACTGTGAAGATTTTATTTCCATTTTTATTGTTGTAGTCAGTTGCCATCTGGTTGGTATATATCAAAACTCACAATTTTCGTTTGGGTGATTGTAAATAATTTGCCAGCCATTTGCCAAGTATAATACATTTTTGATTTTCTTTTACATTGACATGTCCGCGTGCAGAGTACACCTGACAGGGGGGGGTTCCTAAACAGGTAATGTGCCAGTGGCAGAAAACGGAAGCGAAACATCAATCCCTCACACCACCAGACACAAAGAGAAAAGAAGTTTCAACAATATTTTTACTTCACATTACAACCTTTCACTCACACTAGCACTCCAGGGGGGGTAAGGGTCTAACAAAGAAAGGAAATGTATAAACAGCCCGTGAGAGGAAAAGAAAGAAAGAAAAAAAAAAAATCAATGGGCTTAGAAGAGAAAAAAGACTATCAGAACTAAACTGGACCTAGGGGGACAAAGTAAATAAATAGGACCCCAAAAACCAGCCAAATATCCTGGGATCCCCGCTACCGTCCCAACCTAACCCACTATACGCTACAAAAGACATTAACATAAACAGAAAGAAAGCTGTATAGAAAACAATAATACATCAATCAGGACCTAGTCAGGGTTTAAACAAAATACGAAAAAGAAACGAATCTGTGACCGGCTTCAGGCCCACACACTCACACTGCCAAACCACACCACACCACACACGACTCAATCTTATCCTGTGCCGAGGTGGTTCACCGTGGGAGGTCGGATCTCTATAGAAGGGAAGCCCCGCAGTGGGCTGGTCTTCCAGTCGAGGCGCGAAGATGGCCCAGTGAAGGGTGTTGAAGACACCTTTCATACAGTCCTCAGTCAGGCAGTGGGATGGTCTTCCAGCTCCGAGGCGAAGATGTCCCAGTGATGGGTGAAGCACACCTTCAACAGTCCTCAGTGCAGGCGTGGGTTGGTCTTCCAGTAGAGGTGAAGGTGTCCAAGTGATGGGTGAGGCACACCTTCATACCAGTCCTCAGTGCAGCGACTGGTGAATGGATACCGGTTGGCGTCTGACCAGGTCCCGGGATGTGGTCCTTCAGCCTGTCAAGGACCGGAGCTGCGGAATATCAATTGGCATTTTTTTCCCCGCCCTACGGCGGAGATCAGGTCTCCATGAAGAGAAAGTCTTCTCTTTATCGTCTTTGTCAAAATGTGTGGCAATTGTGGGTTCGGCAGTGGTCTGTTGTGTGTAGGGGTCACAGTGCCGTAAAAAGGTCAACTATGCCTGGCACTTTAAAAAGGGTAAAATAATTCTATAATACTTCTTTCCCTTTTTTCTTTGCTTTTAACTGTTCTCTTGGCTTCCTTGCATACTGTACCTATGTCATCCGTTCTATGGATAAATGCCTTTGTCAAAATCTCAATAAAATAAAAACAACAACCTAAATTCCATCCATACGTCTGTCATCACAACACATATAGGGACAAGGACACTAGACGGAACCACTTGCGGGGCGATTCGGCGGGAATTCCACACTCCGTGGTTTATGTGTCAAGCCGTTCGGAAACGCTCTTGCATTCCGCGATCCGTCTCGTACCTACGAAACAACAAGGAAAAATATAAACTATACTCTACGAATATCATTCCGGCCCTGCATCACATAATTAAAGCAATGCAATCATTGACTCGGACCTGTTTACTCAGAAAACAAATACAGCCTTTGTTGACTAAAAATGGTAGTTTGGACTTTCAACTTAGTCCAATGTAACGACATACCTTGCCACTACGGACGATACGCAATTTAAAGAAAATGGTTCCCACAACAGAACGCATATTCGGAGACCTTTTCATACCTGTTCCTTCTTTGGAACTGTTACACCCAGAAAGGTGTGGTCTAGAGCTAACAGCTCACTAGGCAGTAGACAAACCGCAACCACTGAGAGGTTAGAAAAAAAAAAAAAACAAGTTTAACCAAGTCACTGTCCAAGACAGACCATATAGTTACCAAAATGGCGGTGTCCGGTTGGCGAGGTAAGTAAAACGGATTTCGTCCCCAATCGTGTTGGATGGCAGCCGAAAAAAAAACGTGACGGTCCCATTGAAGTGGATCCAGGGTCAGGATCACCTAAGGTGCTTTTCCTGCTGGCCAGGGATTGGGATACCAGTGGTTACAAGCGGAATTTTTCCTTCCCACCGATGGGTGAAAGACAGTTCACGCAACCACGTCGAAGTGGGATTCAAACAGGAAGGCTCAGATGGCAGAGATAGAGATCTCTCTCGACTCCAATGTTCGTTAAAAGCGAGTGTCACACAACTGCCTAAACAAGTTGGCAACCTGTACAAAACAGCTCAGCTGTGTCACCTGACATCAGTGATTGAACCACGTGGGGAAAACGTGTTTAAAAGAACAGAAAAAGAAAGCTTTTATAAAAAATATAAAAAATAAAAGAAGGGAGAAATATTGGGAGGATGAGGAGCAAAATGCTCGGAGTAACTCACCCGGGATTATGACACAAATAACACATGGGTCAACACCCTGCCACTGTAGTGAAGATGTCACTGGGCACACTCCACTTTATATCAGGTTTGGGAAGAAATGAATTTATCTTCCAAACGAAAGTATTTACGTCCCGTGACATTGACCATATTTAGTCCAACTTTACTGTAACTAGTTACCATTGTTGTTCTTTTTTCCTTTTCAAAACGCTCTTCGTTTACTGTATTTCCTTTGCCATAAGATTTTGTATATCAATGTATTTAACTTGTTTAACACCACTTCCGGTATGCACTATGGACTGCATAATAAAATACTACCTGCGAAAGAATGAATGTTTTTATGACAACAATTTAACGTGAATGCTTATATCCTCTTGCTCCAGTTTTCGTATTAGTTCTTATATTTTGTTGATTCTATCTTGCCAGTTTTCTCTTCAAATCAGGCTAGCCATTTTGTCTGTTTGGAAATTATACCCAGTATTTTAATTTTATACGGACTATTGAGAATGGAAGTTTTTGTTCATCTGCTTACCAAATTCAGTAGCTTCGTCTTTTTTTTTAAGTTCAGTTTTCATCCAGAAATCATTCAAACTAACTATGAAATGTTACAAGAAGTGTTTGTCTTGCTTGTTCTTGAGGAACAATGTCGTGTCATCTGCTTACTGTTTAATTTTCTCAAATACACATTGTCTTTGTCATAAGATGGCATTTTGATTCCTTCTATTGAAACTGCTTTCTCACTTGTGGCCACTATTTCCACCGCGTGAATGAAAAGCATGGGGAGCTAAGGGAACATCCTTGTCTTTATTCCACAACTGTCATCAAATGGTTCATGAGCCATCTGCCATGACTTATTTAACTTTGAGAGTTACAGGTCGAACATGATACCCTTTTTTGATAATTAGGTCCTAACCCAATATTTCAAAATGCATGTAAACTTATACTCTAGAAATCGAATCTAACGCCCTTGGGACGTAATCTAAGGCAAACATTTAACCTGCTTTACAGTTTTTTTTCAGATGTTCATGAATCATCATCAATGGATTTATAACTGTTGCAAGTTTTCTTCCCTTAATGTATCTACTTGGTCTGCGTTATATGAGAGTGTTTGCAACTTTTACTAATTTATTTGCCCAGTACTTAGCCAGAATTATTTTACTATCTGTATTTGTTAACGATTTATGTTCTCCAATTAGTTAAATTTTCTCTCTAGGTCTTTTGCCCCTTATGAAGTAAAGTAATACCTTGTCTTGCGTGAATGATTAATAACCCTTTTCCTGTAAGATTCAAGGAAGGAAATTAGTAACGAAGGGACCTAATTTTCGCAGATGAATTTTAAAAATCGCACGTTGTCAGTTCCGTCGCTGCTTGTGAGCTGAACCTTTTTTCATGTTTTTCAGAGCATTTGACGTAGTCCTTTAAAGTTGTAAAATCTTATAGTTCTCACCGAGCAACTTCATCTTTCTTTCCAATCGTGGTACTTTTTCATTGAGAATAAAGTCATTAGTCATCTTGAGGTTTAACATTTTTTGAAACCAAGTTTTCCGTTTATAGATCGATTTTCGTAAAAGGAATACCTGTTCCCGTAAGATTTCCTTTTGGTCAGGTTCAATTCACCCGCTCGTGTTTTTTAATCGATTTATAGTTCGTTTTTTTTGCTCCTTGCTTTTTCAAGCTTAAATATTTTGTATTTTTTCACTTCTTCAAATCTATTTGATCCTTGATCTTCACTTGTGCTTCCTCTAGACATTATTCATAGTCATCAGTTCTAATTTATGCGTTACTTGCAAGTAGTCTTGTCTGGAGATTCTCATTTGGAGGATTTTTTAGCTAACAATTGTTCTGTTCTTGGAGGCTGTGTTGTAGCTCTGCGATTCGTTCCTGTTCTTTCATAGACCAAAGTTTTTCCAAATTTCAATACAAAATTTTAATTTCTACTTTGCCCATAACTCCCATTTTTCCATGCATTTATTTCTTCTTTCTCATACTGATATGAAAGCAATCCAATATTGCATTAATATCTTTAAACAAAATGTCATTTTTAAGATAACTGTTGTTAAATTTCCAGAAGCCCGGCCTCTTATAAGGTAGCCTCATTTATTTTCTAATACCACTGCTGTTGTGATCAGTTTTGTGTGGGGATGGACTACATGTTGCAGCAGGAAACACAAGGGCAGTAAATTTTCACTACTAAGCAGTAATCTATTCGACGTGTATGAACGGGGATGTCTATCTCCACGTAAATTCTGTTCTCTAACGGGTGGTAAATTCTCCAAGCATCCGGTTTATGACGCCAAGTTCATTACTGTCCGTTTTGAGGATTCGACTTCCACACGTATGAGACTGACCTGATATAATATCCAGCTTGATATTTAGGTGCATTTTGAAATCTCCAGGTTTTACAAGATCATTGTCTACCAAAATCAGACAAATTCAGTCTATTTTGAAAAATATGAACATATTTATCTCTTGATTCATTTGGGGGCATATACATTTGCAACTATAATTTTTTGTTTTTCATTACATACAGAAATACCAATATTCTTTCTTGTGACCATGAATTAACTTACCTCAACCCAGAAAGATACGATTGAGATTAAGATGTGCTCCCCTCTACCTTCTGTTAGTACCTTCATTGTAGAAAATATCTTACCCACCCCATTCTTTTTTCCATAATTCAATTTCAGTTTTTGTCACGTGACTCTTGCCAATAGATTACGTCATACTTATTACTTTTGAAATATCTAAGTAAGTTGTATTTCTTTTAAGTGTGTTTTTTATCCTCTTGCATTTAGTGATATAATGCGAATTCTGTCATAACAAAAAAAGTAAGAGCACTTAAACTTGCACATTATTTGATCTCAAATATACAAACATGTATATGTTTTCACAGGGGGGGGCTTTCTCACTGTCGTTGAACGAAAGCTGGGTCATTATCCAAGGATATCGATTGAAACAGCCCTACTACTGTTTTGACAAGGCAGAGGCACAGGACTCTGCGGCATGGTTCTGTCCGTTGTATGTACAGGACTCTTGCCGAGCGCGAGGTTTCCCTTCTAGGGGTGTTTTGCCGTTCTGTCTCTGGGGCTGTGACGCTGTCTAGATCCGGCCGCGCTTCGGAGTCTCGGATCTGGTAGCGTGGGAGGCCGCCTCCCAAAGACGAAAACCAGAGTTGCTTGACGGGCGATTTTTTTCAGCCTCGCGGCCCTCACCAACCGACTTCTCCCGGCTGTTTACTCACCGGGTTGTTCGAATGCTTTTGGTTGGACTGATGTTGAGAAGTCGCTGTTTTTACGCTCTCTTTTCATTTTTTTGCAAAGGGGTCCCACTTTTGTTGACCCGGTTCATTGCACTCTCTGCAAATACATATCATTTCGGACAGTCAGAAACGTGGTGATTAGGCGTTTAAACACGGGAGCAGGGGGGCGTTTTATGAATAACTGCCTTTTGATTCTGTGTGGTATAATTTTGCAGTGATAATGCTTACCTTATGGGTCTTGTCCTGTGGGGTTGGAGGGGAGGGAACAGTGACAAACACGAATCTGCGGCCAGTCAAGAATCTGTTTGTTGTCACTATCTCTTGCTCTCTCCATTTTGACCGCAGACCTAACTCCACCCAACCTTAGTTATGGCTCGTGTTATCTATTTCGACTCCGCCAACAGTGAAATAGGGATAGTGTCTATCCATACTTTAGTAGTGGGTTTTTGCCTCACTCCGCGTCTCCACGCAGAATGAAAGGATTCGTGGTTTGGATACCTGTAAAGATGTGTTTCCAAACGTAGGCCCTTTACAAAAGTTCCGCTCGGCCTCCTTGGTCGCAGGGGTAGATCCGCCAGAGTCCTCGTATTTCCTGGGACCCAAAATGGAAAGCCCTGGCCCGATGTCCTCTCCGCAGGCAATATAATGAATATTTCTTAAAACGGTTCGGACGAAGTGTTCGCGCTGTCCGGAATGTCTTTTTGTTTCAGAAAGGACCGTGTGTACTGTCGAGAAAGAAGTCGGCCATTCGTAATTCTTCGCTGCCGAGGTTCGAAAAGCGGAGGGAATCAAAGTTAGAACAAACAATGAAGTTAAGCGCAGCGGACTAAGTCGGGACAACTCGCTCAGCTTAGCCAAATTTCGGCCGTGCACAGAGCCGTTTAAACTCGCGTCCGCCCACACCACGAGAGTCGCTCACCGATCCTGAAACACAGGCCACGTTGTCTGGAGGAAGTACATGGATATGAGTTTTAGTCCGAGGCCAGATCTACATCGTCACACGAGACTGGAACTTTGCCGATGATTTCCGATTTAGATGGTTGTACAGGAGAGATCAATCGATGCATTCTCTCACATTTCTTGGTTTCTCATGTGCAGAGAATATGCGACCGCATTGCTAGTCACTTGGGAACGTACATCCAAATCGGAGGTAGAATATTACTTGACAACCAGTTGACGCACATTGCAAATGAAACGCCCCTTTCACAGTACCTTTTCCAAGAGAGTGATTTTACTCAAAGGTAAGATACACCCTTGTCCAATCTATGCAAAGGGAAACTAAAGCGGAGAGAGAAAAAGCGAGGGGCAGAGAGAGAGAGAGAGAAGAGAGGTGAGTGAGGGAAGGAGGGAAAGAGAGAGAGAGAGAGAGAGAGAGGAGAGAGAGAGAAGAGAGAGAGAGAGAGAGAGGCGAACTTAAATGAGTCGACGTGGTGAAAAAAACAAAACATGTCTATACGGCCCAAATCCCAATGATACTTTTTCTTTAAATAAAAATCTGCTTTAGAGAACAGTAAAACCTTCATTCTGGGCCACCTTCGCCCTCAAACCATTTTTTCGGGCGAAAGTGGCCCAGAATAAAGGTTTTACTGTTCTCTGACAAGTAAGACTTCAAACTATGTTTTCCTAATCATTTTCGCGCAGACAGTCATTTTCAATACCATCATTTTTGCAGAGACAGTCACCAAACTAAAACTTGGCTGAGACACTGCTTTCACAAAATACGTCGCGCGCACACACACACACACACACACACACACACACACACACGCAATACACGCACGCACGTATGCACACACATACAAACACACACATGCAGAGAGAGAGACAGACAGACAGACAGACAGATATACAGACAGACAGACAGACAGACAGACAGGCAGACAGAGACAGACTCACAGAGAGAGAGGCACACACAACGGACATACATGTTGTCAATTGCGCACGACACACACACACACACACACACACACACACACACACACACACACACACTCAACACCACACATGGGCACAGACAGACACTCATACACGCGCGCGCGCGCGCCTCACACCTGCTGTCAAACTGAGAGGCCAAAAATCAATACTGCTGCCCCCGCTCCTCCCCTCACCCCACTCCCTCACGCCGGGCTTGCGCATTACAATATATTTCATCATCTTTTTCTCTGCCGCCTGAGGGCGCTGTTAAAGCGCTCACATGACCAGTTTCCAACACCGGTTTCATCATTCTTCTACTGACTTCCGGACTTGCAAGGACGCTTTTACTTCGCTGTGTACTGTGCTTGGTGTCTTATTCTAAAAAATGGCTACCCGTTTCACTGAAGAGCAGGCTCTTGCCATTGAACACCACAAGTTTTACCATACTTTCATGTCAGAGTATTTGTTGGAAAAAGAACGAGGTGAAGCATGTTCGTTGCCGCTGAAAACCGAAAAGAAGTATTGCTTTCCTAGAAGGAACAGAAAAAGAAAAAAGTGAACCGACTGCTTTGGAAATGGACGACTATCTTAAAGTTGTTGGTTCAAGGAAATGAAAACGTTGAAGGCAATATTGCTGAACAAAATATAGCCAGTTTTAATATGTGTTTGACTATCGATGAGATGGTTCCTTATTTAATAAATGGTGCTGCATTGTTGAAAGCTGGCCAAAGCAAACAATCCATCACGCGTTGATTGTTGGGCGTTGGCTTGAGACAGCCCAAGTCATGTTTTAAAAAACAAAAAACGCATCAAACATGGCGTTATTTCTTAAGACGCAGGTGAACATGTCGATTCGTATGCTAGGAAACTCATTCAACTTTCTGTGTGTTTTTATAACTATCCTAAATTCCACAAGCTAGGAATCAGTATAAATGAACTGTGTAGCAAACGCCAAACCATTATTAAACTTATGCAACTGGATGGCGATTTTCGGGGTTCTGGCAAAACTAGATAGGGTTAGGCAGACCTTAGTACATCTACCAGTATGGAGAGGAGTAGTGTGTGGCCAGCACTATCTTCATATAAAGCTTCCAAATATACAATGACGGATGTACTACTACTGGCGATTAGAGCCGCCATAAAAGCTTGGCTACAGCAGTAATTGCTGTAACTCTGCCAAAAGCCAGTTGCAAGCCTGGTTGAGAAAGAGGAGCACAGCAAACTAGGCCAAACAACCCTATGTGATCGCTTGCCGCCAATGACGTCAGCACCTGCAAAGCTCGGTGGCAAACTAGGTCAAACGACCCTATGTGATCGCTTGACTACAAAGCGCGGCAGCACCTGCAAAGCTCAGCGGCAAACTAGGCCAAACGACCCTATGTGATCACTTGGGGTTGATTGAGGTTGCGCGCGAGACACAGCCTGTTTAGTCACAAAGCAAGAAGTGGCCCTAGGAGTTCTACTTTTTGTTTGTTGTGTGTTTAAGGCCTACCCCACGCACGCACGTCCCCCACCCCCACCCCCTGACTGTCTATTGTGTGTTTGTTGTTTGTTGTTTGTTTTGTCCTGCCCCCACGCATGCACACCCCCCACCCCCACCTGCCCCACCCCCCACCCACGCATGCACACACTCAAGTTTCCTTCTAAGTTTTTAACAAGTTATTCTCAAGTTCTTACTTAAGTTACTTCTAAGTTGTCCTTGAGTCATTCTTAAGTTATCCCCAAGTTTTTAATAAGTTCTTGATCAAGTTCTTAATTAAGTTCTTAATAAGTTTTTGATCAAGTTCTTGATAAGTTCTTGATTAAGTCATCCTTTAAGTACAACCAAGTTCTTATTAAGTTATCTTATAATTATCAAAAAAATACAAGCTATGTTTTTATCTTAAATAGTAGATGTCTAATATAGTACACACACGCCTCAAAAAACGCGTCATCGTTGAGGATGTCTTGCTCAGCGTTCTCTGCATAGATCTTAAGGAAGGTTTTACATCCGAAGCAACCGCATTGATTACAATTTGGGTCTATGGAAATGTCTTTTATAGACTCCAGGTCTTTATTTATTGACTTCATCATTTTATAATACGCCATGATTTATTTTTATAAAAAAATTTAAAATATTATTCCATTTGAAATGGATCAAAATGATGCTTTGTTATTGGCGGTTTTGGCGTGCAGTTGTCTCTTTCTGTATTTAATGGTTCAGATTTTTTTGATTGCTTTTGTTTCTGTTGCCATCGGTTATATATTTTATAACTGTAATAACCGCCCCACAACAGCAGCAATGGCGCCAAAAATGGCAACAGTTTTAAGTTCAATATTCCATGAAGACTTTGGTGCCCTTGTATCACATGGAGTTTTTTATAGAGCCGGCATTGAATCAACTTGTTCTGGCGTTGGCGGTGTTATGTTTTCATGATGAGTCATATTCTGTAACATAATTTTTTTTGTCTGTTCCACTCTGCTAATTTTTTTCCTGCTTCAACAACGCCCAGGATTTTTAATGGCCTCCACCTGTTCAGCGTTTTCTGCTGATTTTCTGGCTTGGTTACTTTCTCCACCTGATTCAGTGTTTTCTGATTCTGCTGATTTTCCACTCGTTCATTTTGAAGGGAAATAAAATCATATATGATTAAAAGTTATTAATCCCATGATTAATGGCGATAACAATGTTCCAAATCTGTAATACAGATCACACCCTAGAGACTCTAATGACTTTGTTAAAACTGGATCCTGCGTTAAATCATACATAAAATCCTGTTCAGAATCAATGGGCGCAAATCTACTAACTAGTTTAGTGTACAAACTAAGAACCGTTTGCCCCACACTTTTCACCATTCTAGACCCCAGCTGCGCTTCATACCTGTTATGATACTTTAAAATGTCTTGTGGCGACATCTGTTGAATTTGTTCAATGCTGAATTCAGTTCCGAGGAACTGTTTTGTTTTTTCCACACGCTGCCAAAGAATACAACCTCTCCTTTTGGGGATAACAGCTTGGCCATCAACTTGGTCATTCATAAGTTCAGGAAGGTTTAGGCCACCTTGTAGCTGTAGTAGATCACTGTTCATGTTTTTAATAATTATAATTATTTTATTTTATAAAAATGAGCACCGAAAAAACTGTTGCTAACCTTGTATACCATTCTGCTGTTATTGGAGGCCTAAGTGTAGGATACTCAATGCTTGGTAAAAGCCTGTTAAGAATTAAACCAGCAGATCTGGCAAACTAGACTTTGAGATTCAGCAAAGCTGATTGCTATCATTGCAGCTTCGGTGCCACGAAAGATTTCTAGTTAAGCAAGGAATAATTCCAGACAATATAAATATGTAAGAAAAAAATACATTGATAAAAAATGGCTTCACTCGCAATAATGATAGGCGGCGCTGTGGTGAATGCGCTTGCTTTTAGCGGAAGTAATTTCGCATTTAGTAAACTGGGGAATGACGGCGAGAGAAAAAGACATAACAAAGCTATGGAGCAACTAGCAGCTGCACAAGACGCCTATGAAAGGCAGAGACTTGAGCAGTTAGATTTTATTAATGACACACTGAAAAGACAGGGGCATGCAGCTTACACATTTAAAAATGTTGATCAAGCAATAAAACAATATTATCTTGTAACAGGCAAACCAATCGAGACATTGCCCCCACCAAAATTCAGTGACTTTTATCAACCATCAGAAAAACAAAAGATGCAAGAAATCGGTTTATTGTCGTTGGTATGACCGTCGTGTATTTGTTGCACATAATATTGGCTGAATAAAAATGAACAAAATCTATTATTCGCCCAAAGATATTGGAAGGGAATAACAGCAATTAAAAAGCTAAGCCAAGCAGCTGGAGTCAGTGAACAAACAGCAAAGGAATGGTTATCTAAACAAGCGATTTGGCAAATTTATTTACCTGCACCTAGACGAATACAGAGACCACACTTTGTCAATACAATACCAAACGACACCCATCAAATGGATCTTCTATATTTACCCTCTGATAGGATTAGACGAAAAAGATTTAAGTACGCACTCACAGTCATTGACATAGCTTCAAGATACAAAGATGCTGAACCATTAACACAAAAGAGTGCTTCTGCTGTTGCTGTTGCCATACAACTAATATACCAACGAGGTCCTTTAACTTATCCTCGCATGATTCAAGTCGATGATGGAAAAGAATTTAAAGGGCAAGTGAATCAATTATTGTTAAAACATAGAGTTACCATTAAAAGAGGCATTCCGGGGGTTTCACAGATCACAGGCTTTAGTTGAAAACTTTAACAAACAGTTAGCCGAAAGACTTTTCCTCCTTACCAGTATCACAGAGAGCTGATTGACAATTCTCGCAACACAGAATGGGTTAGAAGACTGCCCTCAGTTTTGCGCGCAATGAATAATGAAGAATTTAAAGGGCTAAAACCAGTACAAGCAATCAAAAGAAAACAATAAATGTTGCTGAAGGAGAGTCTTCATCCAGCAAACTATTACCGTTTGGTTTTGAAAGTAAGGTACCTTTATTTACCGGGGAAGCAGAAGGGGACACTCGCATCAGGGCAACCGATCCGGTTTGGAGTGTTGATCCGTATGAAATAAAAAGAATTGTAAAAATGAATCCGCCCGTGTATTATTTACGAGAAACTGGCACAACAAAACAACCAGCTCCTCAAAGATCTTTGTGAAAGAAGAACTGCAGATAATCCCACCAGACACAGTTCCGCTTTAATTAATTTACGTAAATATATTTTGGTTTAAAATGGAAGGCCAGAAGGAGCGCAGAACGAAACAAGAATGGTAAAGGAAGAGACCTTGAAAATGATACGGGAATCATTTCAGTCGTGTAATGCTATTAAGGAAACATTTTCGAGGATTAATCAATGCATGCTAAATCATCCAGATCACCTACAACTCAAACCCCCAAATTGGGAAAAAGAATATCTTGAAATAATAAAAAAAATTCGAACTCGCAAGCAAACATGAGAAAAGATTTAACTGAATTGGATGAAGCTATGATTGATCTTATAATAAAAGTTGATGAAAAATATAAAACCCCCTGTTTATGCGGTCCTCCAGTGCCCGATTGCATATGAAAACTCTGGATTAACAAACACAACGTTTTGTGTTGTTCTATCTAATGACTTCTTTGTTACAACTGTTGTGTTGATCTCATGTAGATTAGATCGCAGTTTTACGTTGTCATGATGAAAGTCTTATTGCCAAACAATGCTTCTTTGTAGTTGTCATGTGATATGTTTGACTGCACAACGCTGCGAGATATTTCCCTTTGCTTTCTTAATGATTTTCTCCTGGCTCGAAATACTGTACATTTTCGACCTTAACCCACATACTCCTTGATCACCTTTCCAGATATTCATCCTTCATCTTTCCTAAAACCTTCTTGTTAGTAATTGAATGTAAAGGCGAGTCTTTAGGATAATCGGACGTGTCATACCATCCTGCATGACCTTTAGCCACTTCTAATTCCATGTCTTTATAGATGTCTTCAGTAGGGATATCTATAACAAAACTATCTGTATCTGTGTAAAGCACTCTGACTCAGGATACGAGGGCTTAAAGTAGTCATAAAGAAACTCTAACATCAAAAGCTTTGATAATTCTAAAACAGTAAACCCAATAAATACAGGTTTGTCTAATTTGACTTTCTTTTTTTTCATCATTATGCCAAAAAGCTGATCATGAAATCTTCTGAAGTCCTGATAATTAGGTTTTGAAGTCAGCTTAATTGCTTCGTTCTCTCTGGTAACCAATCTGACATCTTTACGCTTGTGCGGATTTCTCCATAGTCTTTCCAAAACAGCTGTTGTTCATCAGCTTGAAAAAGTCTTTTTCTGAAGCATCTGTGGATTTAGTTCTGAGATCAGTGTTTCTTCATGATGTATGGTTTCATGAACTGTTTCTTGATCGAAAGCAATTATACGATGAACTGCTGTCAACTTCAAACCATGTCTTAAATAAAATTGTAGAAGTCTGTAATGACAGACATAATTTTTTTTGCCTTGAAGATTAGGCACAAGTTTAGGTGGTTCTCTTGGATCCATCTTTAGACTTTCTTCTGCCTAATGGATAGTCATTAGGGAGGTCATGGATTTCATGAGGATATTCTAAGTCAAATTCTAAAATGAAGCCGCGCTGCTGATCAGGCTTTAAAAACTTTTCCCAACCCTTTTTAAAATTGCCTTTTAAATATTTTTTTTTTTTTTTTTTTTTGTAACCTGTGTACACTTGAAGTTACGAAAGGGAAGTGATTGCGCTTTGGGCCCAACCATACAGATTGTTTGGTCAAAAAACAGGGAGAAATTTTAGACCTTTTACTCGGATATACCCGTCCAAAGTATTTGTTGTTTGCTTTAAGAAAGGGCCGAGCCAACTTTTTCCCCAAACGCAACCGTTTCCAATCATTTTGAACATTGGTAAATCTGAAAATTTTAAATCAACTTTTACTCCCGTAAATTTAAAGGGGAAAGCCCCCCAAACTCACCCCGGGCAGAAATTTAATTTGCGCGGGACCCTGGCTATAATGTTTTATGCAGGTCTTTCTATTTTTTCAAAGACCCCCCAACAAAACATAATCCCCCTTAATTTAAGGAATAAAAATAGTCCCCTTTTGTTTTAAAACCTAACTTTTGCCACGCTTTTTAAGCGTGGTAATCGAATCCTGATGTCCTTTCCCTAAGACTAAAAAAGAACGCCCTTTTTAGGGGAAGTGTGCCCTTCTAAAACCCTTTTCCCCAAATTTTAAAATGAACTCATAAGGGTAAAGCCCTTTCTAACGAGGGTTGGGTAAAAATATTCTTCCGTTATTGGCGGGGATTTTAAAAGGGCATACCCAAAGTGCCCTTTTAATGACCCACCCTGTGTTGCATAGAGTCATAAAAAGACAGTTTTTTAGATTAAAACACATGTACTTTTTGGAAAACCCGTGCAATGCATGCTACCCTAAGGCTGTTTGGGTTTCTTTTTCTTGCAATTTTTAAAAGAGAGTCGTAACCCCGCAAGTTATGAAAAAATGGGCCCGCTTCCATGTTTTTGGTTTAAACTTTTTGTTAAGATTGCATTTTTTGTGCGCGCCCCCCTGAAAATTTTCCCCTTTTTGTGATCAGGGGCTTTAATGTTGGATTCGCTGGGGTTGATGAAGGCCTAAACCACAAAACCAAAAGTGAGTGGCTGAGGCATTTCTGTTGTTTGGGCTTCAGACGTCTCTGAAAAACAGATAAATTCAGATTTTTTAGAACAAACATTACGCACTTGCTGCATGCGCTGAAAAAACTTCTAGCCGCAAACTGGTCCTCTTATAATTTGGCCTTTTAATTTAGCGCCATCCCACCTAAAAAATAATGAAGGGGAAATGAACAAAAACTGTTTATTTTTCAATTTAAAACTGTTTTTTTGGGAAGTTTTTGTGGCCGGGCCCCTTCCCTAAGGTTTCAATTTAAACACTCGAAAACGCGTAAAAAAAAAAATATGGGAATGTTGGGGAGCCGTTTTCCCGTTCTTAAAACTAACTTTTGATCCCGGCGGGGGCCGTGTATTAGTTCTGTATTACAGTCTACAGAACTTTTTTCAATGGGTTTTTATGTTCGCTCCCCGGCGTTAAAAGAAGGCATTTTTGTTAAAAATTTTCTACAGAATTCTTTTTTTGCCATGATCTTTGAAATAAGCTTTATTATCTATCATTTTCGTATCAATTTTGGAAAGGGGCGCCCTGCTGGCGAAAACATTGGGGGTTTTTAAATCCCCCAGGAAATTTTGGGCTGGTTCGCCTATTTTGGACTGTTCTTTGGGGCACTTTAATTGGCAAACCCAAAATTTTTTTCCCCATCCCTGTGTAATTTAACAGTTATTGGGTTGTTTTGTTCTTCAAACTGATCAATTTTGGGCTACACTAACAGGGAAAGGGTAAATTTCCCTTGAAGTTAAGATCTTTTGGGGGATTGCCGATAAATTTTGTCATCTCTTTTGCGGGGGTCGCGGGGACATGATGCAGCCTTGCAAGAACACACCACATGAAACATTTGTTGTCTGAATTTTTTATGTTTAAAACTGCTCTCTTTAAAAACCAACTCCCGAGTAGCGGAATGTAAGCCTTGCCTACAATCGGTGCATACTTAGCCTGTTTTAATCTAATCTCTAAGACTGCGCCCTCTGACCAACCAGAGCCTCTCATTTTAGCTTCTTCAGCGGCAGCGTCAAACTGTGTAAGCAGTTCGTCTGCCCAATCGGGTGTTAAGTCATTAGAGGAAAGAATAGTCTGTTGTTTAGTCGAGACCCAGACTTCTAGGTTTTCTTCATTTATTGTTACATAGTCGATTAAAACAGCTAACATTACTTTAACTGGTGGGTCTATTGTTAGTTTACCCGGAACTTGAGAAATAGCATGAACAACACTTGCCTGTACGTTTGTTGGGTCAATGACTTCTAAATCAATATCATTCAGTGCTCTTGATAAACGCTCTCTCTCGAGCATTCCTTCAAAAAATTCGTCTTGTCCTTCATATATCTTAGCCATGCTGTCTTTCTTTTCTAAGCCAACATATTTATTTAAATTAAAAAAAATACAACGGCTTAATCAGAATCAATATCAACGTCTTTTGCGCTTGGACTCATAAACTAAAGTATAAACACCTTTTGGTGTTGTTAATGTGAGCTGTTTAGAGCAGAGTTTAATGTCTCGTTTACTTTTTTTAAGCATTCCTTTTTTATCTGCTCGGCGTCTGGCTGTTGAGAAAAACTTGCCCTCGCCTTTCTTTGAAGATCAAACTTTGTCTTTTGTAGTCATCAAAATCGGCCTGTAAACGATTAAATTCTTCATCCGTGATGTTTGAGTCAACAAGCGCTTTATTTATTGTCAGTTTAAACGAACTAAGTTTAGCCGTTATTAGTTGAACCATAGCTGTGTGCTTTTGGAGTTTAGTTTTTAATTTTTTGCCAGCCGCACTTACAGCTAATGAACACAGACCGAGAGCTAAAGACAAACCTCCTAGAGGTAAAGCTGCGGGTACGCCTATGCCCGTTGCTAAGAGACCAACACTCGTTCCTGCTGATAGAGCACTTATAGTCGATGCTCCAGTATTAACATATGTAACAGCATTAAAGGCAGCAGAATACCTTCGTTTGGTTTTGCTGTATTTTGAAAGGTCTTGCTCTAGTACTTGCTGCATTTGCGTAATGTTTGTTAATCTAAAGGTTTTTATTTAGGGGTTTCTACTATCTCTTCTTTTGGCGGCGCTGTAGGCACATTTGGATAAACTTGACAGACATGCTTTTTAAAAATAAAAATAATTTAGTATTGTATATCTTTTAATCTGTTATTTTCAATATTCAGCTGCGCATCATATATTAAAAACAAATGTACATAAGCGTTTTATCGGCTTCTTCTTCTTTATCAATTTGAATGTTTATTACGTCTCTCACAGTTCTCCCGCTTCCATGCAACTGATTATCCTCTGTTGACCTTAGGTCAATCCATAAACCGTATTTCGTTGTTAAATAATCATCAAGCCTATCATTGTGAAGATGTAATTCTTTAGACACAAGGTTGCTGTTAGACTTCTACCCTCCCACCCCAAACAATTTTCTTATTTGTCCAAAATGATGATAAGGTCTAAGCCCGCTAGCGTAGATTTGGTTTGGACTCCATTACTTGTACATTGCACTTTCGTATTTTAGGATTAAAAAACTTTTCACTTGCTCTTTTTGAACGGTTCTTCCTCTTCACACAGCAATAAAATACCTTCTTTTAGCGATTCTTGCTGCGGACACTAAAACTAAAATTCCATATAGTGTCTGCCTGCTTCTGGATCTGTTTATGATGAATCGTCTTTCGTATATATTGCTAATTTTGACTGATATTGGTTGCTTCAATCAGCCTTGCTAAATTAGGGTTGCTAACAACGTCAACTATAACGAGATGTCAGAAATGCTGTACATGGCCTTCGTTGTCTGTTGATCTGATAACCACGTTTGTTATTCGTTTTTAAAAAAGTTAGTTATATGACCGTCTGTCTTTTAATGCTCCTTGACAGTTGGCGCATGGCTTTTTAAACAACTCAAAATCTAAGGGATGGAAAAAAAAGGATTTCTACGCAACACTTTACGGCTACATACTTTTTGCCGTCTTTAGTTATCTTCAGGCCTAATTCTATGTTTTAGGTTCTTCTTTCGATCCTTGAACGCAAGATCAGCCTTTCATTCCGGTTAGCATAGATCAGAAATTAGGTTAAAATTATGTCTGCATTGTGTAAGAAAATATTTTCTTGCCCCTTCAAGTTTTATTACGAATTTTTCTTAACAATTGCCGCCCAAATTCTGGACCAACTGCCTGTTTGTGTCTGTTGTTGAATCGAGTACTATTTTGAAAGTACGGACGCGCAGAGCTGGCACCATCACTTCATCTGCTCCTAGGTCGGAAATTTGACAGTAAGAATTTGGATTTGCATCCATAGTTGATGGATATTTGGAACAGTAATAGGCGTTTATTTCCCTTCACGCCAAAGGGTGTCTTTCAGTCTTCTATGCGGTCAAGAATCGAGCCATATGCATGTGAATTTTTTTATTAAAACAAAACTAAAAAAATTAATTATTAAGAAACTGGCAGGCATTGAAGATGAAGATTATGATGTTTTTTTGATGTGGGCGACGACATGAGTGATTCCCCGTGGAGCAGCCATCGCTCGGGGCTCTCATTGCATGAAGAATTAGAGAAATCGGGAGTACATTACCAACAGTCGGTACTAAATTAACGAAAAGTAAGGTGGATCAGTTATACCAAAGTTTAGCCACGAACCTCCCGAATTTAAAGACCCTAATGAATTTTGAAGTAAATGATGACATTTGTTTGTGAGGAGCGACCAAGGACAACTTGTTCCGCTTACAACTAAAAAAGACCCATCAAGTTTTTAGCGTGGGTTTCAATTAGAAATAGGCTCAGTGTGAAAGATCAAAATCGCCTTGGCCTTGTTAGGCCAAAATTAAGGCGGAGGAGGCAGTTGCTAAACTTCAAACACATGCAGAACTCCAACAGATAACCAAAATTGGCAAAACATGGAACTTAAAGAATTAAATCAATCAGCAGGTGAAATTATGTAAATGTAATAGGAAGGCAGATCAGTTTATCAGAAAGAAAAAACAGCGTTTATAACGACTATACACGACTCACCGGCTACATGCGAGAAATGAGGCCCTTGATCATGTTTAAAGAAACCATCAGAGGGCGAATTCACCAAACAATTTACAAAATGGTGAACTAGATGGGCAATATAAGAAGAGAAACAGAAAAAACTCGTTGAGGCTGATGACGGCCAATTAGGGCATGTATTAAGAAGAATAACCCAAAGACTAAAAGATCTTGAACAATGAGAGATCAGCACAGATAGAAGTTGCTCACTATAACCGAGACCAATTCCGAACTCAAGTGAATAGAATAAGAGAAACTATCCGAAAAATTTTATATGAAACACACCAACGCTAGCAGAACGAATCAAACACTGTTTAAGAGAGCAAGGAGTCACATTAGTAAGCGTTAAACCAGCCTTAGGCTTGCAATAAGTACACTGGTGTTGGCTATTACAGGCGGCGGTGGAGGTCAAAGTCCCCCCCCCCCAGTGCTGCCACCATCGCCTCCACCTGTAAATCATGGGTAAAAAAACAGCTTGATCATCTTGCGGAATTTAATTAAAAAAATTCGCCCGAAGAAGCGTAAACGCTTTAACCGGGTATATTAGGGGGTGTTGTTGCTGGCTTTTGTCTACTGCAAGCCAAAGTAGTTGGCTTATGGCCCGAAGCACTTATGGGCATTAGTTCTCTTAATAGTTGGGTTAATATTAGTAAAATAAAATAGACCCGAGTAATCCAAGGCAGTTAATCCAAGGAACAAGCGCTGTCTTTTCATATTCATGGTCCATCGCGACAGAGTCCGCAAGCTTTGCTGAGTCTTCAATGAATTTGGGGGTTTTTGGACCTTGGGGATTGGATGATTAATCTTGGGCGTTCTTTTATTGTTTGTATATTACTGGCTCAGATTTTATGTCGTTCCCCAAACCTCTGTTCATTGCCTGCTATACGAATTTCATGATTATAGTTTAGTATTGTTACCTATCTGGAGTTCTGAGGTCAGAAGGCAGCATGTTATAAACCAGAGTGCCAACAGCAAGTCTACTTTCGATTCTTGCGTAATTGAAAACATGTTGGTACCTTTTGAATACTTGAGGTAAATCACTGTAGATTAATGGCAGTCCTTCTAAATTTGCCTAAGTATTGTTTTGCGCGTCAAAGCAGTAGAAGGATCGTTTATGCTCGATCTTGCTGTGCTTGGAAAATAGCAAACCCCAACGTAAGTGAATAGTAGTCGTTTATTCGTTTATTACGCCTTAGTTAGGCCCTTAGAAGTGTCTAAGCTAAAATGATTTGTCCATGCTGTTTTATTGCTCTTGCTCTATGGACAGGGCTCAACAATTTTGAAAGGAGAACGCCGGTCAAAGTTATACTTCTGGTGCGTGCCCTGAAAATAAATGACGCTATGCCTGATTGGCTCCAACTTTTGTCCTAAAGTCTGTCTTGTTGTTAATATGAAATTCGTTACAGAAATCCTTTCAAAAGCCTACAGTCTATTCTGTTGCTGAATGGATTAACGATCTTGTTCATTCGGTAATGGCGCTTGCAGTTCAGTCAAACTCGTCTGAAGGTGTAATAAAAAATGAATCTGTACACTGACTCACCCAAGGATCAGGATGGAGTGAAATGATTAGCATACGACACTCACACCCAGTTGCTGCACAAGAGACAGCAAAGTTTACCTGGTTCTGAATTAAAACTGCATCGGGATTGACTAAACCACGGCTTTTGGATGTGCTCTTTTTCAATAGGGGGGTTAAGATAGGCTCTCAATGGAGTATCACCTTTTTATGAAAAAGAGGCAGTCGGGCACAGCATGTCAGTATGTATCAAGTTGCTTATATTTTTGGATTGTAGTGCGGGCCCCACAGAATATTTTGCATCAGTATATTTGAAGCACCATTTTTAATTTGTTTTAAAAAATGTTTGTAACAATAACAAAACTCATGACCGTCCTTCGTTTTTGAACATGCTCTATTGATAACAATTGCCGGGGCCAAACGGTCGCGGTCATGAAATAGTTTACAAAGGTCGTATGGTTTATATATGAAGCAAGGGAATAATAAGATTACAAATTATGAAAGAAGAACAAACGACGTTTAAAACAGTTAACAATACTGATGAGTTATTAGGGGTTTTGCTCACTAAAGAAAGCAATGAGTAACTTAGACTTTACTCTTAAACTTAACAATGCAATCTAAAACACTTTAACATTCAAACTGAAGAAGCAAAATACGATTTTGATAGGGCTAGTAAAATGCTAGAGGTTTACAACTAGCAAATTACCCACTCATAGTTTTAGTGTTTCGCAGATGAAACTACGTTTGAGGGGGAGGAAAGTCCGCTCAATCTTGCATTACATCATTACTCTATGTTCATTTGGACGAAGCTAAGCACTGATGTAAACTTATAGATGGAAGGTCTCAACTGTTTTTAAAAGACCTTGGCCGTCAGGGAAAGCTGCTTATTGCGCTTATGAAATTATACATTCCCTAATTTACAGTTTTTAAAAGTTAGTTTGTGGAGGGTCGGATCCATTTAATATAAAAAATCAAAAAGACAAAAACGGGGAAAGTCCTGTTAAAAATGTGATAACTGACATTGTTTTGGAAATAAATAATACGCTACTAAAAACTATGTCGCGTGGGCCAGAAGAACCAGGAGTTACAGTTAAGCGCTGTGAGGTGTATAACTTAGAATTAAAGACCTTGCAGACGTTGCGGACTTTGAACAGAACGGGTGAGCTGGCACTTTGTATGGGTTGAGTACATAAAGATGGTGATATAAAGAACGCAAGTGGTTAGTGGACAGTAAAAAGTTTCCTATACTAGAAAGCTGCGCAATCTAGAAGCAATATATGTTGGCAGTATGATATAAAATAGTTCGATAACCTGACCTCAAATGGCACTTAGACCATATTTAGAATGGGAAATAAAAATTTGAATTCATAAGCCATTTACATATTTTTCTAGCCGCAAAAAAGTCTTCAGAAAAGCATTCAACTCTGGCCTTTACATGTAGTCTTATGCCAAGAGGACACTAGTCAGAAGAGGATTGGAACATAAAAACGTATGGGATTAAACTGTACATTCCAGAAGAGAATCGTTTTGAAAGAAGCTTCTACCAAAATCTACAGTCATTCCGCAAATGGAAATTAGGAGACACGTTCACAATAATATTTGAAATTTCTGTCATTAAAAGATTCAGAGGATGGGGTGTGGGGCATTAGTGACGTCTTCTAAAGGAATTTTAAATTAGTGGCAAACTTAGACGTTTGAAAAAAACTTTTAAGTTACCGTTTCGTCATTCTTCCACAATGGCGTGGATATTAAGGTCATAACAACAAGAACAAAATCAATATTAGTCTTAATAGAAACAATCTTACAGAACTGATTGGATTAAATTTACGCATTTAGGCCTCATAGGGTTTTATTACACTGACAAGTTTTAACAGAGGACATGATAAAAACAATAACCGGTTAGATTAAGTTCTGTTATAAAACTATGGAGCAGTTAAACTTTATGACAAAAACCCTCATTTTCATTGATTTGTGGGACAGACTGTTGTGGAAAAAAACAATAATTTATCCTCGACTGTTACAAACAGTTTATCGTTATAATTTTGATCTGTTGTAATTTTCTGCCCCAACACTTAATGGAACAAAGCATCTCATAATAGAGGGTTTATATGGATATTAATTGACAGATGATGACATATATTTAGTTGATCCTAGCAATAAAATGAGTGAGTGTTTAGAACAGATTTATAGACTGTTTGAAGAACGCAGACATATTTATTATAGATGCTGTCAGCAGAAAGCGGAATAGTTAAAAAGAGAAAACTTTGTCGCGAAAACTAGCTTTCAGCGGACGACATGCTGGGATAAGTGTGTGGATTTTATGCCAGCAATATAATCGGTTTTAAAAAGACTTTAGAGAACAGTTAAAGCTGTAGTTTTTATTTCCCATGGAAAGACAGAGATCATTGAAGAATGTTTGCGCGGGGAAAAAATGACTGTTATTGAACATGACAGGGGAAAACATCGGAGGATTACCCACACCCTAAACTCTGAAAAGTTATAGTAAATTAGTCTTGAAAAACGGATAACTGCACAGTATGTTTGTTTGTTAGATAATCGTTATTTTTTTGGTTATTGACGTCTTACTTGTCAGAGAACAGAGAAATGCCGTTCTGGGTCACTTTTCCCCCCCCCCCCCCCCCCCCCGAAAAACTGGTGGCGGGCGAAAGTGGGCCAAGAAGGGGATTTTTCCTGTTCTCTTTCCTGCCATTATTCGTTTGGCCACACTTTTCCATTTGACGACCATGCCGGAGAGAGTGCTGAATGTTTATTGGCGTTCATCAACAGCTGTAGTTGCCTTCGTTCAAGTCCTCGGGAAATGGACACTACAGTCTGCTTCAGCTTTCTCCGATTCTCCCAGGCACACGCCTTTCTTTGACGGAGAGACAAACCTGACGTGTATGGGCCGTGGTCTGCGGTGCGGGGTCGACCTGAGCGGTGCGCCATCTGGATGTCCTCCGCAGTGAATGGGAACCCGACTCGGCTGGTGAAGACCTCTATGCACTTC
The DNA here is from genome assembly GCA_018398815.1 of Conus ventricosus. Lineage (NCBI taxonomy): Eukaryota > Metazoa > Mollusca > Gastropoda > Neogastropoda > Conidae > Conus > Conus ventricosus. The sequence goes on from CM031621.1 coordinate 16,811,728, forward strand.
CTGACACAGTCCGCCACAGTCTCGCCTTTCCCCTGTGGCTCCTCCTTCACGCCATGGACCGGACATTCACCATCGTCCGTGCTGTTCCATGTCGTATGAACAAATTGCTTTTGTTCAGTTCCTTGCTTTGTTGATCTAACTGTAGACGTAGCTCTTTGTTTTTTCTTTCAATGCTCACTTGTACCCGGAGATCGTCTTATCGGTTTTCAGTTCAAAACACGGCTTCTCTACATGTCGTTTTGTCCAATTTAGCCTCGTGTTCTGCCTGTCAATGTCCAACTGCCTGTCGGATATCCTCTGAGGTAGTGGCTAGCAGTTCGAGTTCGAGTTTTCTGTTATTTCATCCAGCTTCTCCTGAAAGCCACATGCTTTCTTATCACCAGTATTGTTCTATTCACTTTTTTTTTCTGTGCGAATTGCTTCTTTCACTTTTGCTGATCCGAACTTGCTGCAATATCATGACAGAGGAAAACTGGAGATTTTCCTTTTTTGACCGCGTTGCACGTTGTGTTTAGAAAGGAGGTGCTATATTGAAATCTTGGAACGAAATTTCTTCATTATGCTTGATACTTCATTTTCAAGAACAGGAAATAAAATAAGCAGAAAATCACAGAGGTCACACAAAAGCATGCATAACGTAATGCACTTCCACTCTGTTGGTCAAAAACAAAAATCCAGTAGTGAACATATTCCATCGTGGTGAATTGTTTAGACCGGGCGAGTGGCGCGCGAAAAACACGTCCGCTCAGTTCGACGAGGGAAGTCAAGTCTCTCCATTTAACTAACTTGTGAAAACCCTGCCAAACGGAATATTTTACATGATGGATCAAGGAATACAGAGTGGATGTATGGTGACTGTAAAAAAGATCGTGTTCATGAAACATTAAACGCCGTTGCAGTCACTATAGAACATGGTGAAGGAGCACGGACTTCTGATAGATGATGTCGATTTCATGGATCATCGGATGAAGTATCATTGGGACTGCTTTTATTCAGCATCGCCTTTGCAAATGAGCTCTAGTGGATAGATATGACGGGGGAGGCCGGTAGCTAGTTGGTTAGAGCGCCCGGATCGTGATCCAGGGGTTGCGGGTTCGAATTTCGGTATTTTTATAGGGGGATTTTTCCCACAGGAGTTAACATTGGTTCTGATCCATTCCCCATATAGTCCTTCGAATGAGACTATAAACCGAGGTTCCTGTGTGAACGCACGGCATATAACATCTTGCACACACGTAAAATCCATCACCAAACTTTCGGAAAGAGAAGAGAGGCCAGTTTGGCCGTTGGTCTGGATGGACAGTGAACATAGCATGCACCTTCGAGATGGAGTTATGGTGCTTAATGGCGGGATTAAAAAACAAGGGTCATACCACAAAACTCCACTGCCAGGTATCAGGGAGTGTCCGCAGGAGTACAGCCTGCGGACCGCAGAAGAAAGGAAGAAAAGAAAGATATGGACCTGTAGAACTTGTGCCTAAGTTCGTGGTCGTTTGGTATGTGTTGTGAAACGTGTGTGTCGACAAAATGAAAATTATGAATCGAATGTGGGCAAGGACTTTATATGTGTTGAGTTTCACCACTTGTGCCATGGCCCGCCCAGGTCATGAAAAGTGTCACACACCACCAACACACACGCCACCACACGACGCCCGCACGCACGCCACACAGCCACACACACACACACCACAACCACACACACACACCCCACCGTCACCATACTATGCTGATTAAAACTGTTGGAGAAACGAAGCAATTAATTCTGTATTCCTAAAGTGAAGAATCTATCTTGACATCTGATTTGACTACACTTAACACATCCGGGTTTTCAAGATTTCAGGATTATAGTTCTCGTTTCCTCAACACGAGGAAAACTCTTTCACAAAAGTCTGAAAAACAAGTCCACATTTCAAGTAGAACATCAAACACTTGACAGAAATTACAGTTACGAAATACTTGTGGGCGACGTGAGGAAAAGTCTTTCACACGTTTAGAGTGTATGCTATGATAGTACTTTCAGCGCACCTGATCAGATTCAGCAGCGAGTGAGTAATCCAGTTCATGCGCAGGTATGAGTATTGTTATGTGGGACCACATGACATTCAGAGGGATCAAGATCAGGTGGTGATGGAACCTCTCCAGCAGATTTTTTTAGGCACAATTTGACGATATATACGTTGAAATGCGCTGTAAAGCTCAAGAGATTTGACGATATATACGTTGAAATGCGCTGTAAAGCTGAAGAGTTTGAGAGGATTTATACTTTGACAATGTGCTGTAAAAACTGAAGAGGTGTGTGTATATACGTTGACCATGAGCTGTAGAGCTGAAGATGTTTGGCGATGTATACGTCAAGTAAGTAAGTCAAGTCAAAAATTTTATTTAGAGATGGAAAAATTGAATAAGGCCAAAAAAACATATTGCTTATTTACATCAAGCCCATCTATGAAAAAAAGAAAGAAGAGAAAGGAAAATCAAATCGGTATGTACAATGCCATTCAACAAAAGAGAAGTAAAACATACGTCTTACCCACTCCATCTCCTCCCCTTTAACCCACTCACTTCCATTCACGTAAAAAGGTATCAATGCTCTTGCCGTCCTTATGGTTACATTCACGAAGTGTATATCTTTACAGTGTATTTCTTTTTCGGCACAGATGGACATTTTTACATTATCATATGTGGTTAAGGATTCATGAGATAATCTTTCAATTTTTTCTTAAATGTGTTTTTTATTTTTTGTATTTTTAAGGTTTGTCAGTTTATGCCACAAATTTCCACCTGAATATACGAAATGGATTTGGTATCAATTGTGTGCGTGGTTTAGGGAATGGACAACCAAATGATTTGTCTATGGCAATTGACTCTAAATTGTTTCAGTAATCTTTTGGGGAGAGTTCCATAATAAAGTTATGCATACAAAGGGCTTTATTGAAAAAGAGTCTGTTTTGGGAAGTTTAATATTTTGGAGTTGTTTGTAATTTATCAGTTAGGGAGCTCGATTTTAAACAATACTAATTTCAATGTCGTTTGTACAGACGATGGAATAATTTAATTATGTTCATAACAGTTGTCCAAAGGGTTGATGCATAATCAGATAATGACAAAATATGTGCACAGAAAAAAAAAGTTTCGAGAGTGGCCATCGAGGGATTTTTTATCGAAGAAGACAATGAAATATTTTTTTGGAAAAGGGTTTGCTAAGAATGTTGTATGTTCAGTCCAAGATAAAATCTTTGTCAATAATGACACTAGTGTTTTTTGTGAACTGACTTCCTCAACTTTATTATTGGCTAGAGTAAAGGTGGAAAATTTGATTTCATTTTTTTGTCGTTTTTGTCTTGTAGACACGTACATGCACTTCTGTTTTAATAGATAAAGAATATGGTTTAGTTGTGTCCTCATTCAGTAGTTATCAATATCTGCTTGAAGCTTACTGTTAATTATAGGGCATCAGAAGTCGCTTTCGTGAAGAGATGTATCATCCTGAAACATTTCGCATTTACACTTTACAACAAACAAGACAAACATATAACGTAAATAGTAAACAAAAGAGGTCTAACACAGAGCCTTGTGGAGCACCATATTAGGACAGGCATAAACTGTTGGACAATTTGTCAGCTACAGCTACTAATTGTTTCGGTCACGATAAAAAAGATGAAAATAAGATATGAATTCTGGAGTCAGTTTTTTTGTTTCTTAAAAAAATAGTTTTCAAGTTTATGGCACAAAAGAATGGTTGATTGACAGCAAAAGCTTTTTTACAAAGTCTACGAAGAGAATACTGCAAATTTATTCTCGTTTATGCTGCAAAGAAAAGACTGTCGATAAGCTGTATGAGGCTGTGTGGCAAGAATGATGTTTTCGAAAGCCGAACTGACTTGTGGAAAGCGAAATACGCAATACAATGACTTATGGCATGTGTTTTTCGATCGGTTTTGCAATGGATGATAAAATGGATTCGGTCTGTAATTTGTTGGGTTTGAAGATTCCGTTTTTTTTACAAAGAGGAATAATTTAGCTTCCAATAAATTTTAGAGAAAAGTTTGTTTATCTATGCATTAAATTGTATAAGTATGCAAAGTATCTGTGATACTAGGAATGACAACTTAAGTATTTTTTGTCTCGATTTCCATTAAATCAACGAGTTTTGATTGGGTTGAAGTAGACAAGGCTTTATAAACATCTAAATCGTTATGGGTTTCAGATAATGGAACTCGAATTTCCTTAGAATGGTTGTATGTTCTAAATAATTGAGGTCATTTTCACTAGATCGAATCATTTAATATGATTCTATCTGATATGGTTGCAAATGATTATTTAGTTGATCTGCAGATATGTCTGTAGCTCATTTGTTGACTTTTTGAGGGACGTGTTTAATAGTTACTATGTTAATTGCTTTCAATTTGGCCTGGTATCTTTGTGGAAGGTTACATAGAGTTAAAGTAAGTACGTTTTCGATTTACGTTTTAATGACGTCACTTTATTTCTTTGTTTTCTGATTCTTATTTGTTCGAAATTACTCAATTTGATTTTTTTATTTAATTTCTGTGTCATTCTTTAGTTATCATGGGTTTTGGTTACTGTTTAATCCTTTTCTTTATAAAAGGGGCGTGTTTCTTCTATACGGGAGGTAAAAGTGTCAACTCCAAAATTCTGCTGCTTTATTGGATCTAGATTTGAGAGATGAGGTCAATTAGATGCTTCAGAAAGGTCAGTAAGGAAATCAATCTTCTTTTAAAGTTTCTAAAGCACTGTAGTAAATAACTTTATTGACCTACTTTTGAATTTTTACACGGTTATATGAACCAGTAAGGCAAATTGGGTTGTGATCACTGCAGCCATAGGGAGGGGAACAAGTTCGATAATATTTTGGTTTTGCATTTGTGTAAATATGATCTATTAGAGTAGCGGAATTTTCAGATATGCGTGTTGGTCTATCGATTAGTTGTTTCTCAGTTATTGTGATATTAGTTTTGATACCACTTTGATTTAGTTTTTAAAAGAACAATGTTTAAAATCACCTAATTTACTTGTCTTCATAACTTAGACTGGTTAATTCATCCATTAATGCATTGTAATCTGGCCTGCCAATCAGTAGTTTTGATGGGTTATCTATAGACAAAGTATTGCTAAGTGGATGAACAATTTTTCATACTTATTTCAATCCAGACCGATTCAATACCATAATTTTCAAAATTAACCTAGCCTTTTACATTTTAATGAGGACGCATGACATCTGAGTAAGCCAGTTAGATTTTTGGTTTTTAATAGGGGTCTTAGGGGGAAAAAAACCCCCCCCCCCCCCCCCCCCCCCACAAATTCCTACCCCAACTGCATTATTTGTATCCTGGCATGCATTTCTACTTTCTGATATATAAGAAGATAATCGAGATCAGAAAACCAAAATACCGGGAATACTGTTTCAATCTCTGCGTACAAAAAGTATAGTTGCATGTCATCTTTTTTGTTTATTGCATTATTGATATTAAGGTGCCCATACACGAAGTCCATGTTGGGATGGCATGTGTCTAAGGTCCTAGGCATGTTGCAGTGTATAGCACTAGGTATGGCTTAAATAGAATGGTGAAGAGGGAACCACTAAATAAATCGCTGCTTATTTATAAAACAAATATTCACTTTCTAACCAGTGGCCTAACTATTGCAAATTCTAAATAATGATATGGAAAAAAAAATCATATAAAAAAAATCAGACGACAAGGTGGGAGTAATCGACAACGGATCAAATCAAAGATCACAAGTATAAAAAAAAACCACGAACAAAAAAAGAAAATGATATGCAAATAGATTAAAATTAATCTGTTGTAATTTTCACACAGTAAAGGTGAAAAACCTGTAGAGTATTTCAAGACAAAAACAACGGAAAAACACGGAACAATATCAAGAAAAAACGTTTGTCGAAATCAATCAATTGAACCCTCTTATGAGTAGGCAACTGCATCAGAACATGCTCTTCTTCTCTCTCTTCTCTCTCTCTCTCTCTCTTCTCTCGCTCTCTCTCTCTCTCTCTCTCTCTCTCTTTCTCTTCTCTCTCTCTTCAGCGCCCCTCCTCTCTCCCTCCTTCTCTCTCTCTCTCTCCTTCTCTCTCTCTCTCTCTCTCTCTCTCTCTCACTCCCTTACCCCCCCCCCCCCTTCCCCAATGACCTCCCCCCTCTCACCGCCTTCACAAAAATTACAAGCGAAGTTCATCCACCACGCTACCAACGATGCACCGGAATGTTCAAACCAGTAAAAGCATGCCATGAAGTAAATAATAGGGCGTTGACATTGCTTAATGTATTCATTAACATATCATTCACAATGGACGATTATGTTGATGTTCAACATGTGGGGATGTCATCATGTTCGCCAGGTGCAAATAACGGGTCATGTCGTTTTTGGAAACATGGGCTGGGTACTGGACATTGAGTTCAGTTCCGTGTCAGGGAAGAATCCGGGGTTCTGATTCGTAGTACGGTGACCTGACTCTATGTCAGGTTGTACTCGGGGGTTAGGCAGTCTGTGTGAGGGTGGGTTAGGATGTGAAGCTTGGTTCGGCTGAAAGAATCGATTCTGTTCATTAGGTTTTTTGCCTCACCAAAAGAAGAAGAAGAGGGAAATGCTCTGGAACGGAAATGAAAAAAAAAGAAAAAAAAAAAAAATGCTGCATGGACTGTAAAAGGGGGGTGGGGGGTACGGGGGGGTAGGTTGTTACGGCACGGTTTCTAACCTGGCCATTTTTGTTGCAAGCCAGGCTCCTGTTGGGCGGGGGTAAGTCGGAACGAAGGACAGGGGCATTAGCTAGAGGCCTGGTTTGGGCCCCCCTCTGTCTCTCTGTTGTTTATTTTTTAAAAAGGGAGAGTGACAATGTGGGAAAAAGTAAATACGTGGCTAACATTACCTATAGGAGTAGAAGGGGTTAAAGTAGTTAGAAGTAGAAGGGTTATTTGACATCGGGCATCAGGGCGGAAAAAAAAGCATTCTCATGGTTTTAGCTTGTGAGGAAATAGTTGGACGGGTTAAGCATACCAGAGGTATCCGGAAGCTGGGGACAGGCTGGGAGGTATGAGGAATACGTGAGAGTGGAGCGGAGTGAAACTGCTTGGTTTGGAGACCATGTCAGAAAGGATAGATAGCTTAAATTTGACATTGCCAGCATTGATCTGAAATGAAAATCCCGTGAATAGAATATTTGTTCCCTCATTGTACGTTGGGACAATGAGCTATATAAGCTTAAAGAAGGTTTGCGAATATTTCGTTGACAATGAGCTGTCAAGGTTGTAGAGGTTTGGACGATAATAATTATGTTGACCATGAGCTGTAAAGCTCGAGAGGTTTGACAATCTAATCTTGACAATGAACTGTACAAGTGTAGAGGTTTGACTATGTATACGTTGAATGAGCTGTGTAAGAGCCTCGAGAGGTTTGGTGGCCAAAGCACCGAACCTTGGTGAATGTATCTCTCCCAGTTGTCTTCTTCCAGAATGGTTTGAGTGCATCGTGTAGGACCAAGTTTCCTGGTTATAATCAAGGATGGACTGCACTCATGAATCGCACTCTCATTCTTGTCTCCTATTTCAGTTGCCAGAAAATGACCATCGCCACTGGAGAACAATCAGCTTTCACTTCCATTCCACAGGATACGACAGTGTACCCATCCTGTGGCTCATGTGCAAACAAGAAGTTTGGCATGATGTATCCAACGGAAATTGATGCTGATGACGGCTGCACATTCTGCACATGCATTGGGCCACCATGGCAGTCACCCATGCTCAGTGAATTGTTCATCTGATCCATTGAGGTGCTGTGCCGGATGATCATGACATCGGTGTCATTAGTGGGCCATGCAAATCTTTTCATGTTCCAGATTCCCACACCTGCATTGCCACATTGCATCACACACACACAAACACCACACGCGCGCGCGCGCGTCTACGGGCGCTAAGTACACACGCACACAGCATACACACTATGCAACCAGGACGCATGCGGCTCTCTCTCTGTGTCTTCATCTCTCTCTTTATGGCCCCCCCCCCCGAGACACACACACACAACACACACACGCACCACACACACCACACACACACACAACACACACAACCACAACACCACACACACACACACAACACCACCCCCCCACCCACAAATCACACCACAACAACACACACACACAACACACACACACACAACACACACACCACACACTCGCACGCCCGCACGCACGCACGCACGCCGCACGCACGCACGCACACACACACACACACACACACACACACACACACACACACACACACACACACACGCCTAGCCCACACCACTGCGCGGCCGGCTGCGGCGCACACACACGCATATCCACATACAAACCCATTACACGCACTGCCCTTCTCCTCCTGTCTCTCACTCTCTCTCCTCTCTCTTCTCTCTCTCTCTCTCTCTCTCTTCCTCTCTCTCTAGCGCGAGCTCACACACACACACACACACACACACACACAACACACACACACACACACACCCAACACATCAACAAACACACACCACACACCCCACACACCCACACACACACACAACCACACCACACCAACACGCCACATAACACCACACACACTGCACACATACACACACACCACACACACTCCACAGAGTAGAAATATGGTTTATTTCTACGAACCGCCATAACAGAAAGCAATAAGACAAGGGGAAGAAAAAAAACCACAAACACAACAAGATTATAGCGTGCTTAATCATAGATATGGATCAGAGAGTTCTGTGACATGCCACTTTGTCCCTTAGCACATTTAGAGATAGAGATAGCACGAGTTAGGTCCGCAACAGACCTTTAGTGACAATTAACATTAGGTTTGTAACACGCGACCACATGGGCTACATGGGAACAGGACATGCAAGCACTGTCGTTTTCGAGCATGGAAAGCCAAACACATAGATCATGGTGCTTGTTCGGCCGTGCTCAGTGTACTTTCAATTGGTTGCACATTCAGGTTTGTTGGCCAGGGCCACACACCTCTACTCTTGGCCGATAGCCTGCAAAGACCAAGTTCTCCACCAGGCGGCGCATGGCTTGACCATCTAGCTGACTGAGTTATTGACTATTATCTCAACATCGTTTGGCCTTAACTAACATTTCAACCATTGAAAGGATCACATGCTCACAGTATGTCTGTCCATCTGTCTGTCTGTCTGTCTCTGTCTCGTTCCTCTCTCTGTCTCTCTACTCTCTCTCTCTTCTCTCTCTCTCTCTCTCTCCCCCCCCATCCCCCCCGAAGGAACTCCTGGGGACACAATGCAAAGATTTCGAAAGAAAACCCCATCTTCAAAAATGGTAAATCTGTGTAATAAATGGTTTTTGATTATTTCAAAACTGTTTTAGAAAAACAGGAAAAAAGAAACGAGCACACATAATTGCAAGCCGCTTCGTTGAAGAAATGACGGACAATATGTGGACAGGCCAGTATCTGAAGCAAAAGTTTTACTGCCATTAGAAAGCTAAACAACGGTATGTCAGCGGTCCAAGCTGAACTTATCAGTGAGTGTTTCAAATATTCGATGATTTATTGTTAATTTCCAACTAGATATATATCTGAAATAGATAATGAATGAGGTAGGGAACAGTAAACGATAAACAGTAACAAGAGGGTATGTTTTGCTCCCAAAGGAAAACCTAACACGAGAATTTTATTCAAGACTGGCACCGCCTTTTAAACTTGAATAAAGTCAGACAAATCTATAGACGTACAATTCTAAAAAATAGTGGGGGGAAAACAAGCGCAGGCCAACAACTGAACTGCTTGGCAAAGATTTGGCTTGAAGGGGAGGAGAGAGGGGAGTTTGAGATGGAGCGACTGGGAAAATGAAAATTTAAACCAAAAATTAACTTTAACAAATAAAAAAAAAAGTTCCAAGATATGAAACTCTCCTCTAGTGCATAAGGGAACATCGCAATCCGTTTTGAAGGCAAGATATTATTTCGGAGCAGGCAATAAAATATATCTGCCTTCAAACCGGATTGCGATGGTTCCCTTATGCAGCTTAGAGGAGAGTTTTCATATCTGTCACATTTTTTTTAATTTTTTTAAATTTAATTTTTTTTTTAAATTTCATTTCCCATTTTCTCATATTCAAATCCCTCTCCCTCCTCAAGTCAAATCTTTGCCAGACAGTTCAGTTGTTGGCCTGGCTTGTTTTTTTCCCCACTATAAGATTGTTGTCTATGTGATTTGTCTGACTTTATTCAGTTTTAAAGGCTTGTGCAGTCTTGATAACAGTTACTGTTGAGTTTGTTCCGGTTTCCTTATCTGAACTAGGGCAAAAAGCATAATTTTTCCTTTATTTAAGAAAGGGTATCTTCATGACGTGAACACTTATCGAGGGATCTCCTTATGTGACTCAGTTGCATTTTACTAGTTCAATTAATAATAACAGAATACAAGAATGGATAAAGCCAGAGAATGAATTACAGGTGGACCCATCAACGCGGATTGAAGATGGGTATTCAACAGCTGACTCATATTTTTCCACTTTGTTTGCTGCTATGCAAAAACAATTTCCTTAAAAGGAAAGTTGTATGTTGTTTTCTGGACTTTGAAAAGGCATTTTGGACTTTGAAACAGCGCGTTCGATTCACTGTCTAGAAGTATTACTGTGGGCAGTTCTGATCAACAAACGGAATTAAGGTAAGTTGTCTAGTTTGTCTTAAAGCATGTAAATGCAGGGTAAGGTCTGGGGCATCTCTGATGCGTTGAGTTAATCAGATCATGATTGTAGTCCTCTATTATTTTTATTTTTAGTTACGAAATGGCTGTTTAAAATAATTGAGGAATGTCTTCACGGAGTAACTATTGACTCTTAAAAACAATTAGGCCTCTCTTTCGTGATGATAGTATCTACTGTCTATAGAGTAGTTGGTTTACCAAGATAGTTAAGTACCTTAGTCGCCATGCTGCCAGTAAATAAAAATTAACACGGAGAAAACTAAAGCTCTTGTGTTTAAAATGTGGTGTGTGTGTGTGTGTGTGTCAGTGTGTGTGTGTGTGTGTGTGTAGGGTGTGTGTGTGATGTGTGAGTGTGTGTGTGTGTGGGTGTGTGTGAGAGAGAGAGAGAGAGAGAGAGAGAGAGGAGTGTGTGTGTGTGTGTGTGTGTGTGTGTGTGTGTGTGTGTGTGTTGTGTGTGTGGTGTGTAGTGTGTGTGTGTGTTGTGTGTGTGTGTGTGTGTTGTTGTGTTGTGTTGGAACCGAAACATTCTTATCCGCTGTTCGCCAGATCGATAGAACAAGATGGATTATTATTTTTTTATTTACCTTCTTCATTTTATTGCCATACCCTGAATGATTTAGATCACTAATTTATTTAACCGAGATACCACAGTTCCTGCAATCTTTGGTGAACCGTTTGCTGACGTCGAACAAGGCATGAGACACGACAAAAAATGTAGCAGTGTATATATATCAGGAGCTTAATAAGTGAAAAAATGTAACTTCGTTATAGAATGTTATCTATCTGAAGAATATTTTGTTTCGTTGATTCATCTTTGATTTTGTTATGTACCTGGATACTTTTCTCTTGCTTTCTTATGTGTCCTCATGAAGAATTGTAATTTTCATTGATTAATTCTTTATTTTGTGTATGTCACTGGATTGCAAGTCGAGCGACTGCAGGGTAGGTGGATAAATACTAAAACACATTTTGTAATGTGATTAATTGCGAACTGCAAAGGAAACTTAGACCAAACGATCACAAGACAAAACACGACACGTTTCGACCTCTTAGCCTTTTAAGGGAAGATGCAACGCCATTATTGCGTGAACTGAATGAAGATAAAGTTGATTGCTCGTCAATTTTCGCTACCTGAGTGTTATTTTTAAAAAATGTCTCTTCAGGGGGACATGGTGCAGGTTAGGACGGCCCCTCTGTTGTGACTAACGCCGGCCGGGAGCGGAAACGACTGCGGCGCTATATTAAAACTAGGTCTCGGCCTCTTCCAATCAAGGAAAGCCGCGGTAGAGAGTCCAGATGGAGGAAGTAAGGCCCCCACCGCGAAAGGAAGAAACTGTGTGCTCAGGCCCACCTGCGCGTGGACACGCTCTGGACACTGCTCCAAGCCTTACCCAGCCATGGGGATCAATGGCAAGAGCCGAAGTCCGGATGTGTGGTCCTGATTGTCAGGGGGTCCGTAACGGCAGCACAGGCATCCCCGCTCACATGACAGACAACCTTGGAGAAATCACGATGTGGGCTCGACCGTTGAGGACCCGCCAGGGTGGAGAAGAGTGCCGGGACCTGTGCCTCAAAGGGGCCCAACCAAAGCTACTGGTGGTCCCCGTGCCCGTTTCGTGGTTTAAAGCCAGACGGCGTGGTTTGTCTCGGGTAAATTAAAAAGCGACTGGTCTGGCGACGACTCAGGGGGAGGTGGAGCCAAGGCTTAGGGAAGATACTGCAGTGGAATGCTGAGGGAATTTCTAGGGAAGAAGCTCCCCTTTGCTGAAAGACTCACAAAGAGGACATTATGTTGCTTGTGACCAGGAGACCCACCATACGAGAACTTTCGTTTCACAGTAAGAGGTTACCAGACCTTACCGTGTGGAACAGGGAAGGGAGAACAAAGGTGGATCCTGTCTTGGTGAAGAATTACAATACAGTGCAAGCACATCGCGTGGACTGAGGATAGGCAGAAGATCATGGAGTGGAGATCACACTGCGGGAGAAGCAGAATCGGATCGACAATGTATACTGCCCATCAGATCGACCAGCTCTCCTTACATGCAATGGATGTTCTCACCGAATAGTGCCTGGTTGTCGGCGACTTCAAAGCCACTCCACAAGCTGGGGATTACAACGCCACAGACTCAAAGAGGAGAGGAGGTCGAGGATCAGCAGATTGCAGCAACTACATCTATTGAATCAAGCGATGACCCCCAACAATTTACTCCGCAGGTGGCTATCGTCAGAACTCCAGGACTAGCCTTTGCCACCAAACAATTTGCAGGCGAGCGCAAAAAAGAACAGTATTGGACAGCTGACAGGCAGCGATCCCAACCCTAGTGTGCAACTTTCTTCGACTCAACCACATCCGAGGAGTTGCAGACACTGCCAGGTGGAACTACATGAAGCTTAAATGGGAAGATTTCTCCATCCTCACTGAGCGTCTGTCACCAACATCAATACTGTTCAGAAAGATGCGAACAACATGTAATGGCCTCAATGCGGGGCAATACTGAAGCAGCATAGCAACTATCCCAAGAGGATGGCAAAAAGACTACAGGCCCTATGGGACTGAGAACTCAACAGCTGGAAGATCAAGCGACTGAAGCCAGGGGAAAAGGCAGAGAAGGAATCATCAACTAGAAAACACATCAACCTGAAGGAAAGAATCAGCCTCGTACAAAAAAGGCTTCATCAGGCAGCAAGAACCAACTGGAGCGGAAACAGAAACTCCATTTGGAAGAAGGATGAGCAAACTGTGGAAACTTACCAAAGGCAATGAACGATGAAAGAACGTCAACTTCAACCAATCGTTCTAGGAGACAAGGAGGCCCCTCACTGGAAAGCAGGCTGCAGGATACCTCATAAGGCAGCTTTGAAGGATAGTAACATCAAAATCCATAGATAGAGAGAAGGAACGTGTTGGAAACAACCGAAACATACAAAGACATGGACACAGAGGGAGAAGTGATGAAAGAACTCTTCTCAGAAAAAGAACTGAAGAAAGGGAAAAAAAGCAGATGCAGAAAGAGAAATACACAGGATGATGGATTACAAATGAGCTGCTAAACACTTGGGACCATCAGCAAGAAAACCCTTCATCAATATCTTCAAGCCAGCTGGAAAATTCGTCAGTGCTTAGGCCATGGAGAGCTGCTATCATGATCCCTATTACAGAAAGGAAAAGCAAGACAAGGCAGACAGCTATTTCAGAACCATTAGGCTGAACCAGCTGTACCGTAGGAAGCTAATGGAAAGGCTAGTCACCAATAGCTGACATGGTACTGGCGAAAAAAGAGATAATCTCTGACAAGCCGGCAGGATTCCAGGCAAACACCGATCCACTGAAGACATGTCGCTTACATTGCGCAAGAAGTGGGAGGATGCACTACAAGACAAGATGCATACCTATACAGTAGGATCGCCCTGGAGCCAGGGCTTTGCTAAAAGTGTGGAAGAATGGTGCTCTGAAGCTGAAGGTGCACCAGTTACGGTATCTCAGGTCTCATGTTCAATTGGCATCCGCAATAACAGACCAACAGAAAAGCCCGCGTAAGAACAGACGGCAACCTAAAGCAGACAGAAGACCATGAAGGAAGCGTTTCCACAAGGTGGACTTCTCTCCCCTTGCTTTTCATCATCTTTCATGAACGACATCCCTCGATGGACATTGCAGTGGATCCATGGTGCCACTTTACGTAGACGATCTTGCATGTGGGTGCTCTGAGCAGTACATAACTCATACCTCAGCCACTGTAAGGCTCCAGGAAGCTGAGGAAGATCGAGACATGACAAAAAAAAAGTGGCTCGTAACCATCCAAGCCAGAAAAAACCACAAACCCCCATCTTAGCTCTGGCTACAAAGAGCAGAGTGCACGCCTCAGTTGAATGGTCACGTCTCCCACAGGATGGTATCACCCACTTACTTAGGGAGTCACATTTGACAACTGGGTGAGGACTGTGGCATCCTCTCCTGCTTTCAAGCGTTGAAGCTGTCAGAGTTTTCCATGGCTTGGATCGGGGTTGATTTGAGAGGGCCCGTGATGATCCTGGACGCCTGGTTTGGCCTTGGCAACTTTGTCTAGGTTGGTCTTGGTGCTGTCCCCCTGGCAGCTGTAACCATATTCTAGGACAAGTCTCACCGTCCAAGTTACAGTCTTCTTCATGATGTAAGTGGTCGGCTCCCAGGAAGTTCCTGAGAAAACTTCGTTATCCCCCCCCCCCAAATTAATGCCAGACGTAGCTGGGCTTCCTTTCTGATGCACTTGTTGATCTGGTGTCTCCAAGTCATCCTGGGGTTTGCTGAGTTCCAAGCTTGTCTGAGGGTGACTTGGTCATCTAAAAGACAATGTACTAGTCCTGGAACACACTGTACAGCCGTTGGTTCTTTGTTAAGGACACCCTCCTGATCCTTCGAGCCTCCCCCATCCCCTCCACCCCACAAGGTCTTGACATGCCTATAGTGAAGCTGGCTCGGATTCAAACTGCCTTGCGTATCCCAAAACACACAAGATGGCTGGCAGCCGTACTTTTTGTGTGCACAAGGAACAATCGGGCACATTCTCTGAATGTGGCATAGAAACTGTCAGAGACGTGCTCAGGATGTGCCAGCACAACATCAGACGCACGCTTTAAATATGCCTTTGGGTTTGTCCGACTGTTTGACTGTCACCGGCCAGTACACACCTTGCTGCTCCCCTTCACCTCACATACATAGAAAATCATAGCGTGCAGTTGAGACACAATGTGCTGGTTTGTCCAACAGCTTCCAGGTCAGCAGGTGGCACAGTGCAAGGGTATGGCGGGTGCAAGGTAAAGCGAACTCCTCCAACAGAGGAGAGGACCAAGGCGCCACACCCGTGCTGACGTCGACTGCCAGGGGCAGGTCAAGAAGGCGGAAGTGAAAATGTATCTTCCCATAATAACAAATTATAGTCAGTACCACTGTTGGTGTCATTACTGACCAAGGCTGGCAGGCTGGAGTCAACATTTTTCTCTCTCCTGGATGGGCTGCTGACCAAGGCTAACGACCCCTATCTACCTGAGACTCTTGACAGCAGCAACATCCAGTTACCAACCAAGTTAGATGAATTGCCATCGCCCTACTCTAAACTGCTTAGTTACTTGTTTGCTTGATGGTTTTGCTTGTTTGCCTGATTACTTAGCTGAAAGCCGAGTTGCCAAGAGTGTTCAATCCTCAAAAATAAAAGAGCGTATTCACGTTTAATATGGTGTAAATCTTATATTTTATGTTTGTAAACTAAAATGTCTTACAGAGTCAAAGTTTCTAAATCTGGTTATGACGTCCCCCAGTCTCTGGATACTTGAGAGCAAATTCTGCTTGTTTTGGTCATTATTGTATAGAAAAAAATGTGTCTGTTCCAACGAGAGCCATTATACTGGTCAGTTTCAAAGACCTGGCAACGACTGATTCGAGTATTCGACTTTCTTACCATTCAATGCAATATGAAACATTCTACTGGGGCCTACAAGGAATCAAAAGTTTATATCAGATTATCAACAAGTCGTCTAAACCATGCTGTTATCTTCAACGCGACAAAAATCAGCGTGGAAGTAACATGTTTTGGCACGCTCAAAGCCAAACCAACATCATTTTATTGTTGTTTTCTTTTTTGTCGGAGAACAGAGCTCCTGTAAAGCTATCCAGTGGTCTGTGGAACTGTTCTGTGCATTATTATCCAGCTTTCCATCAGCACGTGGCGTGTAATTTGCAGACAGAGTGTGAAGATGGAAGAGACGAAACAGAGCACTGCCCTTCAGCAGTCCTGAGTGTCAGGGCTGGGTGGCTTTATGTAACAGATGTTATACATTTGGTAAGGTGCAGGGTGTAAGTTACAAACATCCTGACTCCATAGCACTACTCAGTCAGTATTGTACATCTCTGGGGGGTAGGATGAGCTTCCCAAAGTGTGTGGGAGACTGGTCTGGTGCACTGAAAAAACTTGAAAAAGTCATACTGGGAAAATATATGGCCTGCCTTATCTGGGTATTACTCTAATGATAGATCATGTGCCTACCATGTACAGACATGAGATATTGAGAGAACGTTCAGTTCTTCATCATTATTTTGATTCTGACTGCATTCGATACTCTGGCCACAAAAAAATATGCTATAACTTTCGTCGAGACACAAAAATAGAAATATTCACATGCTTTAATACGAATCTTCAGTATTTGAAACCCGTCTGTGAATTCAGACCAAACAGTCTGACACGCACACTAGTAATTCACAGTCCATTCTCTGACCAGCACATACAGTTGGTCTGAAGGAAGCCATTTTGTGACACAGTGCTTGATGGTCATGTGACCCACACATTTCTGTTGTGTGGGTCTAATACACAAACGGTGTGTAAAGGCAAACGCACGTCATGCAGTTTTTCAATATCAAATGCAGATGCAAATAAAAACTATTCAGAAAATGGCACCATGATTTTTCCAACATTTACATGTCGAAATCAATTCACCACACTGGCACACACCCTACTATGTGACTTCACAACTGATTGTCAGGACCAAAGTGACGAATCCATGTGCAGTATCCGTTTTTGCGTCAACGAATTTACGTGCGAGAATGGACAATGCCTGCCCTATGACAATGTGTGTGATCAAATGTTACATTGTCAGGACAAATCAGACGAGGACTGTGCACATTTTAAGCGGGTAAACATTAAATACATGTATTTACCGTTCCTACTACAATCAATTTTATGGAGTCAATAGTTCACAGCAGTTGCCATGAATTCCAGTGATCCCTGTCCTGACAGCCACTATCGTTGTCCTGGTCAGTTCAATGACTGCCTGCCTGTCTACACCGATGCAATGGGAATGAACGACTGCATGAGCACCAGGACGAAGAGGGTGTGAGGGTCTGATCTGTGCAGGATTTTCAAATGCAGAGCTCCTCCATCTGGCATGCACAGTGACCACCTGTGTGATGGCTGGCCTCACTGCCCGCTACGTGACGATGAACTAGTGTGTGACATGTGTCCTGTGGACTGTGTGTGTCAAGGTCACGCGTTTTCTCTGTTTTCAGCCTTTCCCCAGCACACTCTTCCTCAGCTCCGCTACTTGGATGCCACAGGGTCTGGCATGACACTGTCTGATGTGAACGATCATTACGCCTTTTCCATTTGATCCTCTCTAAATGTTCCTTAATTGTTTTGATTAAGCTCAACATGTCGAATCTGAGAATTCTTAACCTCAGTGGCAACAATTTCAACACATGAATTTCACGTCTTTCCTTGCTTTAGAAAATCTTTATGACTTGTCCTTGTCCAACAACCGCTCACATTACTGCACACTGATCATGCTTCTACTATTCGTCAACGCACTCTGCTGGTTATGGATTTGTCATATACATCACTGACCGTGCTTGAAAACAGAAGTCTTGTCTTCATTTTCTAAATTAGAAAATTCTAAATTTATCATTCACACCCATCCATACTATAAGCCTCAGTGGCTTTCAGCTCGCACAGACTTGACTGAGTTGTACATGGACGGAAGCCTGTGAAAACATTTCCACCAGATGTTTTCAAAGATCTCTCTCACCTCAAAATTGTTGTTACACAAAATTATAAGCTCTGCTGCAGTCAGATACTTCCCTATGACTTTGATGCATCCTCCTGCTATGCCCCAAGGGATGAAATTTCATCCTGTGAGGATTTATTGTATTCCTGGTCTTACCGTGCATTCCTGTGGATCGTCGCCTGTTTGTCTGTGAGTGGTATGCCTTCTGCTGCTGTGCACGTCTGTTTGCAAAGAGCATGACCTCTTCAAGAAGCTTCAGTGTCTTTGTTATGAACCTTAACGCGCTGACTTTTGATGGGTGTGTATATTGTTATCATCGGAGTGGCTGATGAGCAGTTCCGTGGCAGATATATTCACAATGACGACACCTGGAAGAGCAGTGCGATCTGTAAGATGGCTGGTTTTCTGTCTTTGGTGTCCAGTGAAGTGTCGGCGCTGATCATCTGGTTAATTACCTTTGATCGTTTCCTGGTTCTTCGGTTTCCATTCACCGGTACGATTTGACAGGAAGTCATCAACACTGGCCTGCCTAATGACATGGCTAGCTGGTTGCCTTCTAGGCTTAATACCGTTACTGCCAGTGACGTCAAACTGGAACCTTTACAGCCAGACGGGCATTTGCATACCCTGCCAGTCACGAGAAAAGAGTTTGAAGGTAAACTTTATTCTTTCAGCATTTTAGTCATTCTAAATTTTGGCCTCTTCTTATTCATATCCATGGGTCAAGCTCTCATCTATTGGTCCATACAAAATAATACATTAAAAATCAATACAACGAAACAGTTAGGTGACATGACCATAGCTCGCAGGTTGATTACTGTCGCTGTCACAGATTTCCTGTGCTGGTTTCCATTGGAACTTGTGGACTGTTGGCAATGGCTGGTATTCCTATCCCTGGAGAAACAAATGTAGCACTGGCTATTTTCATGCTACCTTTGAATTCTGCTGTTAACCCTTTCATGTATACGTTCAACATACTTACCGAAAAGCGGGCAAAGGCCAGTAAAGCAAAACTTCTGAACTGGTTGGAATCCCATTCTGATGCGAGTTTTTACACTGTCAACTGAGATATACTGATAATTCCCAGTTGTCGTGACAGTATGTAATCTGCTCAGCATGACTTGGCAGCCATTTTTGCAGACTAGAAACAAATAAATGTGATCATCAGAAACTGCAAAAACAATTCATTATTGAACTACAGGTCGCACACACACACACACACACTCACACCACACACACACACACATCACACACACACACACACACACACACACACACCACACACACACACACACACACACACACCTACGTACGTACACACGCACGTACGTACGCACGCACGCTCGCACATAGGCACGCACACGCGCGTTCGCGCTGTGTGTGAGGTGATGTTTGTGTGCGTGCTTGTGCATGTTTGTGTCTGTGTGATGGCATGCATGCATGTTTACTCGAGTGTAAATGAGCACAGGGAAAGGAAAGCGGAGAACGGTGGAGGACATGTGGTGAGTGGTGAGGAAGAGTATTAGGACTAGATTTAGATGTGTGTGTGTGTGTGTGTGTGTGTGTGTGTGTGTGTGTGTGTGTGTGTGTGTGTGTGTGTGTGTGTGTGTGTATGTGTGTGTGTGTGTGTGGTGTGTGTGACTGTGTGCGTGTGCGTGCGTGCGTGCGTGCATGTGTGAGAGAGAGAGAGAGAGAGAGAGAGAGAGAGAGAGAGAGAGAGAGAGAGAGAGAGAGAGTGTGTGTGTGTGTGTGTGTGTGTGTGTGTGTGTGTGTGTGTGTGTGTGTGTGTGTGTGAATGATGAAGGTGGGAAAGAGTGGACAATGTGGGAAGGTGAGAGGCTGAGAGGGGCACTTGGAATGTTTGACACCATGCTGATAAAGAAAGGAAAGATAAACAATACTGCAGAAGGAAGTGTGTCACTTGGAATGCTTGACACCATGCTGACAAAGAAAGGGAAGATAAACTATACTGCAGAAGGAAGTGTGTCACTTGGAATGTTTGACACCATGCTGACAAAGAAAGGGAAGATAAACTATACTGCAGAAGGAAGTGTGTCACTTGGAATGTTTGACACCATGCTGATAAAGAAAGGAAGATAAACTATACTGCAGAAGGAAGTGTGTCACTTGGAATGTTTGACACCATGCTGATAAAGAAAGGGAAGATAAACTATACTGCAGAAGGAAGTGTGTCACTTGGAATGTTTGACACCATGCTGATAAAGAAAGGGAAGATAAACTATACTGCAGAAGGAAGTGTGTCACTTGGAATGTTTGACACATGCTGATAAAGAAAGGGAAGATAATACTGCAGAAGGAAGTGTGTCACTTGGAATGTTTTACACCATGCTGATAAAGAAGGTGATATAAACAATACTGCAGAAGGAGGTGTGTCACTTGGAATGTTTTACAACATGCTGAATAAAGAAAAGGAAGATAAACAATACTGCAGAAGGAGGTGTGGCACTTAGTTTGACACCATTCTGATAAAGAAAGGGAAGATAAACTATACTGCAGAAGGGAGGTGTGTCACTTGGAATGTTTTACACCATGCTGATAAAGAAAGGGAAGATAAACTATACTGCAGAAGGAGGTGTGTCACTTGGAATGTTTTACACCATGCTGATAAAGAAAGGGAAGATAAACTATACTGCAGAAGGAGGTGTGTCACTTGGAATGTTTTACACCATGCTGATAAAGAAAGGGAAGATAAACTATACTGCAGAAGGAGTGTGTCACCTGGAATGTTTTACACCAAGCTGATAAAGAAAGGGAAGATAAACTATACTGCAGAAGGAGTGTTCACCTGGAATGTTTTACACCATGCTGATAAAGAAAGGGAAGATAAACTATACTGCAGAAGGAGTGTGTCACCTGAATGTTTTACACCATGCTGATAAAGAAAGGGAAGATAAACTATACTGCAGAATCGTAAATGAAATGAGGTAGGGAACAGTAAACGATAAACAGTAAACAAGTGGGGTATGTTTTGCTCCCATAAGTAAACCTAACACAGAGTAACTTTTATTCAAGACTGGCACAGCCTTTTAAACTTGAAAAAGTCAGACAAATACATAGGCGAACAATTAATAGTGGGGGAAAAAAACAAGCGCAGGCCAACAACTGAACTGTCTGGCAAAGATTTGGACTCGAGGTGAGGGGGGGAGCGGAGTTTGAAGATGGAGAAACTGGGAAAATGAAATTTAAAAAAAATATATATATATAAAAATAAAATAAAAATAAAAAAAAAACATATGTACAGATATGAAAACTCTTCTCTAGCTGCATAAGGGCACCATCGCAATTCCCTTTTGAAGGCAGATATATTTGTATTGCCTGCTCCGAGGCCTTTCGCCCGCTGGATCGGGACTCATCAGGGAGACACGGCTGGTTGTGTCTGCACTCCCGGCGTCAAATAGAGACACACCACAGTCCATAATACTGTGATGTTCTCACCACCATGGGTGCAAAAAAGAATCCAATAGCACCCCCAGAGCAGCCAGCGAAGAGTAGTAAATGCAACCAAACGAAGTGTGTGGAGGAAAAAAAGTTGCTGTAAAACTGCAGAAGGTGTGTCACTAGGAATGTTTCACACCATGCTAATAAAGAAGGGAAGATAAACTATACTGCAGAGAAGGTGTGTCATTTGGAATGTTTCACACCATGCTGATAAATAAAGGGAAGGGAGATAAACAATACTGAGAATACAGAAGGGGGTGTGTGACTTGGAATGTCTTACACCGTGCTAATAAAGAAAGGGAAGGAAGATAAACAATACTGCAGAAGGTGTGTCACTTGGAATGTCTTACAACCGTGCTGATAAATAAAGGGAAGGGAGATAAACAATACTGCAGAAGGAGGTGTGTCACTTGGAATGTCTTACACCGTGCTAATAAAGAAAGGGAAAGAAGATAAAGAATACTGCAGAGGACATCAATCTTTGGTGTTGAGTCCCTTCGTGCGATGGTGCCCAGATGTTTGATTTGCCAGGATACCATAAATGTTCTGTACGTCAAATTGGGTTTCTTTTGCATTTGGCAGTGTCACCGATCGGCGGTACTAAGCAGCACGTCCACGTGTTCATGTGTAGCACGTCCACGTGTTCAGAGTGGCGCCATAGTGTGTAATATTGTTGGAATAAAGAAGTGTGCGTGATTGTAAAGCTGTGTTGGTGTGTTGTGTTGTCTGACCTAGTGTGTGACAGGCGTGGGTAGGGGTGGTAGGGCCATCCGGCTTAGCGACCGTGACAGGCAGCACCTTTTGACATGATAAGATAGGAGCACGGGACGGTTAAAATGTGGTCCAACATGGTCGTTGTATTGAGGTCCCATCCTCTTCACCTTCTTCACCCCCGCTCTTTCCCAGCTTCATCACCCCACTGCTGACAGCCGACCCCCTCCCCGCCACCCCACCACCCCTTCCCACGTGCTCTTTCTCACTCACCTCATCACAGACCACACAACCGTTTTCTCCACCCTTCTCCCCTTTCCCTCCCTTGTGCACATTGGCACGCATGTAGAAATGCACGCACATGTATAAGCTCACAGACATTAGTACACACAAGCGCGTGCGTTATGCTTACCCTCTCACTCTCTCTCTCTCACAACACACACACTTTTTAACCTCCCCCCATCCCTGGTTACTGCCACTCCTACCCCCTCCACGCCCCTCCCCCAGCCCTCCGACTCCGCCTACAAACAGACTCTTTTTAACCCACTTCTGTCAACCTGTTCCTATTGAGTCTGATTTTGTGTTCGCCCCTCTTTAATTTGTGTTCACTCTCTCCTCTTTAAATACCACTGTATCCCTTTTCCTCATCATTGACTGACTGCCTCTTTAAATACTACTGTATGTCCTTTCCTCATCGTTGACAGACTGTCTTTAAATACTACTGTATGTCCTTTTTTCTCTCATCATTGACTGACTATCTCTTTAAATACTAACTGTATGTCCTTTTTCTCATCATTGACTGACTGTCTCTTTAAACACTACTGTATGCCTTTTCCTCATCATTGACTGACTGCCTCTTAAATACTACTGTATGTCCTTTTCCTCATCATTGACTGACTGCCTCTTTAAATACTACTGTATATCCTTTTTCTCATCGTTGACAGACTGCCTCTTTAAATACTACTGTATGTCCTTTTTCTCATCATTGACGTCCTTTTTCTCATCATTGACTGACTGCTCTTTAAATACTACTGTATATGTCCTTTTTCTCATCATTGACTGACTGTCTCTTTAAATACTACTGTATGTCCTTTTTCTCATCATTGACTGACTGTCTCTTTAAATACTACTGTATGTCCTTTTTCTCATCATTGACTGACTGTCTCTTTAAATACTACTGTATGTCCTTTTTCACATCATTGACAGACTGCCTGTGGCTCCAAAATGTGGTATTTCCCTTTTCATGGGTCACTATTTCCATCTTTGATGATTTCTTTCATTTTCAAAGATAAACACCTTAAATTCACGTCCAGATTCCAGCTGTTAAGCGAGTTTCACACTGGAAAAATTAGAAGTATCTCACTCAATTAATTATAAGAAGGACACAGTCATGGCCTAAAAACAAATGACAAATTCTTTTTAGCCCACACAAAAACGTCTCATCTAATTTCTGTCTTTCAACCATACACTTCTAAAGGGTACCTCTGCATAACCTTTTCAAGGTTAAAGACCAAGAGTTTGTTTTGTTTCCCAGACCAACTAGCACACCTTTGCTGCTCCCATTCACCACACGTATATAATACCTGTAGATTGAAGGCAGGTCACACACCTGTGTTTCCAGCAGTCACAACAGTTCTAGGTCAGCTGGTTCTACAGGAGGAAGAAAGGAACTCTTTCAGTGGAAGGGAATGGACCAAGTCACCTCGCTCGGCACTGGGACCAAGTCACCTCGCTCGGCACTGACGTCGGTTGCTAAGGGCGGGACAAGAGGGCGGGGCTGGGAAAACTGTAGCTCCAGACTAAGTCCATTTTCATTAAATATAGATTATAGTTTTTGTTTGATAATTGGATGACGTGGAAATGGAGGATTAGCTGACTAAATGCATCATAAGAGAATATGCACACACACACACAACACACACACACACCACACACACACACACACACACACCACACACACACACACACACCACACACCACACACACACACAGTTTGATAGTTAAGAAAAGAAAGCATCAAAAACACCAAATAACGCGGAAATGTTGAATTTTTTAATTAAGAAAAGCACTACAGACCATTCCCAACATAGCCAAACCTCACCTCCACCTGCCTGACACGCCACTCTTCATCCCACCCAAACCTGACCTCCATGTGCCTGACTACAGACCATTCCCCACACACCCAAACCTGATCTCCATGTGCCTGACTACAGACCATTCCCCACACACCCAAACCTCACCTCCATGTGCCTGACTACAGACCATTCCCCACACACCCAAACCTGACCTCCATGTGCCCGACTACAGACCATTCCCCACACACCCAAACCTGACCTCCATGTGCCTGACTACAGACCATTCCCCACACACCCAAACCTGACCTCCATGTGCCTGACTACAGACCATTCCTCACACACCCAAACCTCACCTCCATGTGCCTGACTACAGACCATTCCCCACACACCCAAACCTGACCTCCATCTACCTGACGGGCAGTTGACAGCAGGAGAGTAGGGGTACCAGACCTCCAGCTGCTCTCACACACAATGGGCCAGACTTGACAGTCGTTAATGGAGGTGTCTGTCCATGTGAACCTTTCCCATTGGTCAAATTGGGTCACAGCCTGGTTGGTAGGACTTAAAAAATGACTTAAAATGACAAAACTGAAGAAATGCAGATCAAGTAGCCAAGAAGGTCAGACATCAGATGCCTGATAGCATCAAACAAATCACTTCATATATTGTTCGAGGATTTTATTCTTTGTACTGACTAAACCACAAACATGTGTCAAACAAATCACTTCATAGATTGTTGGAGGATTTTATTCTTTGTACTATGTCACAAACGCTTTTAGTGTGTCTAGACTGTCAGTGATTTGATGTTGCTCAGATAGGGGGTATTTATGTGATTTGTCTTGTTTGTATCTTTTATATGTGTCACAAAGCAAGCACACTTCAACGCGGCGACAGCCCTGATGTGGTCCTTTGCGGTCGGCAGGGCTGTAAACAACCTTACTTTACCATGCCTTGTCTTACATACCCCTGACTCTTCTCTGTGTGTGTGTGTGTGTGTGTGTGTGTGTGTGTGTGTGTGTTGTGTGTGTGTTGCCCAAGCTCCTCCCGCCCTACTCCCTTCTCAACCTTTTTGTCTACCTGCAGCGTACAGCACAGGTACGAAGAGACGATAAATAGAAGATTAATTTTGTGTTAAACATTGAGATTATCATCCATTCGGGCTTCCTCTGTGTTTGGCATTCAGATTCTCAGTGCTTGTCCTCTCTCTCACTCATGAACTTGAACTACACAATGGTTTGAGGTTTTTAGGAAGTCCTGTTCATCGATCCGTGTGAGTTATACGGCTAGTATACTAAAAATGTTGCATGCATGGCTTTTTGGCGAAACGGATTGTACTGGTCGGGTTTCTTCTTCCAGCAAGCATCCAGCCTACTCTTGAAAGCATTTACAGAAGGAGCCAGGACCACTTCGTCTGGGAGACTGTTGCACGTTTTGGTGATTCTTTCACTGAAGAAGTGTTTCCTGGTATCGCAGTGGGTGTGGTGCAGGAACAGTTTCATTACATTTCCTCTGGTACCTACATCCTCCGGAGTTTAAAGCTTTGGTTTTTCGGTCTTGTAGATTCTGTGGACGTATTTGAAGGTGTCAGTCATATCCCCTCTGAGACGTCGGTGCTCCAGGCTGGGCAGGCCAAGTCGCTCTAGTCTTGTTAGGTATGGTAGTTCTCTGATTGAGGAAATCAACTTTGTGGCTCGGTGCTGCACATCTTCTAGTTCTTTGCAGAGTGTTTTATGTTGGGGGTGCCACACAGTTTGTCCACACTCGAGGATAGGCCTTGCTAGTGTCTTGTATAGCTGGATGAAGAGCTTGCAGTCCAAGAACTCAAAGGTTCTGTGGATGACGTCAATTACGCTGTTTGCTCTTGGTGTGTTGTTTAAATTTGAGGTCGTTGTCCACATGAACGCCGAGATCCACTTCCACCTCACTTTCTGCCAGGGGCATTTCTCTGCTGTTTCCGGTTTCAGCGTCTGTGTACTTCATATGGTACCTTGCTTCTGATTTCCGTGTGCCAAGTCTCATCACTGGTGGAATCTCAGAAGCCAATCGTCCGACCATTTCTGTGGGCTGTCTAGATCCTGCTGGAGTGATGCGGTTGATTCTTGGTCACCGCTTGCGGCATATAACTTTGTGTCATCTGCAAATAATTTGACAGTGTTTTGTACATGTATCGGCAGATCATTGATGTAGATGACAAACAGGATTGGTCCTAACACACTACCTTGTGGGATACCGCATGTGACTACAGCCTGTTCAGAGAAAGTTCCATTCATTCTAACTCGTTGCTTTCGATCACCAAGGAAAGCTGTTATCCAGTTGAGTATTGGACCTTTTATTCCATGGGCTTCGACTTTGCTCAGCAGACGACGGTGCGGTACGGTGTCGAAGGCTTTTTGGAAATCCATATACACGACATCAATGCTGCTGCCAGAGTCGACGAGTCTGGTCCAGTCGTCGAGAGCTTCCAGTAGATTTGTCACACATGATTTCCCCTGGACGAACCCATGCTGCTCCTTACATAGTAGCTCATTGCGTCGTAGGAGATTCTCTCTTCTCCTCTCTCTCTCTCTCTCTCTCTCTCTCTCTCTCTCTCTCTCTCTCTCTCTCTCTCTCTCTCTCTCTCTCTCTCTCTCTCTCTCTCTCTCTCTCTCTCTCTCACACACACACACACACACACACACACACACACACACACACACACACACACACACACACACTGGTACACATTTTTACACACTTGTCGATATGAAAGCTAAAGGATGGTATCTTTGTCAGACTGCCAAGCATCTACTCTAAGACACTACTATGAGCAATTACTCTTAGGGAAGACAAAAATTGGCATTCCTTTATTCGCCAGTTTAAAAGAAATAGTGATGTATGTGTTGACTAATCAAAGTTTGGATCAACATCACTTTCACCCGGCCTGTTTTGTTTGACCTTGCAGACTTGAAATGAATCGCAAGAACATTTTTCATTCGTGCGTCTTCATTTGTAAGACTGCATGGTTCCATTGAGTCAGTTCAGCAGGATATTACGTATTAAAACTGGTGGATGGTTCTTGGTCAGACATGTTGTACTCATTTACTGAGATTTACAACGGACAGCCCTTACAATGAAAGAAAAACAAAATCTTTTTTTAATCACACTAATTGCTTATCATGGAGCCAGGGTGATTGATCTCTCCCTCAGGAGGGCGCCACCACATCCGTCCAACGACGTTCACCATGAAATTGCAGATAACGCCTAGACAGAATCTCGCCAAGGGCATGGTTGCAGAGAAAAAATATTGAACCTGAGGTCACCATGAGAGTAAGACATAAATGGTCACAGAATCATAAACTTTTTTTATGCCGATCGATGAGGATGATGATGAAGATGATGCTATGGATTTCCATTATGGTCTGAGACTGTATGACAGGGCTGAATTCTATGCTTACTTTCGTAACATATCCCAGCGTCAGCCTGGCCCAAGCGATCTAAACACCTGCAATGTTGGTCAGGGAATTTGACCAACAATCTGAAAGACACATCCATTAAGTGGATCAAGCTCTACTGTGTGGTCCCAGCTTTCCCATCTGAGTCCACAGCAAACTCAACTCTGGGTAGAAGCTGACTGGGGGAGAAACATATCGCATGTATATGGCTCTGATGGGAATCGAACCCACGACCTCCCAGCAGGGAAATAGTGGCGCTAGCCAGTTGCCCCTCCCCTGTCCTTCCCACTGTGTGTGTGTGTGTGTGTGTGTGTAAGTGTGTGTGTGTGTGTGTGTGTAAGTGTGTGTGTGTGTGTGTGTGTGTGTGTGTGTGCGTGTGTGTGTGCGTGCGTGAGTGCGTGCGTAGGTGCGTGCGTGCGTGCGTGCGTGTGTGTGTGTGTGTGAGAGAGCGAGGCAGAGAGAGTGTGTGCGTGTGTGTGCGTGTGCAGTGGCGGATTATGGGGGGTTTCCCAGTTGCACGGAACCCCCCCCCCCCCCCCCCCTCGGCTGTCAAAAAAAAAAGAAAAACGTTTTTTTTTAATTCTCTAAGACTTGTAAAAAAAAAAAAAAACCCAACCTGTCTCGAAACCTTCTGAAACAAATGTGCCGGACTTCATCTCTATCAAAACTTTCAAACAATTTGCGAGTGGTAATACATGTATTATTTTGAAAAGAATGCGGTAAAAAGAGCCACGCAAAAAAGAAGGGCATGACTCTTACTAGAGTCTTAGAGTATTGCCCCTTTCTTTTAGTTTGACGTCAAGATGCCGAAGCGGACTTTGAGTGGCATTCATGCCGAAGGCTCCCGAAAAATTTCATCTTTTTTTCGATCTGCTCAGTCCGTTGAAGCAACAGAAGGTGAGCTGTTTTTTCATAAGGGTATTACGTATTATGGGGATTCGAAGCAAACTTGAAACAGGAACAATTTGTTGACCAAAATTTAGTTTGATATTCAGATCTAAATAAAAAAATTGGTAATGCCACAACAGCAGCACTGTCAGTGTGACACAGTTATTATATAGAGCGTTAGCTTGCACTATTTTTATGGAGGAAATTGTTTACAATATTGATTCTTGCCCGAGTTAAATGAAAGTTGAATTCATTTCGGTACATTAATTCTTTATTTTGTGTGTGTGTGTGTGTGTGTGTGTGTGTGTGTGTGTGTGTGTGTGTGTGTGTGTGTGTGTGTGTGTGTGTGTGTGTGTGTGTGTGTGTGTGTGTGTGTGTGTGTGTGTGTTTCTATGAAACGAATTATTAACGTAATTAGGTACATCAGACCTTCTACTCCAAATATGTGCTCATAGTTTTCTTCATTGTGATATATATACTTTGTCCTGACCCGTTACTCACTGAATAGAAGCCTTTTGCTTGTTTGTTTGCGACCATGAGTCTGTATCCAATTGAATGAAAGGGAATAAACAGTTGTTTACTGACTTTGGCTGATATTATATTTCGAAATTCCCGTACACACTTTGTATTTCATTTTTAAACAAACAGCATCCTCAACCAGACATGAAGACTCAGGACCTAAAACAGCAGCAGGCTCGAGTGTGGTTGGCTTGGATGCTGATGCGGCTTTGCCTTGCAGCCTTCCCACAGAATCGAAGGTAGCACGCATCTCTCTCTCTCTCTCTCTCTCTCTCTCTCTCTCTCTCTCTCTCTCCTCTCTCTCTCTCTCTCTCTCTCTCTCTCTCTCTCTCTCTCTCCTCTCTCTTTCTGCGTGTGCGTGTGATTGTATGCATGGGTATATTGAAAGGTAATACTTTTGAGTGGAAATTGATTGCTTTTATATTAAAGGTGTGGTTCCTGAGCCTAATCATTTGGGTTTTTTTTCAGTGTGCTGAAGCTCCAGTCCAAAGTCCAGGCACTGTTCACGGGAGTCCTGTCTTCGAAGATCAGACAGCTGGTAGCAGCGGAGATTGCAGACCAAGCTGTTCTTCTTGGAATCTGCCTTCGATGTCAGAATCGAGTCATTGGTCAACTGGCGGTAAGTGAGATTTTTGCTTTCAATTCCGTTACTCAGCTCTCTATCTAGCTGAACACTTAATAACAATAGGCTGACTTACCGACACGAAACGAACCTCTGGTGAGTGGCACCAAATGCTGTTTTCTCTGCAGTGTCATCTTTCGTGTGGGTATGTTAAGATTATTTAGACGAAAAAGAAGAGGAGGATTTGGTGATTGGTAAGAGCGTGGCCTTCACATAAATACATTCATAAATACATGATTAAGAAATTAATGCTCCGAGATAGTTGTTATGAGATTCCAGCATTTTTAAAATTCTGTTTTCAGGCAAATGTCAAGTTGCCATCACGGAGATGTTGGATTGTGGACGACCTGTGTCACCCCAGATGAAGCTGGACATTTTGACAGACCCCTGGGAACCAACTGCACAGCATGTATTTCCCAGCACTGTTCTTAACAATAAGCAAAGACGGTTTCGGGGTGAGTGGCTCAAGAATTTCAGGTGGCTCTGTTATTCGCCTTCAACAGATGGTGCATTTTGTACCGCATGTGTTTGTTTTCCAATGCGTCATGATCTCGATCTTTTCGTGAAGAGGCCATACCGGCACTGGACCAAGGCAAACGAAGACATGAAGAAACATCAAATGAAACAGTATCATAAAGATTCCATGATCAAGGCAGAGTCATTTGTTGCAAACATGAGAGATCCAGCCAAAGCCATTGATGTTCAGGTAAATGACATGCACGTGCAGAGGATCAAGGACAACAGAGCGGTTCTGAAGAGTGTTGTCAACACAGTCCTTTTCTGTGGCAGACAGGGTCTTCCTTTACGAGGTCATAGGGACGATGGACTCCTGGATGAAGACAATCACAGCAACTTCAACGCCCTCATCCGCTTTCGAATTGAATCTGGCGATACAGTTCTTCAAAACACATATAGCATCCTCTCACTCGGGTACAGGTCATGCCACATATATCAGTAAGACCACTCAAAACAACATCATTGAGTTGATTGGTGACTACATCAGGGACAAGTTGCTGGCAGACATCAAAACGGCAAAAACTTTCTCACTCCTTGCTGATGAAGTTTGTGATACAGCCAACTGGGAGCAGCTTGCAATTGTCTTGCGGTTTGTGGATTCATCTCAGGTCATTCGGGAAGAGTTTCTCGCTTTTGTTCCATGTGAACAAATTACAGGCGAAGCACTCACAGGAAAGATCCTTGGTTGTCTTGAAGAGTGGGGTCTGCAAGTTGAAGACATCAGGGGGCAGGGATATGATGGTGGATCAAACATGGCGGCCAAATACAAAGGGGTACAGGCAAGGATCCGTGAGTTGAATGAAAAGGCGGTTTACTTCCACTGTGCGGCACATTGCCTCAGTTTGTGCATCGTCAAAGCATGTGATGTGCAGAGCATCCGCAACATGTTCGGGACAATGAAGCAACTCTCGCTTTTCTTTTCGTTGTCTCCAAAAAGGCAGCGCTTCCTGGAGCACATCTTGGAGGCTTGTGACATCACCAACAAGCGAAAACTTGTAGACTTGTGTCGTACCCGGTGGATTGAAACGCACAACGCGTTTGAAACCCTGACCGACCTGTTCACATACGTGTACCGTTGCTTGGAAGGCATTGAGAACAAAAGCGAGGACTGGGATAGTGAAACTCTGACCAAATGCCAGGGACTGAGAGCAGCAATCACAAGCAGTGCTTTCATGGTGTCGTTTGTGGTCACAAGAAACTGTCTCAGATACATTAAACCTCTCTCAGTGAACCTGCAGAAGAATACGAGGGACATCGTCGAAGCATATGCTGCTATTGAAGGGATAGCCAGTGCTCTTGCTGATCTTCGAGGCAACCTGGATGACGTCTTTGAAACTTGGTTCACTCAGGCAGTGGAGCTTGCAGAAAGTGTCCATGAAAATGTGGCAATGCCAAGGACAGGATGTCAACAGACTCTCAGACAAAACCAGCCAGCAGACACACCAGAACAGTACTTCAGACGCAGCATAGCAGCACCTTTCTTGGACCACCCACTTTCCGAATTCAGCAGTCGGTTCAAAAATGCTGAGTTAGTCCAAGATGGACTAATGCTCGTCGCAGACCAAGCTGCTGGTGTTGAAAACGCATGCAGGGTTCCTGAGGGCATTACATGCCTGGCAGACTTGTGGGCATCTGACCTGCCAGATTCTCGAGAAATTCCAGTCGAGTTTCACCGCTGGTGCGTCAAAAGGAAAGGGCAGACAGCACAACCATGCCCTTCAACGATTGCTGCCTCTCTTCTTCACTGCAACAGAAACTTCTTTTCAAACCTCCATGTCATTCTTCGACTGCTTGCAACCCTTCCCGTCACCACTGCTGAGTGCGAGAGGTCGATCAGTGGGCTGAAACTCCTCAAAACCAGCCTGAGGTCAACCATGACAAACCAGCGCTTGAACGGTCTGGCACTGATGAGGCTCCACAGGGAAATTGAAGTGGACGCAATGGCTATAGTGGACGCATTTGCAAGAAAATTCAAGACCCGAATGGCGACACTGTTACCTCGTCACCTCTTGCAGTTTGACTGCTGAATCACAGACACAGACACATCATATAAGCTAAGTTTTGAACGGCAATTAAGTGTGTATACCATGATACAATTAAGAAACAGTGTGGACAAACACGCCAAGACCTCCGTTTTATTTTCCTTTAGTTGTCAAAATTCATTGTGTTCAATTCAATCGAATTCATGGACAAGTTTCATGTGACTTTCACTCGACTGAACACTATCACAAGTATAAGATGTGCAGGAAATGAATGTGTTGTTATATATAAAGTGTGTAAAGTCATTTTGTTTCCTCTAATAAAACAAAAATGTTTTGTCTTTCTAGTCCAGAGACTTTCTTAAATTTCAGTATTAATTGTGTGAATGAGAGCAAACAAGTTGTTTATTGGTAAAAAGAAAAGCTTTGTTACTTTTTGCTCAAATTTATATTGGCTTTATGATGTTTCTCTGAATAGAAAAAAAAGGCAAGAAAAGAAAAAGATCAAACCACTTAATTTCATGCATGATTACTGTTGTACTGTTCTAATGAGAAGATGATGGACATTTAAAATGACTTGCTGTGATGCAAAAACATTTGTAAGATGCAAAGTAATTTTAAATCTGATATCCTCTTAATTATTTGAATGTTTTATCATGTGTTACTTCGATATTGTGAATAACAGACGATGTTATGCAAAGGAAAGAATTATCTCGCATTGGAGAGAATTCTAGACCCTTTCTGTATCAACCATGTGGTTGAATAAATCACAGACTAGTTTTAAAAAGAAATTGTGGCCCAAACAATTATGAATTGGTAATGAAAGTGACATAAATGGTAAATTCACATTGAACTTTCTGTCTGCAATCAGAATTTAGTACAAATAGAAAAGTTGAACAACTGTTTCACCCAAACTGGATGTCGTCACCCTAGGTTTACTGAGAGGATTATACCAAAAGAAGATGTCAGACTGACACCACTGGTGATTCCCCTTAAATATTGGAACCTGTTTGGTATCAGCTCGCTGCTATTCTCTATGAGAATTTGTCATTATCAAAGAAGTTGCTTCGTCACCAAAATCAGGAAAGGCCATTTTCAACCAAAGTCTCAACTACAAAATGTTCCATCAACTGATGTTTCTTTTAAAATCGTTCATTTTTCTTGACTGTTTTGGAGTTATTACAGAGCCCTTTTTCAATGTCCGATAGCACCAGATTGCACCATTTTGCATCCTTGAAAAAAAAAAATTCCGGGGTGGCATGCCCCCGGACCCCCCTAGACTGCTCAGGCGCTTCGCGCCTTCACATTCCATTTTCCAGAACCCCCCCATGTCAACACCATAATCCGCCCCTGGACTGTGTGTGTGTGTGTGTGTGTGTGTGTGTGTGTGTGTGTGTGTGTGTGTGTGCCCGCGCGCGCACGTTTCTGTACTCTGAAAGTATTTTGTGGTCAACCCATTTTGAATAGCAAGTATTCTGTGTGTGTGTGTGTGTGTGTGTGTGTGTGTGTGTGTGTGTGTGTGTGTGTGTGGAGAGAGAGAGAGAGAGAGAGAGAGAGAGAGAGAGAGAGGAGAGAGAGAGAGAGAGAGAGAGAGAGAGAGAGATCTATCCTGCATGTCTGGGCAACTGAAAGCCAACTACTTGCCATGGAATGTGGCATCCATCACTAACGAAATCGGAGAGTGTGATAAGACAGGCGATGAATTCTGTATGGTCAAATTGTACATCACACAAGATATATTGAAATGTTCAAACTACTCGCGCAACTCAGTCGTGCAAAGCAACGTAAAGCACGCAAACATAGACTCTCTCTCCTCTCCTCTCTCTCTCTCTCTCTCTCTCTCTCTCTCTCTCTCCTCTCTCTCTCTTCTCTCTCTCTCTCTCTCTCTCTCTCTCTCTCCTCTGCACATAACCGATGTAAACACACAGAAATATCTACGCAGAACATCGCCGCCGACAGACTGTCGGGCCCAGCTCTCACGAGCATCAGAGAAAAGTTTATGAAGCCCAGATATTACAGACAGCCATCTTGGTATAAACCGAGCCTATACTTTGTTCATCTATTCCGCTAATGTTGTCAAAAGATTGTCACAAATTGCAAGCTTTTTAAAACAGAGGAACTCTCCTTTTAAAAAAAAAAATGTTTTCCCAATTTGAGCATTTCATTCCGTAATGTAATTTCCATGTCCACACCCCTTTCCATTAGGGGCTTAGCCTATTACATGTATAAATCATTTGAATCTCTTCTCTCTCTCTCTCTCTCTCTCTCTCTCTCTCTCTCTCTCTCTCTCTCTCTCTCTCTCTCTCTCTCTCTAGTGGCTTAACAAGGCTGTAGTTGGATAGTTCGGAATGATCTGTAAATATGCAATGTGGACTCACTTTTTGAACTTTGAACACCGTGTGGAAGTTGCATATTTTTCTACGCACAAGTTATCATGAATGTAGGCAAGAGTTTACGAGTTGAAAGTTTTATGTTGAGTGTTGGCATCCATCATGATCTCTCTCTCTCTCTCTCTCTTTCTCTCTCTCTCTCTCTCTGGGGGAACACGAGCTCATTCTGAGGGTAAGACGGCCTGTCACATTGTGCTTCTTAATTGGCAAATTTCATTAATTGGCTGACTCTTTTAATTGTTTATTTTGAGTGTGTTAAATTGCTGGTGTTGTCGTGATTATGCCGGTGTCAAATTTATCTTCGAGAGCCGCCTGTGGCCAATTTTATTGGACATGGCAACATTTCATGCGGAAACGCTTAGTGAACCCCATGTTTGCGCCTACTCACAGGACCAGTGAAGTGAGAACACTGACGGTTGTACTTTCCCTGCTGTGTGGCTTCTCTCTTGCAGTGAATCACAACCAGCTGAACCTGTGCGGTGATATGTGCAATGTTGGTACATTACAGTTTGATGTACTACAAAACATTGATGCACTTCAACGTGAGTTTCTTGCACTTGCGACATTAAGATTTTTACTTCTCAAGAATCTCGATTCACAACAAAAGCAGAGGAGGTGCATTTCTACTCCACATTCCGGTCTAGTTTGTCAAACTGATGGTATTGTGACTGTGCTCTTATTGACATGCTTTCTACTGTGCTGTAGCTACATTGAAATCATTCCGGGACCTGCTCAGCTGAGGGGGTATGCACAGGAGTTGTTATCTGTTTCACATAATACAAGTCATCAAGGAGGGAATGAACAGGAATCATTCCCTACGCCATACATTAACATGATTGACAATACCTGCCAACGCTGTCATGAAAATGTTTTTCTCTGCTTGTCTGTACTGCTCTTGTGTTGTGGTGACGTAGAAAGCAATCCAGGCCCAACTGATGCAGATGTCATGCAGCAAGCAGTACGCTCTCTCGAAAGCAAGCTAGACATACAGTCTCAGGTTCTAGAAAGTAAGCTGAACCAGTTGATAGAAGAAAGCAGTGCAACAAAACAGCTAAGTGAACAGCTACAATCTAGACTGTCGGCTCTTGAAGCAAGATTTTCCTCACAAACAGAAGAGCTAAAACACGAGATCGAAGATACAAAGACAGAGCATGGGGATCTTAAAACTGCGTTACGACAGCTAGAGCTCAAACTAGAAAGACAAGATAGACATCTGAGAAAATCTAATATCGTGTTATATGGTATGCCTGAGAATTCAAGTGAACAAACTGATGTGTCTGATGCTGTTGTATGTTTATTACGCAAATATTTCCCAGGTAGAGACTGGCACATGTGTGACATCGACTACGCACAGAGGCTTGGTTTGAGCAGAGAACCGGGCAATGGCAAACCTAGGCCAATTTTGATCAAATTTGTATGTTTAAGAGATGCTATGCTGGTGCTACGTGATACAAAAGCAAAAATGAACATGCAAGAGGCAGGTCTTCGTGTTCGTGCAGACCTGACCATACAACAGCGGGAAGAAATTTCCAGTTACAGGCAACAGGGTTTGCATGCCTTCTATTCCAAGGGCAAGCTGGTCGTATCCGGGTCCCTTGGAAAGAGCAGTACTTTCCCTCACGATGTTCGTCCTTCCCATCTTCACCCTGCCTCTCCAACATCACGTCCCTGCCCTGCTCAACCACGTCCCTGTATGAAAGTGCCCTCTGCTGTTTCTTCCCAGAACACTGTTCCCAGTGATATCCGGCCCCGGCATGAGAGGTATATTTTACACTCAGGAAGACAGTCCCGTTCCCCCTCCTCGCTTCCTTCACCTGAAGGCCACAGTACGCAGGGTGAGCAGTTCGTTCTGGAGATGCCACTGCAGCAGCTGGTCCATTCTGAACCTGGCACCGCTTCCAGACCGGACGAGACTGACGTCACCAGCAGTCGGGTGTGGACCCGCATCAGGACGCAGACGACTACGGTCCTCGAGGCAGTTGGAGCACTGGGGCTGTTCTTGGTGTCGGAGGTGTCCAGGCGTCTCCCGCGGCAGCGGATCATGTCGACACTGTGCCGTCAGCAGCCAGTTCTGCTTCCTGTCGTGTGGGAGATTCACTGCCTGCCTCTTCACACTCCTCCCTGGCTCCGCGGGCTGATCAACCACGTGATGTGTCATCTGGGTCATCACACTGACGAAGTGGATTAAGACGGCACTCCTCTGGCAGTGACGTTGTGACAAAAACTACCAGCAAAACTACCAGCGATGACATAGGTCCTTGCAGCCAACAAAACGGACGTCAAAGCTGTGAACCTCGTTGCTCATCCTCGCTGACGACAAGAAACCGTACTCAGAGGCGTCAGTCCACGCTTGACGCCAGTCTGCGCCAGAGCAGTAGAAGATAGGGATTAGGTCAAGGCTCATCACTTTGTGTTAGCAGGAATGAACGGTGTGATTCTACTAGTTCTAATTCAAAACAAATTTTATCTTTTATGACATTTAATGTTGAAGGCTTACGGACCATCACAGATGAATGTGATCTCACATTTTTGATAAAATGAATATGATTTTGCTTTTTTTGTGTGAAACCTTTATTAAATCAATTCCTCAGTCACTGTTCTCATGTCATAAAGTCTTTGATTCGGCGGGCGTTAAGCTCAATGATAACTTCACGGTCGTTTATCAGGTGGGGTTGGT
This sequence comes from Conus ventricosus, assembly GCA_018398815.1. Lineage (NCBI taxonomy): Eukaryota > Metazoa > Mollusca > Gastropoda > Neogastropoda > Conidae > Conus > Conus ventricosus. The sequence goes on from CM031621.1 coordinate 16,849,255, forward strand.
TTTTTGGTTAGAAAGAATTTATGTCATTCTGTTGAAAGAATAGAGACTGAGATAGATAACATTGTCTCCTTGAAGCTTTCTAAACATATTCTAGCCACAGAAACTGATTGTTTGTTGGTAGGCTGTTATTTGCCACCTGAAACCTCTCCTTACTATGAAGAGACTGATATTTACAATGGTGTTTCGTTATTAGAGGACTGCCTGCTTGAACTTATGAAGAGCATAGTGATTTACCTATCATTATCTGTGGTGATCTGAACGCAAGAACTGGCTCCCTACAAGCCGACTTTGGTGATCCAACTCGGAATCTGGCAGATCTGACTGATTCAGCAGACGCTAATCCAGAAGTTGATGAGAGAATTGCACGTGTTTCTCGTGATTTGTCCGTTAATGCTTTTGGTCGTCTGTTACTAAATGTCTGTGAAGAATTTGGTCTGTGTATTTTGAATGGTGTTAAATCTTGTGGGTTTCCTGGCCACTTTACGTACACTTCACCCAATGGCTCAAGTGTTGTAGATTATTTTATTGTTTCCCGCACCCTGTTGCCATTTTGCCAGAGTTTTAATGTAGTGCCCCTGATTGAATCAAAACATACAGTTGTTGAGCTTAAGTTCTTGGTCGATTCGACTATTGTTTCCACTGCACATCTACCAAAACAAACTGCACAGGTAAGTAATTATATAAGTGGAAAGATGGCATGAAAGACATATTTTTAAATTCAATGCTGTCACATGAAATTAAAGACAAATTAAATGTAGCTACTGATCTGATTAACACTGATGTGAACCTAGCCCTTTCCCAGTTTAATGATTGTCTACGCAAGGCTGGTGAGAGTATGCTGATCACATATACTGTGGGTGCGGAAAAATTGCGGATTTGGTTTGACCTTGAGTGTCGACAAAGTCGTCGACTCCTGTGGCAACGTCTCCGCAAATGTCAATATTCTAACTTTGTGGAAGGTAGACTCTTTTACTGTGAAAAAAGAAGACAGTACAAACAACTTTTAGCAGATAAAAGGCGAACGCATCGTGATAGTATCATTAATAATCTCAACAACTGTTGCAATGACCCACGTAAATTTTGGGACATTTGCCGCATACACATGAGTAGCAGTACCGACTTTATTTATGCTTGCAAAGTTCTTGCATTTTTGAAGATAGGTGTTGTAGGGTTTACCGGAGCTGAGCCTCCATGAATCCATCATTAGAGCAACTGAATCTTTTGATAAACCAAGACTGAAGTTGGAGACAAGCAGGTTTAACCTACGTTTCTGAATGAGAGAATGAACTACTCTGAGGTCGCTGGGTAGGTGAAGAAGTCGGCGTCTGCACCTGAGGTCTACAGGTGTGCAGAAGAGAAGACGTTAAAAAACAGCCAGAGGGCAGCAGAGAAGATGCTGAAGCACAGAGAACCACGGTTGCATTGGACGGTTGGGTACCACAACTATCCCCTTTGCATGGTCTCTCTGGATCTTCTGCACCCGTCCTATGGTGCTGAAAGTTGGAAATGCATACCACTGTAAATGCTCCCAAGAGATGGAAAAAGCAACAATTGCTTCAGCTTCTCCATCTGGCCTGTACAAAATGTATCGCTGCATTTCAAAGTTCAACCTGGAAGCAAGGAGGCCAATATCTGGAGAAGCCCTGAGCTGTTGGAAGGCAAACTGCAGAGCCTGCTTGTCAAATTTCCCCTCTGCATCAGTGTTCTGATGCTGTGCTGTTCTGCTTCCCTGGAATGTCTGGTGCACTGATCCAGATATTCTTAGAAATGCACAATGACCGACTTGTAAATGTGATGTAATTACAAGCATCTGAATGGCGTGTTCCCATGCGATTGATACAGCTGACTGCTGTTGTATTGTCTATCATTATCCAGACATGTTTCCTTTCCAGCTTTCACAGAAATGATTGTAAAACAAGTACGACAGCTTTCAGTTCTAATCATAATTGTGAAAGACCCTTTCATGCGGCAACCATTGTCCACCTGAAGCTGTATCTTCACACTCACACCCCTAACCACCTCTGCCACTATCATCAGTGGTGATAATTGTATCTGACTCTGTTCTGCAAATGTCATTCTATGTATCAGTCACATTGACAATCACCTATTTCAGTTCCTCCTTATTTCTCTTCACACAATGCTATGCTTTGTCTTCTTCAAGCTGTCTGTGATACAGAGGCCCACACGTGACAGCAGCAAAGCTGGCCACAATGTTTTCCTGTATTTTGAGCAAGCTCATGGATGGTGTGACGTTGCTGGTCAAGAAGCTTGTGACAAGGAAACTGTGTGCTGACAGTCCTTTCAGTGCTAAGCGTGACTTCCATGGAGACAGAATCTGCTATGACCCCAAGGAATGGAGTTCTGGTCATGGGCTGAAGACCTGCCTTGTTTGGGTGAATGAAGAGCCCTAACTTTTGAAGCAAAACAATGGTGTCTGTGACATTCCTCATGCAGTTATTCTTTGTGAGTCCAATCAACAGAGAATCATCCAAAATGCCGTATATACATGACCTTTCATTCTGAAGCAGGCATAGACAGGTATTAACAGCTTTGTGAACAAATGAGGAGTTGATGATAGACTACTGGGTAAAGCATTGAATTCATAGAGTTAATCTCTCTGCTGATAGCTAAATAGTTTCCTTTGCTGTTCATGGATTGCTACACTATAATAGACTTCTTCCAAATTAATTGAGCCATAACATAGCTTTCGGTTATCAGAGTCAAGGCTGTGTTCAAAGTATCCAATTTGATATGATGATATCTGTCTTCCAAACTGAGTCTTTTTAGATTAAAATCATGCCACAATATCCATCTGTCTTTTCTCTGGTAAAATCTGGAGAAAAATGTTCACCAGGGAAATATTCACAAGGGGAAATTACTTTCTTGGCTATCAATTTTCAGCTTTTCATCAATGATATGGCACTCTTTCTGATTTTTTTTAGCAGTTCTTTCAAAGAGGGAGGGGTGTGATGATGGATGAGAGAGGGGTGTGATGATGGATGAGAGAGGGGTGTGATGATGGATGGAGAGGGGTGTGATGATGGATGAGAGAGGGGTGTGACGATGGATGACAGAGGGGTGTGACGATGGATGACAGAGGGGTGTGACGATGGATGAAGAGGGGTGTGACGATGGATGAGAGAGGGGTGTGATTATGGATGACAGAGGGGTGTGATGATGGATGAGAGAGGGGTGTGATGATGGATGAGAGAGGGGTGTGATGATGGATGAGAGAGGGTGTGATGATGGATGGAGTGGGGTCAAGGACATCGTAGGTGATTGAGATTTCTAGGAAAATCAAATGCCTCATGTAACCCAAAGTCTTTGAACAAAGAGAGAGACAGATCGTGCTGTAGACCAAATGTTGAGCCAAAGTATTTGTACATGTGCAATCAACTTCATTACATCATGTGTTAACGGCTTCATTTCTTAGAGAATATTTTGAACCATTTAAAGGGCTTGGCTGGATTAAACTCCAATTGAATGTTTATGGACAGGAGCTAATAAAAATTGGCTAAACATAATATATTGTATTACTTATCCCGCTTTTTGTAATACTAAATCCAGGCAGATAATTCTTGTCATTGTTGTTGGTTTTATTGTGTTGTTGTTGTTGATGATGTTATAATCATCGTCGTTATTACTATTATTGTTACTATCATTCTTCTTCTTCTTCTTCTTCTTCTTCTTCTTCTTCATTATCATTATTATAATGATTAATATGATTATAATCATCATTTTCATCATTGTTCTTTCTTTAATATTATTATTATGATTATTGTTACCATCATCGTCATCATCATTATTGTCATTATTATCAACACAGTTGTCTCCTGATAGTAGAAAGCATGGTGCCTTGACTGTCACTTGGGTTGTCAGGGGTCTCTGTTTAAGTTTCCCTCACAAGGGTTTCATTTGTGGCACCCCACTGACCATAGGTTTTATCACTGCACTGGTCGAACCGCTATTTGGCGTCCCATTTACATAGTTTGGAGCATACAAAAACTTACTTTTTCTTTCTTTTCTCCCAGTCACCCTCATCTCTCACCCTGAATCTCAGAGCATATCATGTTAGAGCCACACCTGACACCCTGAATCTCATAGCATATCATGTTAGAGCCACACCTGACACCCTGAATCTCATAGCATATCATGTTAGAGCCACACCTGACACCCTGAATCTCATAGCACATCATGTTAGAGCCACACCTGACACCCTGAATCTCATAGCATATCATGTTAGAGCCACACCTGACACCCTGAATCTCATAGCATATCATGTTAGAGCCACACCTGACACCCTGAATCTCATAGCATATCATGTTAGAGCCACACCTGACAATTTGTCTTTATCATAGCCATTGTTCCCTGAGTAATATTTGTCCACCATCTGGGACAGTGGCAGCATTTGAACAGAAGACCAGCCGCAGAGGGTATTGCTTTTCGCTGGAGATTCTTCACCTCTATCATGAGGGGGGAATCTATTCCCTGTGCCCTGGTTCGGCACTATGGTGGAGCTGTGTCTGTGGGAGCCTTACACTCACAGATGGCCATACGCTGACAGTAACGCACACTCCCTGGCGGGTGTAGCCTACTTCATTCCCAACGCTGCGCGCATGGCACGTGTTGTCCATCACACGGCCAGTTTCAGCTGGTGCTTGCTTTCAGCAAACATTCCACGCATGGTAAGATGCTGTTTACCATACTTACCAGTATGTAGCATCTTATTATATATCAGTCTAAAAGACAATTTGAGTGTACTTACCCCAACAGTCTCCTTACTTACCCCAACAGTCTCCTTTCCGTTCTCCTTCGCTGGGAGCCTGTGAACAGCAGCACAGAAAACAACAACAAAGGTGCAGCCCCCATCTTACAATAATGGACTTGACCAGGGATAGTGCGGACTGAGGCGCTTACCCTGTTCTCACTGAACGCGCGAAAAGCAGACGATACTATGGAATACAATCATTTATTGGTACGGGGAGAGTGCATTGCTGTGTTTAAGGTTTTTTCGATTTTCTTTCTAAATATCCTTTCCTTGCAGTGGATTCCGTCCTCAATGCATTAATTACAATACACATGTTTGTACTTAATTGACAAAAAAGTCGAAAGTAAACGCGAAGTGCTCTATTTGGGATTTCTGTGAGAATACGGGTCTGCTGTGAGCATTGGGCGCGACGTGCGTCCTTCTGGGACTTTACAGCCAATGTGGAGATCTAAAAGTCTGGAACTGAAGAGATTTGGAAGTCTGAAAGTCTAGAAGTCTGAAGGTTTAAAAATCTGGAAGTCTAGTGGTTTGGGAGTCTGGAAGTCCGGAGATCTGGAAGTTTGGAGGTCTGGAAGTTTGGAAATCTAGATATCTCAAGGTCTAGAAGTCAGGAATTCCAAAGATTTGGAAATGTGGAAATCTGGGAGTCTGGAATTCTGGAGGTTTGAGAAAGTCCGGAAGTCTGAAAGTCTGGTTGCCTAGAGATTTGACAGTCTAGAAGTCTGGAGGTCTGGTGGTTTGGAAGTCTGGAAGTCCAGATATTGCCGGTAATGCCAACTGACAGGCAACTGTGAGAGAAGGCAACCCTGGAATCATCTGTTGGGACTGAGAGGACCCTCGGCAAAACTGAGAGTCTGTTTTCTGTCTCACACATGTCTGAAGCATGTAAAGCACGCCTTGTGTTTCCATTCATCACTTCTACCGATTTCGTCTGGTGGTTTGTGAGCCATCACGTCCTCATCATTTTTCATTCCTTCAGCTCAATGTGTCTGCTTATTTTTTTTAGATGTACTTAAAATGGAATAAATGCTATGAAATGTTTTTATTAGCCTGGAGTCTTTCCGAGTCTGGAGCTGGGTGGTCTATCTATACGACGATAACATTTACTTTTCCTTTGGAAAAACTATGTGAGCATACTAACAGAGCAGCACATTTCACACGACGAATCATACAGGACAGGATGGACATTTTCACACTATATTTTAACTTTTCGATTAACTGTAGCATTTTACGTGTTGAGGTTTGGCTTCCATTGACTGAAACACACATTAATTACCCTTTTCACACAGATATTTCTAGATTTATATGTAAACTCTCTTCTCTAAATGCGCACATGAGCAGCTGCTGCATAATTAATTGTGCAAATAGGCTCTAGGTGTAAATTAACAGCAAAACAAAAAGATTACCGACACTGGGTGCTAGTTAGATTTCCCATTAGGTTCCATATTGCATGTCGAGTTATTAATTACTGGACATATATTTTAAAATACTCAATAGTCCACACACGAGACAAACACCACAACTGAAACTAAACGATATTATTTTCAAAAGACCTCATGTCGATCAGACGACATTTAGTGAAAATAATTTTGAATTCACCCTTCGGCGACTATTAAGAAGCAGATATGTCGAATTCTGAAGAAGAAAAAAAAAACACCTGAATTTAATAAATCGTACTTTAACAGCAGAATCAAGACCATGTTACTGATTAGAGGGCCTTATTTGCTTGATGAAATCAAATTTAGTCACAAACGAACTCTTTGTAAACTCAGAATCAGTGCCCATAGAACGAGCAAGATTCACAAACATTCCAAGAGAAAAAAAGTGTACAAACTCGGTGGAGAATTTTTTTTTTTTTTTACATGAACGTACCTTATTTGATAACTTAAGAAAACGTCTGATCTAAACCACACCTTTCCCCCCTCCCCTCCCCCCGAGAAAACCTATTCACATGACAAACACTGTAAATATTTAAACAAAGCGATGTGTTTAGATGATGATAAATGTATGAACACGTTAGTATAATATGTATTTGAGTGCATTTGCCTCGAGTGACATTTATCATTGATATTGTTGTTCTTCTGGCGATTAACCTCTTTGCGTTTTCATGAAATAAAATCATGACGAGTTGGGTCGAGTCCCTGACGGGTTACAGGCCATTGTAGTGTCGTCAACCTTGTGGTGGGACACGGCAGTTTCAGGCCATTAACATTGTAGTGTTGTCAATCTTGTGGTGGGACACGGCAGTTTCAGGCCATTAACATTGTAGTGTCGTCAACCTTGTGGTGGGACACGGCAGTTTCAGGCCATTAACATTGTAGTGTCGTCAACCTTGTGGTGGACACGGCAGTTTCAGGCCATTGTAGTGTTGAAAACCTTGTGGTGGGACACGGCAGTTTCAGGCCATTGTAGTGTTGAAAACCTTGTGGTGGGACACGGCAGTTTCAGGCCATTGTAGTGTTGAAAACCTTGTGGTGGGACACGGCAGTTTCAGGCCATTGTAGTGTTGAAAACCTTGTGGTGGGACACGGCAGTTTCAGGCCATTGTAGTGTTGAAAACCTTGTGGTGGTACACGGCAGCCAAGCGGACAGTGCAGGGCTTTTCTCAGCTGCACGGGTCTCCACGACTCTGTTTTTAGCTATGTGGAAAAAAGGGGAAAAAATCGGAGGAGCTAGTGCTAAACCCAGTTACAAGACCTCTTCGACCTACATCCGGAATATGCATGCTCCACTGTCCCTTGTACAGTTGTGGATTGGGATTAATGACTGGACACACGCCCATTCTAGGAAAGGTTACAGAGCTTAAATAACTGTGAGAAGAGGTTTTTGTCAGCTGGCTTACCACTGACTTGGAATCTGACATTTTTGTCAATATTCGGTTGCACTCTTTCTGACTGAATGCCCCAAATACCGTAATTTATCATCCGTCAGAGAGTATATAAACAAATATTAACGGTTTTAATTTTCCGACCACCAGTATATGTATGAGTGTATTAACTAAAGATCACATCAGTGTGGGATTCTAACCAGTTCAGAAGTTTTGCTTCACTCGCCTTTTTCCTCTTTTCTGTAAGTATGTTGAACGTATACATGAAAGGGTTAACTGCAGAATTTAAAGGCAGTATGAAAATGGCCAGTATAACATTTGCTTCTCCTGGGATGGGAATACCAGCCATTGCAAATATTCCACAAATTCCAATTGGAAACCAACACAGGAAATCTGTTACAGCAACAGATATTAACCTCCGAGCTATGGTCATGTCATGTATTTGCTTCGTTGTATTGATTTTCAATGCATTATTTCGTATGGACCAATAGATGAGGGTTTGACCTATGGAAATAAATGAAAATAGTACACAATTCAGAATGACGAAAACGCCGAAAGAATAAAGTCTACCTTCAAAGTTTTTTCTTGTAACTGGTAAAGGTATACAGATGCCTGTCTGGCTGTAAAAGCCCCATTTTTTCGTCACTGGCAGTAACGGTATTATGCCTAGAAACCAGGCAGCCAACCAGGTTATGAAACAGGCGACGGTTGACGACATTCTGTCAAATCGCATTGTGCTAAATGGAAACTGTAGAACCAGGAAACGATCCAGTGTGATTAACCAGATGGTCAGTGCTGACACTTCGCTGGACACCAAAGACAGAAAACCGGCCCATCTTACAGATCGCACTGCTCTTCCAGGTGTCGTCATTGTGAAGATATCTGCCACGGAACTGCTCGTCAGCCACTCCAATGATAACAATATACACACCCATGAGAAAATCAGCACTATTTAGACTGATAACAAAGACACTGAAGCTTCTTGAAGAGGTCATGCTCGTTGTAAACAAACGTGCACAGCAACAGAAGGCATTACCAATCACAGACAGACAGGCGACGATCCACAGGAATGCACGGTAAGACCAGGAATGCAATAAATCCTCACAGGATGAAATTTCATCCCTTGGGGCATAGCAGGAGGATGCATCAAAGTCATAGGGGAGTATCTGACTGCAGCAGAGCTTATAATTTTGCGTTACAATGATTTTTAGATAAGGAAGATATTGAAAAACATCTGGAGAAAACGTTTCCACAGGACTGCCATCCATGTACAAAGCAGTCAAACTTGGAAGGAACTGAAATCCACTGGGCTTACAGTATGGATGGATGTGGATGTTAAATTCAGTTTCTGTAGTCTATAAAATGATGAAAAGACTTGTGTTTGTAACACGGTCAATAATGTGTATGACAAATCCAGCACCGTCAGTTCATGTTGATGGATACTAGAGGCATGATCAGTGTAAAGTGAGGTGAGAGGGTTGTTGGACAGAAACAGGTCATGAAGATTCTCTAAACCAAGGAAGCACGTCAGACTGATGTGCTGAAATTTGTTGCCACTGAGGTTAAGAATTCTCAGATTCGACATGTTCAGCTTAATCAATACAGTTAAGGAACATTTAGCAAGGATCAAATGAAAAAGGCGATAATGATTGTTGACATCAGCCAGTGTCATGCCAGACCCTGTGGCATCCAAGTAGCGGAGCTGAGGGAAGAGTGTGCTGGGGAAAGGCTGAAAACAGAGAAACGCGTGACCTTGACACACACAGTCCACAGGACACATGTCACACACCAGTTCATCGTCACGTAACGGGCAGTGAGGCCAGCCATCACACAGGTGGTCACTGTGCACGCAGATGGAGGAAGCTCTGCATTTGAAAAATCCTGCACAGATCAGACCCTCACACCCCTCTTCGTCCTGGTGCTCAATGCAGTCGTTCATCCTATTGCATCGTGTGTAGACAGGCAGGCAGTCATTGAACTGACCAGGACAACGATAGTGGCTGTCAGGACAGGGATCACTGGAGTTCATGGCAACTGCTGTGAACTTATTGACTCCATTAAAATTGATCGTTGTAGGAAATGGTAAATACACGTATTGAATGTATAATGCCTTGACAAAGTCACATTCTTCATCCGATTCATCTTGGCAATGCAACATTTGATCACACACATTGTTGTAGGGCAGACATTGTCTATTAACGCAGGTAAATTCACTGACACAAACGGGATACTTGCACATGGATTCGTCACTCTGATCCTGACAATCAGTCATAAAGTCACATAGCAGAGTGTATGACAGTGTGGTGAATTGATCTTTGCATATAAATAACGGGAAAACGATTGCAAGATTATTTGCTGCTACAATTTCATTTGTACCGGGGGGCTGATATAAAATCTTGCAAGCCACGTGTTCGCCCTTACATATTCTGTATGCATTAGACCCGCACAGCAGAAATGAGTGGGTCACTTGACCATCATGGCACTTTGTAACAAAATGCTGTCCTTCTGACCAAATGCATGCACTGATCAGAGCAATGGACTCTGAATGATATCTACGCATGTCAGTCTTGTTTGGTCTGAGTTCACAAACTGGCTTCAAATAGTGAAGAAGACTGTTCGAACAGGTAGACTTCCGTATTAATGAGTTTCGATCAAATAAATAGCATATTGTTTTGCCAGTATGCTTAATGACTCTAGAGTTGAAATAATGATAAAGAATAGAATATCATTCAAAATTTCATGTCTGTACATAGTTGGCACAGACATATCATGAGAGTAGTATCCAGATAAAGCAGGCCATAGACTTAACCAATCCGTCTTCACTAACATTTTAAGTGCATTAGACCAGTCACCCACACACATTGGAAAACTCACCCTACCCCCAAAAGATTTACAATACTGACCGAGTACAGCAACAGAGTCTGGGTGACTACGATCCACGCCCCCCACCTTACCAAATTTATAACATCGGTTACATAAAGCTACCCAGCCCTGACACTCAGGACTGCTGAAGGGGCAGTGCTCTGTTTCGTCTCTTCCATCTTCACACTGTCTGCAAATTGCACGCCACGTGCTGATGGAAAGCTGGATAATAATGCACAGAACAGTTCCACAAACCACTGGAGAGCTGTTCAGGAGCCTCATTCTCGGGTAAGAGTGAAAATATCAAATGAAATGGTTCTGGTATGGCTGGGAAGAAACACCGTACTTTCATACTGATTTTGGTCACATTTGAGATAAGAACATGAGTAAAATGACGTATTGATAATCTGATTCGATGTTTTGATTCTCTGTGACTCCCAATGGAATTTTCAAAACCCATAGAATGATAGAAAAGGGTGATGTGATCAGAACGTATTAGTTTTTCTTTGAAACTGACAATCATTATTGTCCTGGCTAAAACAGACACATTTGTTTCTATAAAATGAGGATCAGAGCAAGGAGGAATTCCTCTAAATCTGAAGTATCCAGAGACTGGTGACGTCATAACCAGACGTAGAGATTCTGATTCTGTGATGTTCGTAATCAAAAGCAACTTATGAGGTTTAGAGTGCAGCAATGCAAATACTTCATCATCAGTGAATTATGAAAAAAAACACTCTCAACCCAGCATTCAGATACGCAGTTAGTTAAAGAAGCAAAGCCATGAAACAACTAAGTAACTAACCAATTAATGTAGGCCCATTACAACTCACCTGACGTGTTTAGGAACTGGATGATGATGCCACTCCCAGTGGTCACCAGTCAATGCGATTTGCCAGCCTTGGTCAGTAACCCACTTTGAAGATAGGAAACTTTCAGTGCCCCCCCCCCCCCCCCCCCGATCATCCAAGCTGCGAGTAGGAGACTTCCTTCAGAATCAACGTTCTATGCGGAACCTAAAGCGTCCACCAACACTAGGCAGAGTAGAAAAGGTCTAAATTCTCAGCTGGAAATCTTCCCAGCAGACATGCGCTGAAATGGAACAAAACTGCACTCGTGGTTGACACAGTTAATATATGTACTTTGAAACGTGATACCATGAAAGGAATTACAGGTCCTCATACAGATTATCACTCACACACACACACACACACACACACACACACACACACACACACACACACACACACACACACACACACACACACACACACACCACACACACTGTCCCCCAAATGGCATCAAAGAAAGCAAAAAGCAAAAAAAGAAAACCAAAGAGAGAGAGAGAGAGAGAGAGAGAGAGAGGGGAGAGAGAGAGAGAGAGAGAGGAGAGAGAGAGAAGAGAGAGAGAGAGAGAGAGAGAGAGAGAGAGCTGTTACAATGAGCAACCATACATCCAGATCACTCCTACTGACATCACCTAAATCAACGGGAAAAGGCACACGAACGTGTTTCTCAAATTCCTTGAAAAAACAACTTCAACCACAACTTGTAGTCTGCTTTTCATTCCGGACACTCTTGTCATACAGCTTTCGTACATGTGTGGGACTCATTGTATTCCACTGTGAACAAACCCCAGCTCACTGGTGTAATGCGCCTAAACCTTTGAAAAAGGTCTTTAATCAGGTTAACCAGGAAACTGACTCTGTACAAAATGTTTACCACTCAGACTAGAATTCTCACACTGCGAGACCGTTCTCAGAATATATGATGGAGGACGACAGTGCCGGTAGGTACAGGATGATAATACAAAGTAATACAGGTAGAGGATGATAGTCTCACGCCTATGCCCACCACGTGGAGGTCAGATTATTTCTATCCACAAGACTGGGACGGTTTATTTCCAAGTGACGTTGCCCAAGGCGACATGGCCACAGACCCAAATGCGGCAAGGAAGGAAGGAAGGATAAGAGAACATGAGAGGGCCAGAAGATGTACTGAAGAGATCAGAAACCACAGTTCGCAATGTGTTCGATCTGGCCACAGACAGTGCAGTGAAGTTGTATGCACTGAGAACACAGCCGGCTGTGAAAGACCCAGCACTCAGAACAGACTTGACAGTAAGTGAAAAGTGTACTGAACACCAGGACTCTCAGCCTGTTTATCCATCCTGGTCTGATATGCAGAACATCGTCGTCAGCCAAAAAAAACCTCTATTTTCCCAGATTCATGACCTGCCCTTCCCTGCCCAGCCTGCAGACACGCTGATGGGATGGACTTGCCCTGTAGAGAAGCAGGAATCACAGATGGTCAGATCAGCAACAGTGGCAACGAAGAGTCCGTTCTCAGTCAAGATCCAGCACCTTTGTACAACAGCTGTGATTAGAAAAGTAGTTACAGACTTTAGAGTCAAAAACTTACCTGAGAACATTTCGACAGTGTCGCCCTGTCTTCTTCAGCTCACTGTTGCTGTTGTGGCAGCCAGGCTTGATGGGACGACTGATGTGGGGGGTGAAAGGTTGTCAGGATCTGATTGTAGATGCGGGGGGGGGGGGGGGGGTGAGGGGGGGGTTCAAAGCCTTGATCTCTGTTCAGGCTGGGGCGTGTGGTCTTAATTTCGATGTCTTCTTTAACTTTTCTTTTTGTGAGGAAGGGCTCTGTAGATAAGAATCTTCCTCACATCTACAATCAGATCCTGACAACCGTTCACCCCCCACAACAGTCGTCCCATCAAGCCTCGCTGCCACAACAGCAACAGTGAGCTGAAGAAGACAGGGCGACCCTGTCGAAATATTCTCCAAGTAAGTTTTTGATTCTGAGTCTGTAACTTCTTTTCTATTGTCGAATCCAGAATCCAGAAACCTATAATTATTCTTATTAACAGCCGTGATGTCCCCAACAGATTCTGCATATCATCCCTATGTTTCAAAACGGAGTGACTGAGGGCGGAAAATGAAGCAAAATTCAGAAAGAGAGGGGGTTAGTTACTGCCAAGGACATAGACAAACAAAGTACAGGACAAAACAAGTGTCTTGTCCTGTACTTTTTTTTTTTTTTTTTTTTGCTGTCCCAACCTCTGCGCCACCTCAGAGGCAGTGCACACCACGCCGCTCATTCCGACACCCCGTCCACAGCCACAGCCCGGTCGGCCCCGCCGCAGCCCCGGTACCGGCAATCCACAGGGAGCAGTCAATGTCAAGTCGTCAAGAGGCAACCCACCGGAGGAGACACTGCACTGCTGCCGAGTCACTTCGGTGGTGTTCAGTGGCGCCTGTTCTGATCTAACATATGCAGGACACCACCTACTAAGCCCCCTACTGACGACAATAATTGCTTAGTCGCGGAGCCGGCGTGAGTGAGCTCTCAATCCGGAGGGCGCCACCACGTCCGTCCAACGACAGCACCCATGGACTCGCCGATACCGGCGACCCCGACGGAACCAAACCAAGGCCACAGACGTGGAGAGGACATCGAAATTGAGGTCACCATGAGAGCAGGGCATGAAGGGCCACAGAATTTGACTTTTTTATGCTGATTGAAGAGGATGAGGATGATTAAGATGATGCTACGGATTTCCATTTCGGTCTGAGACTACATGACAGGGCTGTACTCTACGCTTCCTTTCATAATATATCCCGGCGTCAACCAGGCCCGAGAGATACAGGCACCTGCAGTGTTGGTCAGGAAATTGAGCAACACTCTCAGAAACGCATCCATTAAGTGGATGAAACTCGACTGTGTGGTCCCAGTCTTCCAACTGAGTCCGCAGCAACTCAACTCTGGGTAGGAGCCGGTCGGGCAGAAAAACCCACATGACTTCTGATGGGATTCGAACCCACGACCTCCCAGCCGGGAGTCCGCGACGCTAACCACTTCGCCACGGCGGCTCTCTTGTCCTGTACTTTGTTTGTCTGTGTCCTTGGCGGTAACTAACCCCCTCTCTTTCTAAACATCCTCACTAGTTGTTGCTGATGATAAACATTGTCACAATTAGGACCAGCAGCATGAATATAATTACGTCCAACCCGTCCATTTCACAATAGACGGTGGTCAGAAATACTTGTGACTCAGGGGCAAACGAATTACTGTTAAGCACTGCACAACCTGCATGAGCAGGTGAACGCTGTTCATGTTGTGTTGGACGTCTATCAGTCTTAGAGATTATTACACATTAACCGGGAGCTACAGATTCTCTAATCATAGAGTACTGCACTGGCTGTCGATAAACTTGAAGAAAATGATAGGGATCTGTCATGTTATGGCTGTGTGCAAGCGTGCGCTCAAATGAGAGTTTAAATATTTAAAACATGTTCGTTTTCCTTGTTTCTCTCTCTCTCTCTCTCTCTCTCTCTCTCTCTCTCTCTCTCTCTCTCTCTCTCTCTCTCTCTATATATATATATATATATATGTGTGTGTGTGTGTGTGTGTGTGTGTGTGTGTGTGTGTGTGTGTGTGTGTGTGTGTGTGTGTGTGTGTGTGTGTGTGTGCACCCAACTCTTAGTTCACGCTCAGTCATCTCTTTCTGAAATATCTGTTCTTCACATAAACATCAAATTACACAATGGATCCCTAGGACCTGACGTTCCATCCACGGATTCCCAGCCCTATCCACTTCAACCCCTGCCATCCCAAACACTGCAAGAAAAGCATCCCCCACAGTCTTCTCCCACCACACCGTCACTTCAGCCCCTGCCATCCCAGACACTGCAAGAAAAGCATCCCCCACAGTCTTCTCCCACCACACCGTCACTTCAGCCCCTGCCATCCCAAACACTGCAAGAAAAGCATCCCCCACAGTCTTCTCCCACCACACCGTCACTTCAGCCCCTGCCATCCCAAACACTGCAAGAAAAGCATCCCCCACAGTCGTCTCCTCCCACCACACCCTCTTTGTTCACTTCCTTCAGAATTTGGGGAAAAAAAGTGCACACAGATTACGATATTTCTCACACAGCGTGGGCATCCTCATGGTATTATTATCCATGCTGCTGTCAACTGAGTCGAATCCACACCTAGGACAGAAAGACTTAAATACAAACCCCAAACCACCTGCAGACCTTCCACTGTCACCCATAATCTCTCTAACCCTCCCCTCTGCAAGTGGCTACAGGAGTATCCCAGCCTTCTCCACACAAGCCAAGGACTGAGGAGGGCCGTTCCTGGGGTTCCGGCTGGTGGGGAAGAGAATACCCAGAACACACAGGATTATGCTCATGCTATCCTCTCTCCCAATCTGCACCTCTGGAAACCCAGACTCTGGCAGCTGGAAATGTGGGAAATGTTGTGTTTTGTCTGAGGAACATTGAACCGATACCACACGGTTCCAGATTCCAGAGTGAGGCAACGGGAGGGACTTTTTCAATCAGATATAAAATGTAAAATGTCATACCGCCAATGCCATGTATTTGCTGTCCTGTCGTTTGTGCGAAAATGCTCAATATGTTGGGAGACTAGAAACGCCTTCAAAGCTTTGCATAGTCGCACATGCTACAAAAAGACCACTGGCACTCACATTACTCGCCATTTCAACTCTGCCAACCATACACTTGAGGACTGGAATGCATCCCCATAGAATTTTTTTTTCTTATGATCATAATATTAGGATTCAAACAGAAAGATTCTGAATCAACAAACTTAACACTATCATTTTGGCCTTAACGCCCTTGATCAACTCTCCATTTTTTGGGTTTCCAATCTCACCGCATATTTTCCCATCGGCCATGATCCCTTATGCTGTGAGACAGATGTGTGTGTGTTGTGTGTGTGTGTTTGTGTGTGTGTGTGTGTGTGTGTGTGTGTGTGTGTGTGTGTGTGTGTGTGGTGTGTGTGTGTGTGTGTGTATGTATGTGTGTGTATGTGTGCATGCGCGCGCGCGCGTGAGTGTGTGTATGTGTGTCTGTTTTTGCGCACATGTGTTTGTGTGTGCTGTGCATTTGTGTATGGGGTGTATGCGTACGTGCGTGCGTGAGTGCGAGTGTGTGTGTGTGTGTGTGTGTGTGTGTGTGTGTGTGTGTGTGTGTGTGTGTGTGTGTGTGTGTGTGTGGTGTGATTGCGCGCATGTGTTTGTGTGTGCTGTGCATTTGCGTATGTTGTGCATGCGTACGAGCGTGCGTGAGTGCGAGTGTGCGTGTGTGCGTGCATGTGTGTGTGTGTGTATGTGTGTGTGTGTGTGTGCGTGCGTGCGTGCGTGCGTGCGTGCGTGCGTGCGTGCGTGCGTGCGTGCGTGCGTGCGTGCGTGCGTGCGTGCGTGCGTGCGTGCGTGCGTGCGTGCGGATACGTTTCCCATTCCTTCGTTTCTTTGAGTTCTGCTTATTGGCACACAAACTGTATGTTGACTTCTGCCGTCCAATCCATGCTTTTCCACGTTCTAGGCGAGTGCCTTTTGTTTCCTTGACTGCTGCATGTGGTTGTTTTTTTTTCATTCTCAAGTTCACTGAAATATGTCTTCAATTGTTCTAGTTTGTGTTTTACCTGCATTGAAGGAAGGGCAAGCAGGTATGACATAGCTTCAACTGGTGTATCTTTCGTGGGTCCCAGAATCAACCTCACTGCTTCATTTTGAATTCTTTCTCATTTAAGAAGATCGCCTTGGACAGTGTTGTAAGCCCTAATCCATAATCAATTACACTGAGTACAACTGCGTGATACAGTAGGTAGAGATGGCGCTGTCCAGTACCTTTAGATGCCGTTGCTTTCATGGCACACAGGCCTTTTTTGTTTGCATTTAAGAACATTATTCTCAACATGTTTTCTAAAGGTCAACATTCTGTCAGTTGATTCAAATAGCCAATACCAAATAGGGTACGTTGTTAGTTGATTCAGTTGACACTCCATCGAAGGAAACTGGTGAGGGTACTTGTCCTGATGTCTTGTTGAGAGTGCAGACCAATGTCTGAGCTATTCAAATTTTTTTATGAACATTCTTTGATGCATTGTAGATCAGACCGTCATTTGCTAGCGTCAACGCTCCAGCAATTCCGTTTCAATTGAGGTCTGACATGAAATACCCATTCAAAAGGAAGAAGCATTTGATGATTTTGTTATTTGCTTTGCCAGAGAATGATTTTATTCATCCAGCTTGCTAGTGTATGATAGGACAGTGCAGAGTGCACAAATGCTTTATGATACAATGAAGATTGCAAAGCAGCAAAAAGTCTCTGCAAGGAAAAAAATCATTTGTTGTCCACAGAACAAAAGACTTTGAACACATAAAGCACTGTGTACAAGAAGCAAAGACAATCTGTAATGTGGTTAACAGAGAA
Organism: Conus ventricosus; assembly: GCA_018398815.1. Classification (NCBI taxonomy): domain Eukaryota; kingdom Metazoa; phylum Mollusca; class Gastropoda; order Neogastropoda; family Conidae; genus Conus; species Conus ventricosus. The sequence goes on from CM031621.1 coordinate 16,866,974, forward strand.
ACCAGGAGCAAACGTCCTGAAAAACAAATCTAGCTTTCGTCCATATTTTGTGTAATTCGTCTTTTTTCTGCTAAAAGATGACAGTTCTTGGAGGGAAGAAAAATCAATTGCAAGTGAACATTTATATTTCAGAAGAGAGTCACTACTTGTCACATGTCACATTCTTTTTCTTATCTAAGATGATGTTAGTGATAGGTATGCTGAAGTTATCCGACAAGAGATGGCAAATGAACTACAGAGCATCCAAAATAAAGATATTCCAATGGAGGAAGTTCAAAACGCTGTTAAGAAACTGAGGAATGGTAAGTCTTGTGGAAGTGATGATATTACTTTTAAAATGTTGAAGATAGCGGACACCAAGGGACAGGCTCTCAAGTTAAGCTGTGTAATGCTCTATTTGGCGTTGGCATTTGCGCAGCAGAGTGGGTGAAAGCTCCCAAAGTACCAATGTACATAGAGAGAGAAATGCGCCTAGCTGACAATTGGAAGGAGTGTCATTACTCAGTAACACCAACAAACGTTTTATATCCATTCTGAACACAAGGTACTCAAACGTTTAACAGATTACGATAATAAAAAGCTAATTTCCAGTCAAATATTCTCCAACCGATCAAATTTTCAATTTATGTACGTTAGTTCAGAAGTATCTGAATCAAAAGGATCAGAAATCATATGTTGATTTTCCTGATTTCATAAAGACCTTCGACTCAGAAAATTATGCATAATTGCATGAAGTTATTTATGGTCAGAATACTGAAATGGAGGGTTTCTGTTTACTGGCTCCTGTGTACACCTCACTGGCATCGTGTGCCAGACTCAGCAGTGAATAGTCGGATTTGTTTTTCTACTGCTTAAGGGGCTTGCGTCAAAGGTGTGGTAGCAGACGTGCTTTGTTTTTGTTTTTTTTGTCAATAGCTACTCGCAGCTCAGAGACATGGAGAGGTGGCACACTGCTCTTATTTTGCCTTAGAAAGCTTTTAAATCCTTTTCTTCGTTGGAGATGTAGCGTTCCTGGCAACAACACCTTTGGCTTGCAGAATCAGCTTGGTGTTTCGAGATCATGTTGCAATAATTTGAAACTGTAAGTTAACAAAGAGAAGACCTAAGCTAGAGTACTTAAAGAAAGGTGGCTATCTGTCAAACACAGAGAGTGGTGCCATGATCACAGCGAGCTCAGATATTGCAAACCACTCCTGCAGCATACTGAAACGAGACTGATATGGGCATCCGTTCGGTCCTACACGCACCACGTTGAAAGCGCGTCTCACCTGATAAATCATTTAAGAGCCCAGATGTACAGCCCCCTTGACCAGACGATGTCAAGTTTCATCATCAACGCTGTGAGGACAGACAACCAACTCCACCAGAGCATGAATGAGAGAAAAAGACGGAAAAAGGAATGTCTTCAACCCTAGCCCACACACTGCCCACCCACCCCTGATCATGCATCCTCCAATCTGGTTGTCACCATTCCTCAGGACCTGAACTTGCCCAGTGATCAGCGCCTAGTTCTTTCCAGGGGGCTGAAGTTCGTTGCCCTCCAACCGACCACCAACCGCATGCACGTCCTCTTCCTATGCCAGCCATTTTTCCGGAGACTGAGGCTTGCTGCCCATTACTCCAAAGTGTCTCCCCCTGAATCTGCTCTGCCTGCTGAAGGCGAGGATCTTGCCAAGCTCTTCCCCAGACAGCCGAGTTTCTGGACTCCTGCAGCTGGGAATTCCCGGCACTGGATCATTATATTAAGGTCTGCCGGGAACAGAATTCCCGGCACTGGATCATTATACCAAGGTCTGCCGGGAACAGAATTCCCGGCACTGGATCATTATACTAAGGTCTGCCGGGAACAGATGTCCTGGATACGCCCCAAACCACTCAGGTACTCCAATTTGACCCCCCCCCCCCTTTAACTCAAAGTCCTGGAGGACCTCCACCGACGCACGGACATTGTGGTCAAGCCTGCGGACAAGGGAGCGGCTGTCGTTGTGTGGTCAAGCCTGCGGACAAGGGAGGGGCTGTCGTTGTGTGGTCAAGCCTGCAGACAAGGGAGGGGCTGTCACTGTGTGGTCAAGCCTGCAGACAAGGGAGGGGCTGTCGTTGTGTGTTCAAGCCTGCAGACAAGGGAGGGGCTGTCGTTGTGTGGTCAAGCCTGCAGACAAGGGAGGGGCTGTCACTGTGTGGTCAAGCCTGCAGACAAGGGAGGGGCTGTCACTGTGTGGTCAAGCCTGCAGACAAGGGAGGGGCTGTCATTGTGTGGTCAAGCCTGCAGACAACGGAGGGGCTGTCACTGTGTGGAGAACAGACCTGTACATCGAGGAAGCCAGAAGACAACTAGCTGACACGGACTCTTACCGCCAGATCACCAAACCAACGAGTAAAGCGCACAACACGTTGGTTCGAAAAACCATCAAAACTGCTATCAACACAGGTCACCTTCCTCCAGAGGCAGCCAACGCAGTCAGCAACGAACCCAGAGAGTCCAACTTTTACCTCCTGCCGAAGATCCACAAACCCAACACACCAGGCAGACCGATAGTCTCAGCATGCTCCTGCCCCACTGTGCTCATCTGGGACACACTCGACAGGATCTTTCAACCCACTGTGGCCAAACTACCAACCTACATCAAAGACACCAACCACGCACTGCGGCTGCTTGATGGTTTCTCATTCCGGGATGGGGACAACTCCGAACGGTTTTTGTTCACAATGGACATAGTTTCTTTATACACGAGCATCCCCCTCATGGAGATGGCCTGCAGACTCTCAAACACTTCCTGCAGAACAACAGCAGCGGACTCCACGTGCTCCCCATTCTACGGCTGGCAGAGCTCGTGCTCACCTTGAATTCTTTCGTTTTTGGAGACAACCACTACCAGCAGACCAGAGGTGTGGCCATGGGGACAAAAATGGGTCCAAGCTACGCCTGTTTGTTCGTCGGCTATGTGGAACAACAAGCCCTCAGGGCATTCGAAGGAACAGTGCCCACCCTGTTCAAGAGATACATCGACGATTGCCTGGGAGTCGCCGCCTGCTCAAGAGACGATCTCCTTCACTTCGTCAACCACATGTCCACATATCACCCCACCCTCCAGTACACCTTTGAAGTCTCTACCATTTCAACCAACTTCCTCGACCTCACCATCTCCATAGAGCCCAACAGATCCACACTCTCCACGTCCATCTTTTACAAACCCACTGACTCTCATTCCTACCTACTATTCACTTCCAGTCACCCACCAGCCACCACAAACAGCATCCTGTACTCCCAGTTCCTTCGACTCAAGCGCATCTGCAGTAGCAGTTCGGACTTCGAGGAACAGACGATGAGGATGTGTGCCTTCTTTTAGAGACGGCAGTACCCCAGGCAAACAGTTCAAAGAGCTTTGGAGAGGGCACGCAAGGTATCCAGACAGGAACAGCTCTCACCCAAGTCGAGAGGGAGAAACAAGAAAACAGACCAGTAGCAGTCATCCCCTACCACCCTCGCCACCTCACCATCTGTGACATCATCCGAAGGAACTTTCACGTCATCCAGAATGACCCGGACGGACCTGGGACTGTTATTTTTTTTCAGAAACTCCCCCTGATAGCGTTCCAGAGAGAGAAGAACCTCCGTGACTTGCTTGTGAGGGCCAGAATCAGCCACCAGACTGGTAACCCTGCTCCCACAGGATGTAGCCCGTGCTGCGAGGCCAGGTGCAAGACCTGTGCCCTCAGTGACGCCTCAACAACCTTTGTGGGCCCACAGGGTCAGTTCATCCTCTGGTCAAATTACACCTGCAAGTCAACAGACATTGTGTACATTTTGACCTGCACTCTGTGCCACAAGCTCTACGTGGGTGAGACCTGCCGGACCGTGAATGAGCGATTCACAGAGCATCTTCGCTCAATGCGGCTGAACTGCAGTGACCCGACAGGCCAACACTTCAACAGCCCACTGCACAGCCACACGCATGCAAAGGTGGCAGCTGCATGACAGAACCCAGGCGACAGATCATACTGCAAGCACATGGAATCCCACGTGATCAGTCGCTTGGGAACCATCCAGCCTGCAGGCATCAACACCAGAGTGATGGCCCCTTAGTGGCCTTGGCTCTCTTCACTCTTTTCTCCTCTCTCTTTTCACTGCTTCTGTCCCCCTGTTGCCCACCTTCAGACTCTCTCTCTCTCTCTCTTCCCCAACTCCCTCTCTCTTCCCCCTCTCCCTCTCTCTCCTCCCCTCTTTTTCTCTCTCTCCCTCCTCCTCCCTCTCTCTTCCTCCCTCTTTCTTTCTCTCCCCCTATATCACACACACACACACACACACACACACACACACACACACACACACACACACACACTACACACACACACACACACACACACACACACACACACACACACACACACACACACACACACACACACACACTGTTACCCCTTTTCATCTTTAGGTAAACCACAACCCTCCTTTTCCCCTCTCTTTTACAACCACCACCCCCCCCCCCCCCCCTCACAACAATGTCTTCCACGTCTTCAAAGAGGCTTTATTATAGCCCTTTCCTGAAATAAAGTAACAAACTTTTTCAACAAATTTTGCTTCAAATTCTCAAAAGTGAAAGTATCACAGGCACAAAGGGAATGGTAAAAACTCAATGCAACTCCTTGTAACACACTTGCTAAGTGGAGCGGCCATTGTACCTTTTTCTATCCCAACATCTTAGCATGAGCTTCAGATCTATACAAAAAAGCATCAGTATCATCCTTGGCTTCATTCAACAAGGCTAATTTGGGAAAATGGGTACCATGAATCTGAGTTTGACTAGCATGTTTTGGTCCCTCATCAGAAGATTTTTCTTGTTTTTGTGCTTGCGCCAATTTGAGTTCAAGTCCTTTTTTGCTCCAACAGGAACTTATGCTTTAGTGCTTCTTCCTCCATATTAATTTCCTTTCTCTTTCCTGTTGTTCAAACTCTAACCTTTTCTTTTTTTCTTCTTCCTCAATTTTTTCTTCTTCTTCAATCTATAGCCTTTTATCTTCAGTCTCTAACCTTTTCGTTTTTCTTCTTCTTCAATCTCTGAACTTTTCTTTTTCCTTCTTCTTCTCTTCTTCAATCTCTAACCTTTTTATTCTTTCTTATTGTTCTGACCTTAGCTTGGCCGCTCTCTCCTTTAGTCTAGATTCACGCTCCATAGCAGAATCAATATATTCACTGATTTTCAAAGGATCTGAGATGCCAAGCGACTTTGCTTGTTGCACCAGAGTATCAAATGTCTCTTGTGGTAACTCCATGTTTTTCTGTAATATGCGCTTTGGGTTCTTGCGAGGTAAAGCACTCTATAAGTATTCTTTTACATTACATTACATAATGATGAAAGTTGCACACGTTCAAGAAAATGACAAAAGAGATATTTTTCCAATACAGTCAACTCGTCTTCACAAGATAAGTTAGAAAACTGACTCAAACAGTAAAAATCTTGTCTTCACAAGACAGGTTAGAAATTAACACACAACACTCTTACTAATTTAAATCAGATCCTTTAAAAATGAGAAGCTACTGATTCAGAGCACTTTTATTTAATAACTGCTAATTCATGAAAATGGGGGGCAAATCACATAAGAAAAAAAACCAATAGCTTGAGTACTAAGACATCACATAAAATGATCCCATAGCACAATGAATGTCCCCACAGCTATCAGTATTTATCAAGCTCAAAAAGTTTTCTATTGTTGAAAATAGGTAAGAATTTGTTTTTTTAATTTAAATAAAACAGGATGAAAATACCAAAATGAGATACAATTATACAATCAATATCATTCGCATATCCACAGAAAAGAAACAGTTGTAAATAGATGCATGTGAAAGAAGTGTAATAAGTTTGTGTATGCATGAGTGAAATGCAGAGGAAGTCTGTAATTTACAGGAAAGAAAGGAGAAAAGTATGTACAGACTAAATCATACATTTCAAAATTACATTCACTCTAATGAAAATGAAAGGTGAAGGAGAATCCCAAACAATGAGGGTGAATGAATGAAAATGGAAACAATGGATACAAAACAAAACAACTCCTCATTTTTTTAATGATAAAACTCATAAAGGATAGGCAGAAAAGAACAGTAGAATAGAACAAGACGCAAAGCATATAAACCTACTCCCAGTTTATCTTGAATACGCGTTAGATATTCCATAAAGAAGAAAAACCGTTTTGGCCCGTTACAGTCGTTAGTAACGGCTTTTCTGGTAAACATCGGCCATCATCATCTGTGACCCATAATGAACATACCTACACATTTTCAGAAAGATCGGCCATGTACTTTCTGAGATTTTCCATAAAGAAGAAAACTTTTATAGGCCGTTATAGCCGTTAGTAACGTTAGTAACGGCTATAACGGTAAAATAAAACATTCGACATGAGCCATGACCCATAATGAACATACCTACAAATTTTCAGAAAGATCGGCCAAGTACTTTCTAAGATATTCCATAAAGAAGAAAAACCGTCATGGGCCATTATAGCTGTTAGTAACGGCTATGACGGTAAAATAACACATCGGGCATGATCCATGACCCATAATGAACATACCTACAAATTTTCAGAAAGATCGACCAAGTACATTCTGAGATATTCCATAAAGAAGAAAAACCATCATAGCCGTTAGTAACAGCTACAACGGTAAATAACACATCGGGCATCATCTGTGACCCATAATGAACATACATACAAATTTTCAGAAAGATCGGCCGAGTAGTTTTGTCTAGAGCGAGTGGAACACATTTTGACCACGGACGGACACACACACACACACACACACACACACACACACACACACACACACACACACACACACACACACACACACACAAGAGAGAGGAGAGAGAGAGGAGAGAGAGAGAGAGAGAGGAGGAGAGAGAGAGAGAGAGACAGAGAGAGAGAAGAGAGAGAGAGAGAGAAGAGAGAGAGGAGAGAAGAGCATTTCTGCGTTCCCATTGTAAAGTACTCCCTGTTCTATAAGAACTGGGAGTACGAAAAGAAAATATCTGGCTATGCACACAGCAGATGCACATAACTCGTCAAAAATTGTGCCTGTGACATAAGAATTGTTTAGCTGGACTCTGCTGTCCTAAAGCGTCAACACACCTTGTTACACACATCGCTGTCTGCTGGAAATGAAGGTCAGTTAACTGATGAAATACTCCTGCTGTCCTAAAGCGTCAACACACCTTGTTACATACATCGCTGTCTGCTGTAAATGAAGGTCAGTTAACTGATGAAATACTCCTGCTGTCCTAAAGCGTCCACACACCTTGTTACATGCATCGCTGTCTGCTGTAAATGAAGGTCAGTTAACTGATGGAATACTCCTGCTGTCCTAAAGCGTCAACACACCTTGTTACACACATCGCTGTCTGCTGTAAATGAAGGTCAGTTAACTGATGAAATACTCCGTGAACTCAAATAGCTTTTGATCTGGTTAACCATGATATCTTGTACATATGTACACACAGACATACAAACATACATACATACATACATGCACACATACATACAGCCATACATAATGCATGCATACATACATGCATACATACATACATGCATGCATACATACATACATACATACATACACACACATGCATGCATACAGATATACATGCATGCATGCATACAAACATACAACCATACAACCATACACCCATGCATACATGCATACATACATACATACATACATACATACATACATACATACATACATACATACATACATACACACACACAAAGACAGCATGGTTATAACCAACTTGGCGGAAGTACCGCCTAGGTTTGTCTCAAATTGTCTCTAAAAGAGCATAAAATCAATTAAATGTGGGAATGTAGACGTTAAGGACTGGTTGAACACAATCAGTTTCACTGAGCTCCTCATATCAATAATTTTGCAATTCCCTCCCTACCAAATTTATTTTGGGGAATAAATCACTGACTCTAATTCCCATAATATGCTCAGTTCATATTGCGTCCACTGTGTGTGATGACTGTGCTTGTGTGTGTCTGAAAAGATTAGATTCCCTGTATCAGTCTGCATCTGTTGACAGAACAAAAGATGAAATAATTACAAATCCTACCTCTGTTTGTTTGCACATGCATGTATGTATTCGTTTCCATATACACTGGTGTTTGGGTTTACAGGTTCGTGTTTATGTTTATCAGTGGTGTGCCTCATCATAATCCCCATCTGATTTTCATTTCATGAGTGATGGTTGTGAACTAAAATTTCTTGATATATTTGATGCTGACGCCTGTTTGACAGTATGGCAAGAAGGGATGCACAATTTCATATGAACTGCTTCATTTTATTGTGATCCATACGGTTGATGACGATGAGGCTATGGAATACCAGTCACAGACTACATGTATATGACAAGAGAAGAGACAGAAGCGTGAAGAAGATAAAACCGTGTGCGGAGATGACATTTCAGTCCAGTCATAGCGTGCAAGCTAGGAACTAGAGTAAAAGCAATCTCCGTTTGAACTTATTCCGGAGTGGACTAATCAGCGAACTCCATTTTAGAATCCATGCTTCTCCACGGTTTCCCATCGTGACGAGCAATGGACATCATTTTTCAGTAACACTGAGTAGAGTTTTCTTGCTTCTTGCGTCTGTCCACTTTCCTTTCTAACGATATTGTTGAACGGAGTTAGATTGGTAAACTGTTCATAGATTAACTCGTAAAGTAATCAGTCATAGTTACCGCATCGTAACTGACAATGGTCATCATCTTTCATTAACACTGAGTAGATTTTACTTGCTTCTTGCGTCTGTCTGTTTTATTTACCAACGATATTGTTGAACGGAGTTAAATTGGTAAAATGGTCATTGGTTAATTAATAAAGTAATCAGTCACGGTGTTACAGCTGTGTTTCATAAGAAGGTTCTAAGTTCGGAGCCTAATGAGTGGTATAGCTCATAGTGTTTGCCACCTTCATAGAAATATAATTTTCTTTATAAGTCTGCTCTCCTCTTCGTCAGTCTGTCTTGCTTTCGTTATTCTGCCTCTGCAATAAGGGATGTGTGCACACGCAAGCGGCACACAGACCGACCGACTGACAGGCAGACAGGCAGACACAGACACAGACACGGACACACACACACACACACACACACACACACACACACACACACACACACACACACACACACACACACATCGGAGAGAGGAGAGAGAGAGAGAGAGAGAGAGGAGTAGAGAGAGAGAGAGAGAGAGAGAGAGAGAGAGAGAGAGAGAGGGAGAGAGAGAAGAGGTGGAGGGATGCGGAAGGGTAGGCGGATAGGCGAGGGTAGCATAGTGGGCAGTGTGGCCTTTGATATGAATGACACGAATTCACATAGCATGCAAGTGAAATGTAAATGAAAATCTGTGTGATTGATATTCGACTGAAGGACACAGGAAACGAATTATTTGCACCATGGTGTTGCTCTTCAGTCTCGTCTTGGCCTGTAGGCAAGCCTGTCGTCAAAACGAGTGTGGATTGCAAAGGTGCTTGGACAATGGGTTTTCCACGAGGGATCCACGAGGCATCGTTTATAGAAAAACTTTTAACGTGGCAATTATAGTAATAGTAATAATGATGATGGTGATGATGATGATGAGAATAACAACAACAACAACAACAACAACAACAACAACAACAACAACAATAATAATAATAATGACAATGATAATGATGATGATGATGCTAATGATGATGATGATGTTAACAATAACAACACTAATACTGTAATAATAATGATAGTAATACTGAACACAACAATAAACAACAACGGCAACAACTCTACCAATAATGATGATAATAGTTATGATTACAATTAATAATGATGATGATGATAGTAATGATAATAACAATGATGATGATGATGATGATAATGGTGCTGATGCTGCTGCAAAGACTACTATTTCGACGTATAGAGAGAGGATGGTAACAGGGATCTACCCAGGAAGACAGCCTGTTGTATAAACGCCAAACATGAACAAAGCAATCACAAGACCCCATTTTGCACCGAACCGGTGAGATAAGTGATTGCTCGTTTTCCATCTTCGTTGTCCTGAGTGTGGTTTGACTTGCCGGAAGAAGGCCTAACAGATCGAAACGCGTCGTGTTTTGTCTGGTGATTCGTGTGTTCATGTTTGGCAGATACAGTACTTAATTTCTTTTTCTTTTTTTTTTTTAAATCAAGAACAATGATGATGATGATCATGATAATGATAAGGCGGAGGAGGAGGAGGAGGAGAATGACGATGACGATGATGATAGATCAAAGACGACTATTACTTGTGAAGAGGGATGTGGAAGAGATGGACAGTAGCTTGCTGCTGCTCTTTTTTTTCCATTTCATTTTTAATTGATTATTTTCATTTATGTGTCTATTATTTGCGTTCCATACAAAGCGTCTGGGTTTAATCATGTTCCAATATTTGATTAACTGACACTTTTATTCTGCGGCGTTTACCACTCATACCAAATGAGCGAAAGAGTGAAGACTACAGTACTAATTACGTTAAATGCAGAATGTGTGTGTGTGTGGTGTGTGTGTGTGTGTGTGTGTGTGTGTGTGTGTGTGTGTGTGTGTGTGTGTGTGTGTGCATCGATTTGCCTCATCCATTTTGTTTTGTTTGTTTGTTTCCTTTTTTGTGACTTTCAGTATCCCGTTGACCCATTATTATCGGACTTGCATTGATGAGAGTTTTATATTCTAGTGCCGTGTTTTCACTGTTGTGTCCAATCAAGTTTTACATTTTCTCAGTGTAAGTGATCACTTTTCCGATAATTAATTATCTGTTTGCTTGTCAGTTCCTTTTATTTGCCAAGTTAGAAAGGATAGTGCTTTGTGTTTATAAGTAAGCAATGAATTATTAAAGACCATTTAACTTTAGAAATTATTTCAATTAATGTTTTCTAGCGTTGTCGCAGTTTTGCTCTCTGTAGGCGACTAGGTCCTCCACCCAACATTCATTGTCTATTCTGTCAGGTCCATTAAAACCTTTTCTTTTATAGTTGAAGTGGAAAAACAAACTATCACATTGTACAATCTGTTTCCAATACAATTTTAGACATTGGCTTTACTTTTCAGTCGTTTCAATCAATTTCCTGCCTACTAGACGCTTTGTATTTGTGCAGATCGACCATGTTTAACATTTTCAGATCAACTTCTTTGTATTCAGATTGCATTACCTTACGTTTAAATTTCCGCATGCTGTCCTATCGATGCTTCTACCGCCAGAGGAATCTGTGCACCAAAGAGGAGACTTATAGATTGTATTACACATAGTCAGTGGCTAATGATGAAAGCCTTCATTATTAACAACCTTACACTGAACGCTCAGGTTGTGTTGGCTCCGTCCCTTGGTGACAGATTTCGTTTGACCCAATCTATGCGACCAGTTGTCTTCAATGTCTTTAGCCACTTTGTTGGTTTCGAAACATACACACAGTATTCTTATTTCACTGACCAAAGTAAATGCCGTCTTTTTTTTTTCACTTTTTAAATGTTCTTTTGTGCATTGAATATATAGCTAGGAAACATTTCAAGTGAATATATGGCTAGCAAAAATTTCAAGTGAATATATGGCCAGAAAACAAATTTCAAGTGAATATACGGCTAGGAAAAATTTCAAGTGAAACAAGAACTTCTCACGCTGTTGACGCGTCCGTCCTGTGTGAAAAAAAAAGAATGGTGTATGGTCAGCCGTTTTTGTGTGTATTTTTTTTAAAAATAAAAACCATCCTTGTGTAAGGGGATCTTGGTGCTTCAATGCTGTGTGTGGTGCTGCTCCTTAATTTCATGCCAGCAGATCTACAGCCAGTACAAACGCCAGAGGTGCTCAATGAAAATCCTGACCAGGACACTTTGGTGCTCTATGGTCAACATGTTTTCGTCATTCGTAGGCATCAATGGAGTTGCAAGTGCCCCGATAGGTTTTTCACACCGTTTTCTCTTTGTCGGCCCTGAGGAAGCCACCCAGCATGCTACAACCCATTATGATGGGGGAGGGGGGGGGGGTGGCGGTGGAAGGGCGAAGTTTGTTTTCTTTTGAAAGTTTTTTCTACAGAAGAGATTTCATGAAGAAAAGCAAACTTTGTTGGCGTTTTCGTTGTGAAGAAGTGAACTTTTGGAAAAGTGAGCTGCACGGTAACAGAGTTTCAAGAATACTGCAAGATTGTTATCTGAAACGTTTCAAGGGAGTTTTGCTTGGTATAAATCTTTTCTGTGAGATGACATGCTTTGTGGAAGGAGGTACTGGGTTTTGATTTCTATAGCTGTACATTTAAGCCATGGAGGCAAGATTTCCTTTCCTGACAGTCCATAGAGTCGCATCAGGACTTCCTGGATAATATGTCCGTGAGTGGAGCATTTTATCCCCCCCCCCCCCCCCCCCCCCACACACACACACACTTGCACGCCTTTCTTTAAAAAGCCCGCCTATGATCTCTTACTTTTTGTTCTTTTTTCGTTTTCTTTGTTTGTACCTGCGACCAATCTGCTGGAATGGTATTGCCAGCTTGTGTATACTTCGGAAGAAGTTTGCACTTGCACGACCTTCCTTTAGACCATGAAGTCTTTTGTGGTATACCCTTTTTAT
>CM031621.1:16884587-16889587 GCA_018398815.1 Conus ventricosus
CACACACACACACACACACACACACACACACACACACACACACACACACACACACACACACTGTACATACACACACACTCACAGTGAGACACTGACAGACAGACAGACAGACAGACAGACAGACAGACAAAGACATAGACAGAGAGAGAGAGAGAGAGAGACAGAGGCAGACAGAGATAGAGAGAGACAGAGAGACACATACACACACGAACACACAGATACACACACACACACACACACACACACACACACACACACACACACACACACACACACACACACACACACGGCCTGCGCTCCTTCAGAATTGAAACACTGTATTTACAACACTTTGCATCATTTTATTGCAATGGCGACCAGGGGCCTGTTCAACCTTGCTCTGCTTGCTGTCCTTCCAAAACGAACCTGGAAATTGTGACATATTATATACATCACACTCACTCTGCAAAAGTTTTGTTCAGCGATAACAACTTTTGAAGATGATCACTATACCATTGGTCAGTGACGTTAGAGCAGGTACTACAGGATTTTTGTTTTTTGAAAGGTATTAATTTAACCTTCCAAGACAGCTATCTTTGATGACATCGACCATGCCCAAGGCCAGAACCCAGTCATTTTCTTCTACTCTAGGTTAAACACACTGCGAAGCATTGAAGACAAATCTTTATTTTCAAAAGTATTATCACGCTAATATAATATCACCCAGAACCTCATACATTTTACCGATGTATTACATGACACTTTCAGTACGTTGTTGATGGGTCTGGTGTTAACTGGTGGTGTTAAACAAAACATCCCTATTCCGCCTAAAGAACGAGACAAACAAATATCTAGCAGACTCGTTTTCATTCCACATTCATTTTGCTCCCAGTTTGAGGAGAGAAGTAATTGTTCCTTCTTCGTTTTGATTGTCTTGAATATTGTTTGTCTTGTCCGAAGGAGACCAAAGAGGTCGAAACGCGTCGTGTTTTGTCTTACAATTTCTTTGTCTCTTTTGTTCGGTGGAATGCGAATTGTTTTTATTCAGTGTGTTTCAGTTTCCGCCTGTAGTTACCTCACTTAGAAGCAGATACTATAAAGACTTTAGTGGAGATGTTGAACTGATCGTATAAAGACTTTAGTGGAGATGTTGAACTGATCGTATAAAGACTTTAGTGGAGATGTTGAACTGATAGTATAAAGACTTTAGTGGAGATGTTGAACTGATCGTATAAAGACTTTAGTGGAGATGTTGAACTGATAGTATAAAGACTTTAGTGGAGATGTTGAACTGATAGTATAAAGACTTTAGTGGAGATGTTGAACTGATCGTATAAAGACTTTAGTGGAGATGTTGAACTGATCGTATAAAGACTTTAGTGGAGATGTTGAACTGATCGTATAAAGACTTTAGTGGAGATGTTGAACTGATCGTATAAAGACTTTAGTGGAGATGTTGAACTGATAGTATAAAGACTTTAGTGGAGATGTTGAACTGATAGTATAAAGACTTTAGTGGAGATGTTGAACTGATAGTATAAAGACTTTAGTGGAGATGTTGAACTGATCGTATAAAGACTTTAGTGGAGATGTTGAACTGATCGTATAAAGACTTTAGTGGAGATGTTGAACTGATCGTATAAAGACTTTAGTGGAGATGTTGAACTGATCGTATAAAGACTTTAGTGGAGATGTTGAACTGATAGTATAAAGACTTTAGTGGAGATGTTGAACTGATCGTGTAAAGACTTTAGTGGAGATGTTAAAACTGATCGTATAAAGACTTTAGTGGAGATGTTGAATTGATAGTATAAAGACTTTAGTGGAGATGTTGAACTGATCGTATAAAGACTTAAGTGGAGATGTTGAACTGATCGTATAAAGACTTTAGTGGAGATGTTGAATTGATAGTATAAAGACTTTAGTGGAGATGTTGAACTGATCGTATATAAAGACTTTAGTGGAGATGTTGAATTGATAGTATAAAGACTTTAGTGGAGATGTTGAACTGATCGTATAAAGACTTTAGTGGAGATGTTGAACTGATCGTATAAAGACTTTAGTGGATATGTTGAACTGATCGTATAAAGACTTTAGTGGAGATGTTGAACTGATCGTATAAAGACTTTAGTGGAGATGTTGAATTGATAGTATAAAGACTTGAATGGAGATGTTGAACTGATAGTCTAAAGACTTGAGATGTTGAACTGATAGTATAAAGACTTTAGTGGAGATGTTGAACTGATGAAATAGATATTTGCAAATGACTAGAAGTATGTAACTATAGAATTAAATGTCCAACACAAGACACACACACACACACACACACACACACACACACACACACACACACACACACACACACACACATTTTTTTTGTCATGTCTGAAGATATCCGTGATCGCTGGAGGCAGAGCTACATCTACATGAACAATATTGCTGTATCTTCGAATGTCACGGCTATGTGTCCGGGTGCAGATTACTTTCTGAACCCGAACAACACAAATGTCACTATCATACGCCTCAATGAGTCTTCGTGTTACCCCTACCAGTATATAAAGCGCAAAGAATCTTTTGCTTTCGTTGGAATCTGTCATGACATTATGTTCTGTATACTGCGAGTACAAGTGCCATCTGGCACGATTGTACGAGTTCGATTTCAACGATTTTCATACTGGTGTGATTCTAGAAAGTGGTCCACGTGTATAAGGCCAGGGATTTCATGTGTAGACTGCAACGATCATTCACTTGAAGAAATGTTCTTTCATTTTGATCCTCGTTATTTTGAAATACAACATACTAATGACCCTGACGTTCAAGTTATTATGGAACCAATAAAGAACCATGATTTAATTTTACAATATCTTTCTGAAAATAGTGGCTATGTCATAGTACCCCACCTGCCTGAGGTGTCCGTCAGTAGAGTGTTGGTGGTACCCTCAAATAGTGTCGTCATTATTAGCATTCATCAGACAGTTAAATTTGACCACTGTTCTGAGGACAGGAAGTTAAAACTGGTTTATAGCACACCAAAACTCATCACATCAACGTGATGCACGTGTGTGCATTGACTGTTTTTCTCCCGCTACTGTCCTTGTCGCTTCTCGCCTTCAAATAGCGTTTCATAACATGGCACGAATTCATGCCCACCTGAAAGTGTATTTTGGAATTCTGGCTATGAATGATATGCCGCAGACGCTGCCCGATGGTTTGTTTAACTGCTCGGCATATCATTACCCCACATTTCACAGCCACTTGCACTGCAATCAAAAACAGGAGTGTGAAGATGGGCGTGATGAGACAGAACACTGTCCTTTCAGCAGTCAGGGGTGCCAGGGACTAGTGGCATCACACAACAAATGTTTCAGATTACTCACAGTGGACTCTAGGTTGAACATTCTCTTCTTAAGTTACGAATGCCAGGCAATTGGGGGAACACTGGTGTCCTTAAAAACAAGACAGGAACAAGAAGATTCGCTTGACATTTTTAAAAAAGTCAACCACTTCTTTGTGGCCTTTGGTTTCATGCTGGGGGGGGGGGGAGCAAAGTGCCGTTTACATACAGCATGTTTCCTAGCTGGTCTGACAACACTGTGATCTACTTCATGGCCCACTTAACGATGGGAGAAAGCTATCCTCTATCAAGGATTGTCAAGCCCGCAAGTCTGTACAGATCGGTTTATCGTTTGGATGTTTACGATGACATACTTCATGCATTTACAAACAGTGTTCTGTGTGATGTACCTCTGCACACACGTGTTTCTATTTCTTTAAAGGCCACATTGACCCCTTTGCATTCTTCATTTCAGCCTATTGCTAGAAGGACACGACAATTTCTGTTCATTTGCTCACAAAATCATAGCACGCATACATTCTTGTCATGTGATCCTCACATGTACTGCGGAAGGCCGAAACACTCTTTGTTTTGTTCCTTTCTCGTTGAGACTGGCCATCGGAACATCAGCAAGGTTATTCACGCGACATCAACAATAGCTACGTATTCTATGTTCAGGTGTGACGATGGTATCACACTGCAACACACACTGGTGTGTGATTTTCATCAGGACTGTTCAGATAACAGTGATGAGGCGTTTTGTGGACATCCTCCAAGACCCGGATTTTTATGCTCCAATGGTCAGTATGCATTGCACAGCCAACGATGCAACCAGTATTCAGACTGTGCTGACGACTCAGATGAGAAGCATTGTCCTGAAAATCATTTGAATTCACTTTCGTATTGCTATCAGGTCAGAAGTGAACATGAAAACCAACGATTTTATATCAAACTGGATGGCACTGGGTATTTCACCTCTCAGATAATGAAAACCAGCGACCCTGTCCCGAAGGTCATTATCAGTGCACAGCTGAGTCGTTGAACTGTCTTCCTATCTACACCCGATGCAACGAATTATCTGACTGTGTTTACGGGGAAGACGAACAAAACTGTGAGAAAGTGAAATGTGATGGATTCTACCACTGCCGATCTTCCAGAGTATGTGTGCATGGACATCATCTGTGTGATGGCTGTCCACAGAGAGATGATGAACTGATGTGTGACCTGATCTGTCCTCAAATTTGCCTATGTGAAGGTCTCACTTTCCTGTGCATTAGCCCGTTTCCTGCTGAACTTTTCCCGTATCTTCGATACCTCGATGCTACAGTTTCAGAACTGTAGTTGACTGATTTTGCACAAAATGCGTATCTTATTCATCTCAGTTTGTCGTTTTGTTCCATTGTAAATTTGTCCCGTACAAAGCGTACTAACTTGCAGTATATAAACCTAGAAAGTAATCATATTGAACATATTAATTTGTCTGTTTTACTTGACTTGCATAACTTAAAGGTTTTGAATATAGGGAACAACCCTCTGGTCCAGATTGTAAATAAGATTCGAAAGCGGGTGCATTATGCGCTGATGAGAATGGACGTTTCTAGAACTTACACTAACGCAGTAAGCAGTGTAATGTCTACATGTGTACCTTTCATGGAATTCATGAATTTGTCCTTTACTGCCATTGAAA
>CM031621.1:16894587-16942087 GCA_018398815.1 Conus ventricosus
GTTTGACTCCATTGGGACAACTGAAATAATCTGAGTATTCACTCTTCACACGCACACATGCAAGCACCGAGTTGTAAACACCTCTAATGGCCATGTATAATTTCCCATTAAACACCACTTTTACGAAGTACATTCCAGAGCAATGCGATTTACAGAATCAAAAGCCTTCTTTAAAATCTACAAATGCAACATAGAGTTTGTATTACAGAGAAGATATTTGTGAAACCAGTGAATATAGCGAAAAATATATGATCTATGGTGCGAAAATTAGCTCTAAAACCTGCTTGTTCCTCCATTATTTTCTCTTCACTTTCAGCCCCCAGTCTGTCAACCTTTTATTTAGTATGTAAGTATGGGACTTTACTTAAAACGCTGGAAGTGCTATTCCACGATATTTTGTCGGGATTTTTCACATCTCCTTTTTTTTAAATAGGTATAAAATAGACTTTGTCCATTCTAGTGGAAAGGTGCCATTTTCAAAAAGTTGTCGAAATAAATGGACAAGGTAAACGATTACAGTTTAATTTGCACGTTTTAACATTTCTGCTACAATTCTGTCAGGTCCTGCGCTCTTTCCTGATTTTAAATGTTTAATACTGGCAACGACTTCTTCCATAGATATAGGATTATTTAATAATGGTTCATTTTCATTCTCTTCTTCTACCAAATGGGCTCTTCCTCCGTAATATTGTTAATCAAAATTATGGAAAAATACCTAAAATGATCATGCCACTGTGAACTGAGATTTGTTAATAACAAAGCTCTTTTTATTTACAAAACCTTATCAATGACCAGAACATTTTGAATCATTAAGTGAGGATTTAAGTTTCTTTAATCTATTTTTTGAAAACTCCCGTTCTTTTATTTTCCTCAGCGTGACATACTCTTTTCGTGATGAAGCATATTCATCTCTTTTTTTTAATCCTTATTCTTGACTGTTTTGCATCTCTGGAAACTTTTCAAAAATCTTTTAACTTCCTGTTTCTTTTTGTTCGCATTCATTATCAAACAATCATTACATGTTCTAATTTTTTACTAACAACTCGAACCATACAAGCTGCAGCTCCACACAGAGCACTGCAAATTCATCCAGACTCTCTTCACATTAATATGTAGTAATTGGCTGGGTTTCTGTATGCTTTCTTGAAATTCGTCACATTCCAGTTCACATTTAAACATACTAGCATATTCTTCTGACCATACAATTTTTTCTTCATCTTGCTGTTGTGAATGCCTTCTCCCTAAATTACAACAACTATTTCTCCATATTATCTCAACTGGTAAATGCCATGAATAAATATAATCACCAACATGTAAATCAAAGTTTGAAACAAAACACTGTGAACCAGGACATAATCGATGACACTGCTTCCGTTTGGAGAAACAAAAGTAAACTCACCTTCACGATCACCATCACAAGACCATTTAAAATACTCAAATCAAACATAAAACCCAAAAATCCAATAACGTTTTGCCAAAGTTATTGATAGTTAAATTTTTTAGAGTCATGTGTTATAGTATCGTCAAATTTTCATCAGCATTCTCCACAAGTTCACATAGTTGGTCATTATTTCGTTTTCAACTTGTTTGTTAAACCCGTTCTAGCATTTAAATCACCCAAACACATGAAATAAAGTGAATCCATTTTTCTTTCAAAACATTGCAATAAGGCTTCTTCCACTATCAAAACACCATCTTTAATCAATTTGTTGTTGTATGTAGGGCCTCCTTCTGGGACAACATAGCAAGCAACCAAAATAACGTCTTTGTCAACGCTAAAAATATTCTTATCTATTTTTACAGCTATAACATTGTCACACTTTAAGTTTATTTCTTTGATATTTTTATGTAAACTTTTTCTTATCAACAGCAACACACCTCCAGAATTCCTTCCATGAACTGAAAATGTTTTGGCTGGCGCAGAAAACTTCATATAATCAGTGAAAATATTCTCATAATCACATGATAAATCAAGGAACGTTTCAGTAAGGGAAATGAAATCAAATTTGTTTACGTAGTTTATGAAAGAAACATCCTGCAATTTACTGTACAAGTTTTCAACATTGTAGTTGAGAAATGTCCATTGAGTTGGATGGTCGGGCCTGTCCTATTTTCTCGTGGCGCTAGAATGCAGGTTCCTGGCGTTCGCACTACCGCCTTTCCCCTTGCCTCGGTCCGCACCTGTAAACCCGCTTGGCTGGTTACCCAAGTAGGTTTGAATGCCCGCCTGCCTGCTTGGCGTGTGTTCTCTGCGTGGTGCACGTGCGTCACTGTCACGACGATCACCAGTGGCAGAACACGGGGAATCCCCGCTGGTAGCTGTTGACCAGTGTCGCTCTCTCTCTCTCTCTCTCTCTCTCTCTCTCTCTCTCTCTCGAGAGAGAGAGAGAGAGAGAGGAGAGAGAGAGAGAGAGAGAGACAATGTCAAGTCTGAGGAATCAACAAACTGGAATCGAGCGCAGTACAAGCACCCCCACCCCCAAATTTGAAAGTCACAGTAGTGTTTGTCACGGGCGGACCAGTGTGTGAATTTATGCATTGAGTTTTAATGGGCTGTTCGTCACAGAGGTTGACAGCGGCTTATACCTAGTATGTGGGGTGCAGAGGAGAGGGGGCTAGCTCCTCTGTCACATTCAGTTTGTGCACCGCCCCTCAGTAAACCCTCACATAGGAGTAGTGTGAGAGGGAAGAGGGAGACCGGGATGAAGGGTGTGTGTGTGTGTGTGTGTGTGCTGTCATTTTAATAACGGTGCAGGGAAGTGTCTTGCACGTGTTCTGTGCGTAAAGTGTGTTATTTATGCTTAGCGTGTGTTGAATGTGATTAGGTGTTTATGTGGGGTGGAGGGGGAACCTTCTGCGTTATGCCAGTGTTCCGCTCTCTCGGTCTTTTTGCTTTTGCTTTTCTGGTAAGAGGCCACGTCCTCTGTTAGTAGCCATATTTATTTTTCCACTTCGTCGTGGAGAGTAACGGAACCGGGCCGGTGTCGCGTGAAATCTGGGAACGTGATATCTGGGAAGGTTTCCCAGATATCACAGATTTTTCTGGGAACGCGTTCCCAAAATGTACTGTGATATCTGGGAAGGCCCGTGATATCTGGGAACGTGGTCTTTCAGAGCTCAGAAGGGCAGAAAGAAGATGAAAAAAAAATGGATTTTCGAGATAAGGTAGGAAACAATTTATTTAGGTGCAGTTGAGATCTTTGGCCTTCTTGTCACTTTTTTTCCTCGTTAATTTCTTGGCATCATTTTCACAAAGTAATCTCTTTCTGAGGCCTTCTTTGCGTAATTTCAACAAATTTTCACAAAACAGAGGAACGAAAAACTTTTTTTTCTTGGCGTGATTGCAAGAGAAATTTGCATGAAAAATCAAGGATCAGCAATATTCTTGCTTCTGAGACGTTCCCAGATTACACACCAGTTCCCAGATTTCATGATTGGAAGTTCAGGAAATCTGGGAACGCGTTCCCAGATATCACGGTAATTCTGGGAACGTGTTCCCAGATATCACGGTTCCCAGATATCATACGACACGGGAACCCTTCGCTGGATGGAAGGCAGTCCACTGAGCTCTGGAAGGATCTTAATCCTTGGGTTACCAACAACAGTCTTCAGAGTCGTTCCAGACTCTCACTTCCTTCGTTGGAGGTGGCGCATGTACTGGTGGGGCTTTGGGCTCTTCGTTGAGTGAAGCTTTCCAGTAGTTCTCTTCTGTCTTCACCCGCCGTTCTGGGCGCTTTTCGTTTCTTCTTCTTGTGTGGAGACAGGCCACAGTTGCTGACGTTGGGCGACCTGGAGGATGGTCCCAGAGAGGAGGATACCGGAGCCGAGCCTGAGGGATGCTGGAGGAGTCCGGCGTAGGAATGAGTCTTCTAGACGCCAGTGAGGAGAGCAGCCAGTCTTGCTTCGGAGATCTAATCCGTGGAACACACTTGGGACAGTCTTCAACAAATCAGTTGTGTGCAAGTGTGTGTGGTGTATGGGCTGTGGATTTGTGTGCATGCGCTAGTGTGATCTAATGTATATTGTTAAGCCCTGTTGGTTGTATTAGTTTGTTTCTCCTCTTCCTCTTCTATTTGTTGGGGGTAGCTTTAGATGGTGATAGGTTGGGTGGCAGTGAGACCCGGGTGGTGGTGTTTTTTTTTAAGCTCCCCTCTATCGGGTTATTTTGTTATTTTGTCCCTTAGCGATAGTTAGCTCCTGATAGGATCTACACTCTTCTTTGGGTTTTTTTTGTAGTTATTCTTTTTCCTGTCTTTCCTCCCTCTTCTTTGATAGGTGCTCCCATCTCATAAATGGAGTGTATGTGTGAGTGATTGGGGTGTTTAATATATTTGTGTAAATTTATATATTTAAAATTTAATAAATGTGATTTGTTCCATACTTCCTGGAGTGGTCTGGGGATAGTGAGTAGTAAGGCAGCGTTGTTGCATGGAGTTCACCAGTGTGTGCAGAAAGGCCTGGGGGACAGCAGCCCACTCCTGCTGGAGTGACTCAAACAGCTGACCCAGGTTAGCAGGAGGAGGACGACGCTGCTGCAGTCTCCGGCCCAGCTCATCCCAAAGATGTTTGATGGGGTTCGGGTCTAGGCTGTTTGCAGGCCACTGCATTCTGTTGACACCAGCAGCTTGGAGAAACGTGTTTACTGCTCTGGTGCGATGGGGCCGTGCATTGCCGTCTTGAAAGACTGCCTGAGGTCCAAGCTGTTGAAGGGCTGGCAGCACCAGGGATTGCAAAATCTCTGTTTGGTAGCGAACACCATTCAAGTTCCCTGCCACATTGTAGAGAACCGTTCTGCAGCGTGTGCGTATGCCGCCCCAAATCATAACGGATCCCCCACCATAGCGGTTCCTTTCCAGGACAGCTTCTTCTGCAAAATGCTCCCCACAGCGTCTCCAGACCCTGTTCCGTCTATCGGTGGGATCCAGGCAGAACCACGACTCATCTGTAAACATCACGTTAGCCCACAGTTCATGTGTACATCTCACGTGCTGCGTGCACCATACTCGGCGTGCTGCTCTGTGGGCATCAGTCAAACGAGGTCTTATAGCTGGTCGTCGAGCACGGAGGTTAGCGGCGTGTAGGCGGTATCGTATGGTCTGATCACTGACAACAGTGTTGGTGGTATCTCTTAGACGACGTCTGATGTTGTTTGCACTTGCTGTTCTTTCTTGTGTGGCCTGCCTTTCAATGTATCGGTCCTCTCGTGGTGCTGTTATTCTTGTTCGACCAGAGTGTGGTCGTTCTTACACTCTTCCTGTGTCTTGAAAGTGTTGTCTGAGATTGATAACAACAGAGTGTGATACCCCAAGTCTCCGTGCCACTTCGCGGACTGCAACTCTTTCTTGGAGCCATCCTATTGCTCTTCCTCGATCAAGCTCGTTCAGTCTTCGACGTGGAGGCATGCTGTTGCATTGCATTTTTCGCCAGAACAGTGGTTTTAAAGACATTTGGTTGAGCATACTTTATTACCTACAGCCTGATCTAGCTCGTGCTTCACATGATTTTGGTTCAGCACATGCTCCTCGGATCCCAAACACATCAGAAATTCACCCGAATTTGTTCCAAAAATGACAAGTCGCGACACGTGTTTTTCAAGGCGCATGAGAAATGTGTGCCAGCAAAATTGCGGTTGCCGCATTCACTATCAATTTGTGCGTGTGGTTCAATTTGTTTGGACCACAAAGGCGGTACAACTGAATTTTTGTGAATTTTTATATGTGTAGTTGTGAGGCAGCATGTGCGGAGCTCAAATACTTGGTCTGGTGCGAGGGGGGGGGGGGGGGGTTCTTTGTGGAAGGGTGCTGTCTGACTCCAGTCTGTGTCTGATGACCTCGACGCTTTCTTCCACTGGCACACTAGTGAAGAGGGCTGTCACATCAAAGGACACAAGCTGCTCGTCTGGTCCCAACTTGAACTCGCTGAGTTGGGAGACCAGGTCTGCACTGCTCTTGATGTGGTGTTGTGTTTTGCCTACTAGCGGAGCCAGTATGTCGGCCAAGAATCTGGCAGTCTCGTACGTGATCGAACCCCTGGAGGCTACAATGGGGCGGAGGGGTACGTCACTCTTGTGCACTTTTGGGAGTCCCTAGAACCTGGGGATATCAGTGGTGGAGGGGTATAGTTTCCTATACTGTCCCTGGGTGAGTTTCCGAGATTCCTTTAGTTTCCTCAAGGTTTGCACCAGTTTTGTCGTGTACCTGCTCGTAGGGTCCTTCTTCAGTGGCAGGTAGGTGTTCCCGTCCTCCAGTAGTCGAGTAGCTTTCTCTCTGCACGTGTCTCTGGTCACGATCACTGTAGCCGGGCCTTTGTCGGCTGGGAGCACCATGATAGACTTGTCGGTCTTCAGGTCTTTTAGTGCTAGTTTCTCGTTCACAGAAAGGTTCGATTTGGGGGGGGGGGGGGGGGGGGGGGGGCTGTTCGAGAATGCTAGTACACTCCGATCTCAGCTGAGTGGCTTGTTCCGTGCCGGGACCAAGGTGTTTACATGCAGTCTCGATGACAGTAATGATGTTTGCTATCGGAAGTTTATCCGGAGTAATGGCCAAGTTCAGCCCTCTCTCTAACACAGACTGTTCATCCCTGATAAGTTCACGTTCCGACAGATTGACTACCCGCCTGTTTTTCATGTTTCTAGTCTTCTGCTTGCTCACTTTAGCGATAGGTGCATCTTTCTCATCTCCATGTTCTGCTTTGGTTACAAGTTTCTCATACTTGTTCCTTTGACGCATGCGCGCCCGGTTCCATTCCGTGCTTTTGGCAACCTGTACCCACTCTTGCATTTGGATCAGTGTTGATGCTGGTACATGCGAACTTAAGGTGTTGGTCAGTTCCTCTATGTTGTGCTCGATGGTGGCGATCTTGGCATTGATCTGCCCTATTCTTAGGTTTCCTAGTGGAGCTTAAGCTCTTTGGATGATGTTTTGTATTGCAGGGCCTTTCATCGACATTTTGATGGTCAAACTCGTCGGTAGCACTTTGTGATGTTTGCAGTGCAACATAGAATGAAGATGGTTCCGGTATCTGGCGAACAGTTTGTTCACCCTTTCCAGTTCATGAACAGTTTATATGACTATCCGGTCGTAATCGCGAAGAAGACGAAGAGGTAGTTTTAATTCTTGAGGTGATGACGTGATTAAACATTCGTACCTGGACCCTCAAGAGAGATGAACGAAAGCGGAGCTTTCGGCTACCATCCAGCAGCCTTCATCGGCACTGTTCGACTGACGGGGTAAACTGTGTTCGGTGTGCGCGTCCGCGAGTCGAGCTCACGTCATACGACCGAACTAGGGAGTTGTTTTTCCAGTGTGAAACTCGTTTTGACAACTGGAACCTGGACGTGAGTTTAGGGAAAATTGGAGAAAAAAAACACACACAAAAAAGATGGAAATTGTGATCCATGAAAAGGAAACCATCACATTTTGGAGCCAGAGGCAGTCTGTCAATGATGAGGAAAGTATGTCAATGATGAGAAAAAGGACATACAGTAGTATTTAAAGGGGCAATCAGTCAATGATGAGAAAAAGGACATACAGTAGTATTTAAAGAGGCATTCAGTCAATGATGAGAAAAAGGACATACAGTAGTATTCAAAGAGCCAGTCTGTCAATGATGCGAAAAAGGACATACAGTAGTATTCAAAGAGCCAGTCAGTCAATGATGAGAAAAAGGACATACAGTAGTATTTAAAGAGGCAGTCAGTCAATGATGAAAAAGGACATATAGTAGTATTTAAAAAGGCAGTCTGTCAATGATGAGAAAAAAGACATACAGTAGTATTTAAAGAGGCAGTCAGTCAATGATGAGAAAAAGGACATACAGTAGTATTTAAAGAGGTAGCCAATGATGAAAAAAGGACTAATAGTAGTATTTAAAGAGGCAGTCTGTCAATGATGAGAAAAGGGACAGACAGTAGTATTTAAAGAGGTAGTCAGTCAATGATGAAAAAAGGACATACAGAAGTATTTAAAGAGGTAGTCTGTCAATGAGGAGAAAAAGGACATACAGTAGTATTTAAAGAGGCTGTCAGTCAATGATGAGAATAGGACATACAGTAGTATTTAAAGAGGCACTCAGTCAATGATGAGAAAAAGGACATACAGTAGTATGTGTCAGTCGATGATGAGAAAAGGACATACAGTAGTATTTAAAGAGGCAGTCAGTCAATGATGAGAAAAAGGACATACAGTAGTATTTAAAGAGACAGTCAGTCAGTGATGAGAAAAAGGACATACATTAGTATTTAAAGAGGCAGTCAGTCAATGATGAGAAAAAGGACATAAGGTAGTATTTAAAGACACAGTCAGTCGATGATGAGAAAAAGGACATACAGTAGTATTTAAAGAGGCAGTCAGTCAATGATGAGAAAAAGGACATACAGTAGTATTTAAAGAGACAGTCTGTCAATGATGAGAAAAAGGACATACAGTTGAATTAAAATGGTAGTCAATGATGAAAAAGGACATACAGTAGTATTCAAAGAGGCAGTCAGTCAATGATGAGGAAAAGGACATACAGTAGTATTTAAAGAGGAGAGCGTGAACACACTTTAAGGAGGGGCGATAGGAACAGGTTGATAGAAGTGGGTTAAACAGATTATTTTTGGAGGCGGGAGCGGGAGCTGAGGGGTGTGGAGGGGGTGGGAGTGGCAATAACCGGGGATGGGGGGAGGCTAAAAAGTGTGTGTGTGTGTATGGGAGAGGGTAAGCATGTGCGTGCGCGCTGGTGTGTACTTATGTCTGTGAGCTTATACGAGTGTGGGGTCTGTGATGAGGTGAGTGAGAAAGAGCACGTGGGGGTAGGTTTCCATGTGTGTGAAAACAAGAAGGGGGTGGTGGGGTGGGTGGCTGTCAGCAGTGGGGTGATGAAGCTGGGAAAGAGCGGGGGTGAAGAAGGTGAGGGGATGGGACCTCAATACAACGACCATGTTGGACCACATTTTAACCGTCCCGTGCTCTCATTTTATCATGCCAAAGGTGCTGGCAAAGGCAAAAGAAACCCAACATGACGTATAGAACATCTATGGTATCCTGTCTAACCAAACGTCTGGGTACCATCGCACCAAAGGGACTCAACACCAAAGATTGATGTCCTCTGCAGTATTGTTTATCTTCCTTCCCTTTCCTTATCAGCTTGTTGTAAAACATTCCAAGTGACACACCTTCTGCAGTATTGTTTATCTTCCTTCCATTCCTATTTAGCACAGTGTAAGACATTCCAAGTGACACACCTTCTTCTGCAGTATTATCTTTCTTCCCTTTCTTTATCAGCATGGTGTCAAACATTCCAAGTGACACACTTCCTTCTGCAGTATTGTTTATCTTCCCTTTCTTTATCAGCATGGCGTCACACTAAGTGCCACATTCCTTCTGCAGTATTGTTTATTTTCCCTTTCTTTATCAGCATGGTGTCAAACATTCCAAGTGACACACCTCCTTCTGCAGTATTGTTTATCTTTCCTTTCTTTATCAGCTTGGTGTCAAACATTCCAAGTGACACACCCCCTTCTGCAGTATTGTTTATCTTCCCTTTCTTTATCAGCATGGTGTCAAACATTCCAAGTGACACACTTCCTTCTGCAGTATTGTTTATCTTCCCTTTCTTTATCAGCATGGCGTAAAACATTCCAAGTGACGCACTTCCTTCTGCAGCATTGTTTATCTTCCCTTTCTTTATCAGCTTGGTGTCAAACATTCCAAGTGACACACCTCCTTCTGCAGTATTGTTCATTTTCCCTTTCTTTATCAGCATGGTGTCACACTAAGTGCCACACTCCTTCTGTAGTATTGTTTATTTTCCCTTTCTTTATCAGCATGGTGTCAAACATTCCAAGTGCCCCTCTCAGCCCCTCACCTCCTTCCCACATTCTCCACTCTTTCCTACCTTCATCATTCACACACACACACACACACACACACACACACACACACACACACACACACACACACACACACACACACACGTAAATCTAGTCCTACATGTTCTTTCTCACCTCACCACGTGTTCTCCACCCTTCTCCACTTTCCCTCCTCTGTGCACATTTACACTGAAGTAAACATGCATGCATACCATCACACACACAAGAACACATACATGCACACACACAAACATACCCTCACACACACACGCGTGAACACGCGCGTGCGTGCCTACGTGGGCGCGTGCGTGCCTACGTACGTGCGTGCGTGCGTACGGACGTGCGTGCGTGCGTACGTAGGTGGTGTGTGTTGTGTGTGTGTGTGTGTGTGTGTGTGTGTGTGTGTGTGTGTGTGTGTGTGTGTGTGGACTGTGTGTGTGTGTGCGTGCGTGCGTGCGTGCGTGCGTGCGTGCGTGCGTGCGTGCGTGCGTGAGTGCTTGCGTGTGTGTGCGTGTGCGTGCGTGCGTGTGCGTGTGCGTGCGTGCGTGTGCGTGCTGTAGTTAAATAATGAATTGTTGGTGCAGTTTCTGATGATCACATTCATTGGTCTCCAAACTGAAAAATGGCTGCCAAGTCATGCTGAGCAGATGACATACTCTGTGATGTCAACTGGGAATTCTCAGTATGTCTCAGTTGACAGTGTAAAAGTCACATCAGAATGGGATTCCAACCAGTTTAGAAGTTTTGCTTTACTGGCCTTTGATCGCTTTTCTGTAAGTATGTTGAACGTATACATGAAAGGGTTAACAGCAGAATTCAAAGGTAGCATGAAAACAGCCAGTGCTACATTTGTTTCTCCAGGAATAGGAATACCAGCCATTGCCAATAGTCCGCAAGTTCCAACTGGAAACCAGCACAGGAAATCTGTGACAGCGACAGTAATCAACCTGCGAGCTATGGTCATGTCACCCAACTGTTTTGTTGTATTGGTTTTTAACGTATTATTTCGTATGGACCAATAGATGAGAGCTTGACCCATGGATATGAATAAGAAGAGGCCAAAATTTAGAATGACTAAAATGCTGAAAGAATAAAGTTTACCTCCAAACTCTTTTCTCGTGACTGGCAAGGGTATGCAAATACCCGTCTGGCTGTAAAAGTCCCAGTTTGACGTCACTGGCAGTAACGGTATTAAGCCTAGAAGGCAACCAGCTAACCATGTCATTAGGCAGGCCAGTGTTGATGACTTCCTGTCAAATCGCACCGTGCTGAATGGAAACCGAAGAACCAGGAAACGATCAAAGGTAATTAACCAGATGATCAGCGCCGACACTTCACTGGACACCAAAGACAGAAAACCGGCCATCTTACAGATCGCACTGCTCTTCCAGGTGTCGTCATTGTGAAGATATCTGCCACGGAACTGCTCATCAGCCACTCCGATGATAACAATATACACACCCATCAGAAAGTCAGCGGCGTTAAGGTTCATAACAAAGACACTGAAGCTTCTTGAAGAGGACATGCTCCTTGCAAACAGACGTGCACAGCAGCAGAAGCCATTACCACTCACAGACAGACAGGCGACGATCCACAGGAATGCACGGTAAGACCAGGAATGCAATAAATCCTCACAGGATGAAATTTCATCCCTTGGGGCATAGCAGGAGGATGCATCAAAGTCATAGGGGAGTATCTGACTGCAGCAGAGCTTATAATTTTGTGTAACAACAATTTTGAGGTGAGAGAGATCTTTGAAAATATCTGGTGGAAATGTTCTCACAGGGCTTCCGTCCATGTACAACTCAGTCAAAGTCTGTGCGAGCTGAAAGCCACTTGGGCTTATAGTATGGATGGGTGTGAATGATAAATTTAGAATTTCTAATTTAGAAAATGAAGACAAGACTTCTGTTTCCAGCACGGTCAGTGACGTATATGACAAATCCAGAACTACCAGAGTGCGTTGACGAATAGTAGAAGCATGATCAGTATGCAGTAATGTGAGCGGGTTGTTGGACAAGGACAAGTCATAAAGATTTTCTAAACAAAGGAAAAACGTGAAATTCATGTGCTGAAATTTGTTGCCACTGAGGTTAAGAATTCTCAGATTCTTCATGTTGAGCTTAATCAAAACAATTAAGGAACATTTAGCGAGGATCAAATGGAAAAGGCGTGAATGATCGTTCACATCAGACAGTGTCATACCAGACCCTGTGGCATCCAAGTAGCGGAGCTGAGGGAAGAGTGTGCTGGGGAAAGGCTGAAAACAGAGAAACGCGTGACCTTGACACACACAGTCCACAGGACACATGTCACACACCAGTTCATCGTCACGTAACGGGCAGTGAGGCCAGCCATCACACAGGTGGTCACTGTGCACGCAGATGGAGGAAGCTCTGCATTTGAAAAATCCTGCACAGATCAGACCCCCACACCCCTCTTCGTCCTGGTGCTCAATGCAGTCGTTCATCCCATTGCATCGTGTGTAGACAGGCAGGCAGTCATTGAACTGACCAGGACAACGATAGTGGCTGTCAGGACAGGGATCACTGGAATTCATGGCAACTGCTGTGAACTTATTGACTCCATTAAAATTGATTGTAGTAGGGAATGGTAAATACATGTATTTAATGTTTACCCGCTTAAAATCTGCACAGTCCTCATCTGATTTGTCCTGACAATGCAACATTTGATCACACACATTGTCATAGGGCAGGCATTGTCCATTCTCGCACGTAAATTCGTTGACGCAAAACGGATACTTGCACATGGATTCGTCACTTTGGTCCTGACAATCAGTTGTGTAGTCACATAGTAGGGTGTGTGCCAGTGTGGTGAATTGATTTCGACATGTAAATGTTGGGAAAATCATGGTGCCATTTTCTGATACAGTTTTTATTTGCATCTGGCATTTGATATTGAAAGCTGCATGACGTGCGTTTGCCTTTACACACCGTTTGTGTGTTAGACCCACACAGCAGAAATGTGTGGGTCACATGACCAGCAAGGCACTGTGTCACAAAATGGCTTCCTTCAGACCAACTGTATGTGCTGGTCAAGAAAATGGACTGTGAATTACTAGTGTGCGTTTCAGACTTGTTTGGTCTGAATTCACAAACGGGTATCAAATACTGAAGATTCGTGAAGCATGTGAATATTTCTATTTTTGTGTCTCGACGAAAGTTAAAGCATATTTTTTTGTGGCCAGAGTATCGAATGCAGTCGGAATCAAAATAGTGATGAAGAACTGAACGTTCTCTCAGTATCTCGTGTCTGTACATGGTAGGAACTGATTTATCATTAGAGTAATACCCAGATAAGGCAGGCCATATATTTTCCCAGTATGACTTTGTTAAGTTTTTCAGTGCACCAGACCAGTCTCCCACACACATTGGGAAGCTCAGCCTACCCCCCAGAGATGTACAATACTGACCGGGTAGTGCTATGGAGTCAGGATGTTTGTGACTTACGTCCTGCACCTTACCAAATGTATAACATCGGTTACATAAAGCCACCAAGCCCTGACACTCAGGACTGCTGAAGGGGCAGTGCTCTGTTTCGTCTCTTCCATCTTCACACTCTGTCTGCAAATTGCACGCCACGTGCTGATGGAAAGCTGGATAATAATGCACAGAACAGTTCCACAGACCACTGGATAGCTTTACAGGAGCTCTGTTCTCCGACAAAAAAGAAAACAACAAATAAAATGATGTTGGTTTGGCTTTGACCATGACAAAACATGATACTTCCACGCTGATTTTTGTCGCGTTGAAGATAACACCATGGTTTTAAACGGCTTCTTGATAATCGGATATGAACTTTTGATTCCTTGTAGGCCCCAGTGGAATGTACATATTGCACTGAATGGTAAAATAATCGAATAGACAAATCAATCGTTGCCAGGTCTTTGAAACTGACCAGTATAATGGCTCTCGTTGGAACAGACACATTTGTTTCTATGAAATAATGACCATAACAAACAGAATTTGCTCTCAAGTATCCAGAGACTGGGGACGTCATAACCAGATTTAGAAACTCTGACTCTGTAAGAAATTTTAGTTTACAAACATGAAATATAAAATTTACACCATACTAAATGTGAATACTCTTTTTTGAGGATTGAACACTCTTGGCAACTCGGCTTTCAGCTAAGTAATCAAGCAAACAAGCAAAACCATCAAGGAAACAAGTAACTAAGCAGTTAGAGTAGGGCGGTGGCAATTCATCTAACTTGGTTGGTAACTGGATGTTGCTGCTGTCAAGAGTCTCAGGTAGATAGGGGTCGTTAGCCTTGGTCAGCAGCCCATACAGGAGAGAAAAAAATGTTGACTCCAGCCTGTCAGCCTTGGTCAGTAATGACACCAACAGTGGTACTGACTATAATTTGTTATTATGGGAAGATACATTTTCACTTCCGCCTTCTTGACCTGCCCCTGGCAGTCGACGTCAGCACCGGGTGTGGCGCCTTGGTCCTCTCCTCTGCTGGAGGAGTTCGCTTTACCTGACACCCGCCATACCCCTTGCACTGTGCCACCTGCTGACCTGGAGCTGTTGGACAAACAAACGTGTGACTCAACTGCACGCTATGAGTTCTACGTATGTGAGGTGAATGGGGAGCAGCAAGATGTGTACCGGCCGGTGACAGTCAAACAGTCGGACAAACAGAAAGCAGCATTGATGAACAACAAAGATTCGTTTCAACAAGTCAGAATGGATTTGAGGCTTACCAACGCGCAAGCAATATTCTGGCGAGTGGCGAACCTCATCCTGAGACATGGCAGCCAGACATACTTGCCTTTCTGGATGCCATACTGGTATTGAAAACCGTTTTCAAGATCATTTGAACCAAATTGAGGGAAGCGCTGGAAAGTTTTTGTCAACATGATATGAAGCTAAAGCCCAAGAAAAGCATGTTCTTTCAACAGGAAGTGGAGTTTCTGGGAAGGATTGTTAACAATTCCAGATAAACATGTCTGACCGGGACATCCAGATATGGAAGAAGTGTCTGGTTTCAACATCCTCCCTGTTTGGTCTGTGTGATCTCTCTTGTCTTTTCTGCCAAGAGATTGGTTGTCGTAAGCAGCATTGGTTTGGAGTTATGAGCGTCTAGTTATTTCACCAAAGGATGAAGTTACCCTACTTCTTCTTCAGTTACTATCATCGACCATTTATCGTGAATTATGCAACATTGGCATAACCTCTGTATAGTCTCATGAGGAAAAATGTTATATTTGGGGAAGCGAGCAGCTACGACAGCGTCAGCAGACCTCTCTGTGTTAGCCATTCCAAGTTATACGGACCCATTCATCTTGGACATCAAAGCCAGTCACACTTACTTGGGTGGTTCTAAGTGGAGTGCAAGACAAACTGGAACGAGTGACCTCGTACGTACAGCTCCTGGGAAGACCGTTTACCGCCAGGACAGACCACTCAGTTCTCACATGGCTTTTCATGGTGCTCTGACTCCATGTCCATTGTAGGTTGTGGGAATCCAGCCAGAAAAGATTGCCTTGTGGGAAATGCCGGTACTGCAACAGAGAAGATGAACAGTGGAAAGAGTTCACTCGGGCTGAGAATGAAGCTGCAACCCTTAGGGGGGGGGGGGGGCAGCTTGATGGAACCATGGTAACAACTGTAAAGGAGCGAAGTTCAAAAGCCTGCTGTGAAGATGCCAAAGAGGTTGGGAAATCTAGTCTTGTAGACCAGTCACCCCAGTGTCATCCGTGGAGAGTTTTGGAATTGTTCATGACAGCAAAATTCCTTCAACATCCCAGACTCCTTGCTTGTGCAGGTGCACCAAGGAAGCAAGCAGGACATTTTCTGCCCGCAGCAAGCAGGACATTTTCTGCCCAGCTTTCGCTTGAACCTCATGCCACTGAAACAGATACCTTGAGTGGTCCAATTTCTCCGCGCGTGTTTCTTGGGGGAGGATCACATGCCAGATCTCTGGTGCAGGTGGGGATGCACCTGACAGCCCAAAGGCGTAGTTAAAGCGTGCGTCTGATGTTGTGCTGGCACATCCTGAGCACGTCTCTGACAGTTCTATGCCACTTTCAGAGAATGTGCCCGATTGTTCCTTAGTGCACACAAAAAGTACGGCTGCCAGCCATCTTGCGTGTTCTGGGGATATGCAAGGCAGTTTGTATCCGAGCCAGCTTCACTATATGTATATCAGGACCTTGTGGAGCGGAGGGGGGAGGCTAGAAGGATCAGGAGGGTGTCCTTAACAGAGGACCAACGGCTGTGCAGTGTGTTCCAGGGACTAGTCCTTTTGATGTACATTGTCTTTTAGATGACCAAGTCACCCCTCAGTGGAACAGCTGTCCAGGAATTTGTCTGATCTGGCTATAGACCAAGAAGTAGGCAACACAGATGGTGTAAGCATTGTGACAGAGTAAGGACAACCAAAAGCATTGACGTTTCAGATTCAGTTTCATGCAGGAGATGTCACTGCGTGCAGACTGATCCATTCAAAGCTATACGACATCTGCTAAGCTATGAGACCACAGTGCGCCGGATTTACACTTGATGGATGCATAAATAAACAGACAAGGTTAACGGATTTTTAACGAAGGTCTCGTGGACACGACGTAGCAGTTGTCTGATCTGTTCCTTAGCCCAGCGCACTGGTCAGGCCTTGGGTAAGTACTCGATGTTGTCGGCGCCATGATTGTAATTGTATCAACATGCAAATGTGTGCACGTACATGTACCTGTGCGCGTACGTGTGTGTACTAGTGTGTCTGCTGTCTCATTTCCTTTGATTGGATGTCATGGGCAGTACATCCATAAGATTTTTTTCCCAGGGGAGACTGCACATTACTTCATACCAAGCAGGACTTCCCACTCTATTGTCCACTTTAAGAAGCAGCTTCATTGAGTCAACCGATGTCATGGTTTGCTGAGTTCCAAGCTTGTCTGTGGACGAGATCCGGTGGAGCGCATGTGTGAGCGCTTCTACCTCCATTGTTAGGCTAAAGTTTTTAAGTTGTATGCACTACTGTTTCCCTTTATTTTGTGTCCATTTTGCTTCAGTGTGGATCTCCAGCCTGACTAATCGCCGGTGTCTGAACCATCGGTGTATATAACGATGTCTTTGGTTTGCCGAATATACCACTTACATCTGAATTTCTTTATCGGTGTTGCCCTCTGGGCGTTCTTCCAAGCTCTGATGCGACAGCGGTTTGGTAAAGGCTTTTGATGTAGCCAGGATACTCTTCACACAGCGGTTTGGTAAAGGCTTTTGATGTAGCCAGGATACTCTTCACACAGCGGTTTGGTAAAGGCTTTTGATGTAGCCAGGATACTCTTCACACAGCGGTTTGGTAAAGGCTTTTGATGTAGCCAGGATACTCTTCACACAGCGGTTTGGTAAAGGCTTTTGATTAGCCAGGATACTCTTCACAGTCTTTAGTTTATTTGAATTCTGATAACTAGTACACAAGCTGTCTTCTGCTTGTCCCATCCAACATTTCCCGCGTCCTAGGCGCGTGCCTTTTGTTTTGTTGACTTCCTCATATAGTGGTTTTGGGGAATTTTCAAGTGTTCCAAAATATGCCTTCACCTGTTCTTAGATGTGTCTAACCCGCATTGAAAAAAAGGTAAAGATGAACACATAATTTTAATTGGTGTAAATCCCAAGATCAGTCTCACAGCTCCATTTTGAATTCTTTTTTATTTAAAATTGTTCTTGTACAGTACTCTAAGCCCTAATCTATAGTCAACCGCACCGAGTACAGCTGACTGATACAGTTGGTAGAGAAGGCGTCGTTCCATGCATTCGTGGTAGACAGGCCCTTCTGCATTAAGCATAATATTCTCAACATCTTCCCAAAAGCTCGGCATTCTGTTAGAGCCTATACCCAAGTGGCGTAGGTTGTCATAAACTGGCGAGGGTAATTCTCCTGATATTTTGAGATAGATAGATAGATAGATAGATAGACAGATAGACAGATAGACAGATAGATAGATAGACAGATAGACGGATAGATAGACAGACAGATAGATAGATGATCACAGTGTAAAAACGGTTACTTGTTTTGGTTTTAATATCTGTCAAAAGCAATTATTTTATCCAGTCTGTTGCACGAATATGGTGCTTCCTGTTAAGCCTTGGCGATTGTTATGTTGAAAGCGCGATTGCGTGTTTTTCAAATTTGTCTTAAGGTAGGTATCACATCCAGTACTTTACATGAAATTGGCATTTCCTGTAAAATTTAGGCGTTTCTGCAAATGAATAAGGAAACTGTTCAAACCCGTGAACGGCTGACCAGGGGTGAACCATGTACAAACGTTCTACTTAATTCTGGTATCGGTGGAAGGAACAACCGTTTGACCAGGGAAGTTCATACATGACGTTAGTTATGTTTTGTGTCTCTGCATTTCCCAAGGGTAGGACAATGTTCGTATGAGAGAACGTCACGACTGTTACCCCCACTACAGATCATGTGTGTTGACCTGTGTCCAGTAGCTGGTTTTTTTTTTATCGGTCAGCAACATTTCGCAAGATCTACAGAACTGATTTATTGTTCATAGTGGGAAGAAAGACATACCCGTTATATTCTAATGAAGATGCATGCTCTATAGAGGGGTGGATGGAGAGACCCAGGATTCAATGAGCGAAGTGATGAAAAGTCTTCTGAACTGATCAGAATGAAACTGGATGCAAATACAGAATGTGACCAACAGCTCAAACAGTGTTTCTGAATATCTTTCGATTGCAGAGAACAAAATGTACATCATAATGTCTGCCACTCTCAAGAAATGCTTTTGTTCGTCACGTTGCACTTAAGGCAGTCAAATTCACCGAGAAACAAGATTCAATTTCTGTGTAACTCATCAGACTGGTCAGCTTCCAGCTTGTATTATCAAGATTGATAGCAAATTAATAGTGACTGAATTACAAGGGAAAATATGGACGTCGTGATACAGCTATTTTTATGTAATAGTGACTCGCTAACATTGCAGTATGTGTATATCATCAAGTGAATAAATTTGATGGCACATTTGATTACTCGAACTGACAGAATGAAATGTAAAGTTTTGAAAGGCTCTGACTTTGTTATAACTTGATTTATTGGCCCTGTTGCTTCTAAAACAAATTGCCCATTGGTGAAATCTGCGATAGAACAAAAGACAGGAACAGGAAAAATAACGACGGTCCTCTCTGGTGGTTCCAAAGCAGCATTTGTGGAATGCTGATCAGAAGTGAAATGGCGTGTATTGGGAACGGCCACTGTATGTCCAAATGCATTGCAGCAGGCTAAAAACATGTATTGTGCACGTGTAGAGCGTAGACAGAGAGTTCTTACGATAAAGAAACAGTTCAATATCGATGGAATTTGTCAAGTATGCGCGCGCGCGTGTCTGTGTGTGGCAATGTGGCGTTCCACTAATGACACCGATGTCATGATCATCCATGCAACACACCTGCAATGGCAGGATGAACAATTCATCTGAGAATGTGGCGACTGCCATGGTGGCCTGCAGTGCATGTGCAGCCGTCATCAGCATCAATTCTGTTGGAAACATCATGCCAAACTTCTTGACTGCACATGCTCTCACAGGCTGGGATACACTGTCGTCCTGTGATGGCACTGGGAAGCTGATTGTTCTCCAGTGGCTATGGTCATTTTCTGGCAAGCTGAAATAGGAGACAAGGAAGGAGAGTGCGGATTCATGAGTGCAGTCCATCCCCTTGATTATAACCAAGAACCTGGGTCCAACACGATGCACGCAAAGCCATTCTGGAAGAAGACAACTGGGAGGAGATACATTCACCAAGGTTCTGTGCTTTGGCCACCAAACCTCTCGAGCTTTACAGCTCATTGTCAACGTATACATAGTCAAACCTCTACAGCTTTACAGCTCATTGTCAACGAATATATCGGCAAACCTCTACAGCTTTACAGCTCATAGTCAACATATAGATTGTCAAACCTCTCGAGCTTTACAGCTCATTGTCAACATAATTATATATCGTCAAACCTCTACAGCTTTACAGCTCATTGTCAACGTATATATTGGCAAACCTCTCGAGATTTACAGCTCATTGTCAACGTATATATTGGCAAACCTCTCGAGCTTTATAGCTCATTGTCAACGTATGTATCGTTAAACATTTTCAGCTTTACATCTCATTGTCTACGTATGTATCGCCAAACCTCTTTAG
Organism: Conus ventricosus; assembly: GCA_018398815.1. Classification (NCBI taxonomy): domain Eukaryota; kingdom Metazoa; phylum Mollusca; class Gastropoda; order Neogastropoda; family Conidae; genus Conus; species Conus ventricosus. Next base: position 16,914,611 of record CM031621.1, read on the forward strand.
CTTTACAGCTCATTGTCAACGTATATATCTCCAAACATCTTCAGCTCTACAGCTCATTGTCAACGTATATATCGTCAAAACTCTTCAGTTTTACAGCACATTGTCAACGTATATATCGTCAAACCGCTACAGCTTTACATCTCACTGTCAACGTATGTATCGCCAAACCTTTACAGCTGATTGTCAACGTACAGATCGTCAAACTGTGCCTAAGAAGTCTGCTGGTGAGGTGTACCATCACCACCTGATCTTGATCCTCTGAATCTCATGTGGTCCACATGAACAATACTCATACCTGCGCATGAACTGGATTACTCACTCGCTGCTGAATCTGGTCAGGTGCGGCTGAAAGACTATCATAGCATCACACTCTAAACTTATGAAAGACTTTTCCTCACGTGCACAGTATTTCGTAACTGTAAAGTTTTGTCAAGTGTTTGATATTCTGACTTGAAATGTGGACGATGTTTTCAAACTTTTGTGAAAGAGTTTCCTCTTGTGAGGAAACGAGAACTATAATCCTGAAATTTGAACCCGGATGATTTAAGTGGTAGTCAATCAGATGTCAAGACAGTATTTATCACTTTAGGAATACAGAATGAATTCGCTTCGTTTCTCCAACAATTTAATCAGCATAGTATGGTGACGGTGTGTGTGTGTATGTGTGTGTGTGTGTGTGTGTGTGTGTGTGCGTGCGTGTGTGTGTGCGTGCGTGTGTGTATGTGTGTGTGTGTGTGTGTGTGTGTGTGTGTGTGTGTGTGTGTGTGTGTGTGTTTGTTTGTGTGTGTGTGTGTGACACTTTTCATGACCTGGCGGGCCAAGGCACCAGTGGGTGAACTCAATACATATAAAGTCCTCACTTCAGATTTCATAATTTACATTTTGTCGACACATACGTTTTACAAACACATACCAAACGACCACGACCTTAGGCACAATTTCTGACAGTTCCATATCTATCCAATAGGAGCTCATTGGCAAGGATCCGGAATAAAAGCAGTCCCAATGATACTTCATCCGATGATCATGAAATCGACAATCTTCTTTTCAGAAGCCATGCTCCTTCACCATGTTCTATGGTGAGTGGCAACGGCGTTAATGTTTCATGAACACTGATCTTTTTACAGTCAGCATACATCCACTCTGTTCCTTGTCAGTCTTGTAAAATGATTCAGTTTAGCAGGGTTTTCACATGTTAGTTAAATGGAGGAGTCGGTCTCCACTGTACAGCTGTTTTGTAAGAACTTACCCACCATGAACCACACGGTGTACTTCAAGGTGCTTGCTCCCTGTGCCACTTTTATAGAAACAGGTTATTTGTTTCCCTCCGCTTTCCTCCCCTCTCCTTCCTACACCCTCAACACATAACAATGCACATAAATACACACAATCACGCGCATACGTATGGGCGCACGCATGCACGCACGCACAAACACACACACACACACACACACACACACACATACACACACACACACACATACGCGCGCGTGCGCGCGCGCGCATACACACGCATACACACGCGCGCACGCACGCGCGCACGCACACGCACACACGCGCGCACGCACACGCACACACACACACACACACACACATACACACACACACTCACACACGGAACAAAGGCAAGACCTTAGACCTACAGTTATACATATATGAAGCCGTGCACAGATATTCAACAGTACTGGTCTACATATCTAAATTCGCGCTTTCTCACATACACACGATGAACACAACATTGTTTGCTTGTGCTTTATTTTCTGATATTGATGTCTTTACAGAGAGAGAGGGAGATAGAGAGAGAGAGAGAGAGAGAGAGAGAGAGAGAGAGAGAGAGTGAGAGAGAGAGAGAGAGAGGGAGAGAGAGAGGGAGAAAGAGAGAGAGAGAGATAGAAAGTGAGAGAGAATGAGGGAGAGAGGGAGGCAGGCAAGTAGTCAGGCGGCAGATTGTAAATCACATGGAGACAGGGGTGATGTATGGGCCCGGTGATTTATGGCCTCTGGTGGATTGTATCTGTCAGTTGAACCAGTCAAAAGATACGAAACTATGATTTCCATGGGTATCAATATCCAAGAGGCAGGTTACGTTTATTTTTCTACAAGGAAGGTTCTGTTTTCCCACAGCCAAAACTACATTAAAGATGAAAAAAGTACACATTTTACTATGATAACACACAGTCAATATCAGCAGCAACAATAACTACACACACACACACACACACACACACACACACACACACACACACACACACACACACACACACACACACACATGACACAGCCAGATATGTAATCGCACATATACTTAAAAATCGTGCATTGCAAATCATTGCATCAGATAAACAAACAAACAAAAGACATAGCCACATACATATATGCAGGAATGCAATCACACAGACTTAAAACCATACATTGCCTTTCATTGCGTCAGACACGAATACTTCAGGTGTTTGAACTCATAAAAACAGAGGGGAAAACAGCAGATGATTTAAAGCTGACAGTGAGTGGAGGTGGGTGACAGCGCCCAAAAAGGACTGATGACGTCAGTGGTCAAAGCGTACACATATGAGAAACCATGAAGTTGTCTGCCGGTGTTAGTGCTGCTACCTACACTGTCAGTGTTGGGATCAGATTTATATTTCCAGACACCTTCCTGCCCTGTGCTTTTTATTCTGCTGCCGCATGTCTTCATTACATGTCAGTCAATGTACGCCTTGGCTCTTGACAAAATCTATATGGATTGGACTTTCAGGATTTGACAGCTCTAAAATGCTTCCCTGCGGTCGGCTGGTTCATAAGATAAAATCAGCAGGAAACTAAGATTCCGCCCAATTGTGAATTTTGGCATTCTAGACAAATGTCTTGTTTGGGGACCACAGAGTTAAGAAGTCCATAAGTGTTTTTTTCTGCTATACTTCATTTTCCCACTGGTAATGATAAACAAGAAATATGTCTTACTCCCTATTTCTTTTGACGGTCAACATGTCCATTACAAAAATTCACACGTTGAAAAAGAAATCAATTAGTTTCCATACTGATGAATTTCAGTTGGTTTCCCTTCTCTGTATTTGTTAACTGGCACTGACTGTCGTTTCAAATATAGATAAAGATATGTTTGCCTATTGGAAGCGACATCTAATTGAAAGTTAAGGCCATGTGGTATTTCAGGATATCAACAGAAATGTAACCCAGTATGAATATGTACTTATGACCAGCCACCGTGGCGAAGTGGTTAGCGTCGCGGACTCCCGGCTGGGAGGTCGTGGGTTCGATTCCCATCAAAGACACGTGAGATTTTCTGCACAGACCGGCTCCTACCCAGAGTTGAGTTTGCAGCAGGCTCAGTTGGGAAGACTGGGACTACACAGTCAAGTTTCATCCACTTAATGGATGCGTCTCTGTGAGCGTTGCTCAGATTTCCTGACCAACATTGCAGGTGTCTATATCTCTCGGGCCTGGTTGACGCCGGGATATATTATGAAAGGAAGTGTAGAATACAGCCCTGTCATGCAGTCTTAGACCGGAATAGAAATCTGTAGCATCATCTTCAACATCCTCATTCTCATCGATCAGCATTAAAAAAAAAGTCTCAGATTCTGTAGTCCTTCATGCCCTGCTCTCATGATGACCTCAGTTTCGGGGTTCTCTCCTCGTCTGTGGCCTTGGTTTGGTTCCGTCGGGGTCACCGGTATCGGCAAGTCTATGGGGCTGTCGTTGGACGGACGTGGTGGCGCCCTCCGGAGGGAGAGCTCACTCACGCCGGCTCCGCGACTAAGCAATTATTGTCGTCAGTAGGGGGCTTAGTAGGTGGTGTTCTGCGTACGTTGGATCAGAACATGCGCCACTGAAGACTACCGAAGTGACTCGGCAGCAGTGCAATGACTCTTCCGACGGGTTGCCTCTTAACGACTTGAAATTGGCTGCACCTTGTGGATTACCGGTGCCGGGGCTGTGGCTGTGGACGGGGTGTCGGAATGAGCGGCGTGGGTGCACTGCCACTGAGGTGGCCCAGAAAATGGTGGCCCAGAAAATGGGACAGCAAAAAAACAAACAAACAATGAGGCCAGTCCTTCGTTTCTCTCATTCTCTAGATTTCATCATGGTAAAACGGTACCACATCAACAATCATGTCCACTTTATTTTCATCCACAGATGAATCTACAGATTTAGTTGCATTTTCTAGTTTTATATAATGCTACTCTTCAGATTTTTTTCCTGCGTGCATTACATTACAGTTCGATGGCGGTGACATACACTCACATTTTCCAGATTTTGGGGTACTAGATTTTCTTAGAAATCACAAGGTTTTGGAATATGTTTTGTGAAAAAGACAGTTGTAAAGCTGCAGGACAGGCTACAAGAAATTAAGCGGTAGATAGATATTTTCTAGACCTCCGAACTTTAGCATTGTCTAACAAACATTGCACAGCCACGTGGTTTCCACAATAGGCAGGGGACGTAACTGAGTTACTTTCGAGGTTTCACAGCCGATCATATGGACAGAATTCAATGCCTCGACAACAACACACAGACAAACTCAAAAACATGAAAAATGCAATTCCACAAAGAAATAATCTCAAATCAAACGAATAAACCCCGTAAAAACAGAAAATATAAGATATCAAACCAAGTGAACAAACACAAAAAGAACAGAAAATAAAAGATTTCAAACTAAGCAAACAAACACGAATAGAACAGCAAAGAAAAAAATATACTGTTCAAAAAAAGTTAAGGACCAACATTGAGAATGCACAAAAACTTTTTTAAATTCACAAAGACTTTGGAGACTTGGGGTATCACACTCTGTTGTTATCAGACTCAGACAACGCTTTCAAGACACAGGAAGAGCGCAAGAACGACCACGCTCTGGTCGACCCAGAATAACAACACCACGAGAGGACCGATACATTGAAAGACAGGACACACAAGAAAGAACAGCAAGTGCAAACAACATCAGACGTCGCCTTAGAGATGCCACCAACATTGTTGTCAGTGATCAGACCATACGATAACCTCCGGGCTCGACGACCAGCCATAAGACCTCGTTTGACTGATACCCACAGAGTATGTGCACGCAGCACGTGAGATGTACACATGAACAGTGGGCTAACGTGATGTTTACAGACGTGTCGCGGTTCTGTCTGGATCCCACCAATAGACGGAACAGGGTCTGGAGACGCCGTGGGGAGCGTTTTGCAGAAGAAGCTGTCCTGGAAAGGAACCACTATGGCGGGGGATCCGTTATGATTTGGGGCGGCATAAGCACACGCTACAGAACAGTTCTCTACAATGTGGCAGGGAACTTGAATGGTGTTCGCTACCAAACACAGATTTTGCAACCCCTGGTGCTGCCAGCCCTTCAACCGCTTGGACCTCAGGCAGTCTTTCAAGATGACAATGCACGGCCCCATCGCACCAGAGCAGTAAACACGTTTCTCCAAGCTGCTGGTGTCAACAGAATGCAGTGGCCCGCAAACAGCCCAGACCTGAACCCCATCGAACATCTTTGGGATGAGCTGGGCTGGAGACTGCAGCTGCGTCGTCCTCCTCCTGCTAACCTGGGTCAGCTGTTTGAGTCACTCCAGCAGGAGTGGGTTGCTGTCCCCCAGGCCTTTCTGCGCACACTGGTGAACTCCATGAGACAACGCTGCCTTGAATGCCTTGCCAATAACGGGGGACACACACGTTATTAACCATGACATTGAACAAACGCTCCTCCTGTGACTTTCAAATTTGGGGGTGGGGGTGTTTGTACTGCGCTCGATTCCAGTTTGTTGAATCCTCGGACTTGTCATTGTCTTTACACACTTTTCACATATTCACTAAATTCACGTTACACTTGGAGATTGATCACTTCCCAATTTTCTTTTTTATAAGTCAGTGAAATGTTGGTCCTTAACTGTTTTGAACAGTATATACAAGCACGAATGTACTACTTACTTACTTAGGCCCATAGCTCAAGGGTGAGCATAGGCTATCGGAAACGCTCTGCCATCGCATTCGGTTCTGGGCTGCTCGCTGAATGCCTGTCCAGTTGGTCCCCTGCCTCTTTATCTCTGCCTCAGTGTCTCGCCTCCAGCTGCTGCGAGGTCTGCCTCTCTTCCTTTTCCCCTGCGGATTCCATGTCAGAGCTTGGCGTGTGGTGCTGGATGCTGGCTTCCTGAGAGTGTGTCTTATCTAGCCCCACTTCCTCCGCAGAATCTGATTGGCCACTGGTTCCTGTCCTGCTTGCTTCCATAGATCTTGATTGTTGGTCTTCTCTGGCCATCTGATTTTGAAGATGCGCCTCAGACAGGTGTTGATGAAGGTCTGAATTTTTTGCTGTATTGCCTTGGTAATTCTCCAAGTCTCGCAGCCGTACAGCAGAACTGACTACACGTTTGAATTGAAGATACGCAATTTTGTTGTCCTTCTGATATCTCCTGAGGCCCAGATTTGTTTAGCATGATGAATGCTGCTCGCGCCTTGCCTATCCTGGCCATGATTTCTTGGTCAGTGCCCCCGTGCTTGTCAACTACGCTTCCCAAGTGAACAAAGGAATCTACTTCCCTGATGGGCTCGCCTCCGACTGTGACTGGGCTGCTGCCTGTGGTGTTGATCTTGATCAGCTCGGTCTTCTTCTTGTTTATCTTGAGCCCTGTTCCTGCTGATGTTGTCTCAAGGCGGGTGGTCTTGTCCTGCATCTGTGTGTGACTGTGGGAGAGGAGTGCCAGGTCGTCAGCAAAGTCAATGTCATCTAGCTGCGTCCAAAGTGTCCATTGTATCCTATTGTTCCTGCCTGTTGTTGTGGTCTTCATTACCCAGTTGATGACCAGGAGGAAGAGGAAAATTGACAACAGACATCCCTGGCGCACTCATGTCTTCCCTCAAAACCGTCTGACAACTGGCCTGCATGAGCCACCCTGCAGTTCATATCCTGATAGGTGCACCAGATGAGAGAGATGATCTTCTCTGGTATTCCATAGTGTCTCAGTAGCTTCCATAGTGTCTCTCTATCCACAGTGTCGAAGGCTTTTTCATGTGAATGTACTAGGTTTACGAAAAATCACTGCATAAACAAAACACGTCTCAGAACGCGCGTCTGAAACATGGTGAAGAAACCATTAACGCAACGTTTTCTCGGATTGTAATGACCATGCATGCATTTTCAGATTTTTTTAACCGTTTGCTCTGTGTTTTTTTTATAAGTTAGCAAGACTGAAATTGTGAAATTCAGTCACGACGGTTTCTGCTTAACCTGGCTAGCTTTAGCAAAAGCTTGAGGCCAGTATAGCCACTGGTGAAATCAGAATGCCATGACCGTTGTCGATGGAAAACTCGTTGCTTTGACACATCTTCTGTTTAACATCCTGACTTAAGTATGTTTGAAACAAGCTGACAAAGTCTGACCTATCAGCGTCTGGCATGTCCTCTCTGTTTTATCATTTCTTTCTACGTGTTGACAATCCACGTTATCCAACCCATTCACTCTCGTGCATTCCTCTGTTCCATCCTTCCACCCACTTGCCCTGTCCTCAATGACGTCAGTCTTACCACTCTTCAGAGTAACTTCTGTGATCGACTATTATCATCCGGACATTTCCTGAAAAATGACAAACCGATCAAACATCTTAAAGCTACTGCTGCTTCTTTTGTTGCGACTACCACTCTTACTGAGAACGCCATTATTGCTGTCACTATGAAGACAACTACTGTTGATACCACTGTGATTACTTCTCCCACACTGCTATTGCCTGCAATCAAACTGTAGCTGTCTTTTCCAATCTCTTCAGGACTGTGTCTCAGAGATAAAGTCATGGATGTCCAACAATCGTCTACAACTGAATGATGGTAAGTCAGAACCTTACGTTCTCACCTCCATCTACATAGTCTTCGTCTCTGCCATCTCTGTTCTGTCATGAAAACACCACTGTTCCTGTCAATAAACCAACACACCATCAAAACAGGCTTTACACATTGAACCCAGGTATATCAGCTCTATTTGCTGATACCTCACACTAGAGGGAGCTCAGACATTAATAACTACTTGCATTTTTTCAGGCTAGATAATCTTCATTCACGTCTTGCTGGCTGTCCACAGCAATTCTAAGACCCTGCAAACAGCTCCAAAATTCTGCTGCCAAACTGATTTTAAAGAACGTAAGTTTTGACACAGCAGATTTTTTTTTAAAGAGCTGTACTGGTCTCCCGTTAGGCACAGAATGAAATACTGGACCCCAAGTGCTTAATTTCGACCAGCCGCCGTGGCGAAGTGGTCAACGTCGCGGACTCCCGGCTGGGAGGTCGTGGGTTCGAATCCCATCAGAAGTCATGTGGGTTTTTTCTGCCCCGACCGGCTCCTACCCAGAGTTGAGTTTGCTGCGGACTCAATTGGGAAGACTGGGACCACACAGTCGAGTTTCATCCACTTAATGGATGCGTTTCTGAGAGTGTTGCTCAAATTTCATGACCAACACTGCAGGTGCCTGTGTCTCTCGGGCCTGGTTGACGCCGGGATATATTATGAAAGGAAGCGTAGAGTACAGCCCTGTCATGTAGTCTCAGACCGAAACGGAAATCCGTAGCATCATCTTAATCATCCTCATTCTCATCGATCAGCATAAAAGAAAAGTCTCAAATTCTGTGGCCCTTCATGCCCTGCTCTCATGGTGACCTCAATTTCGATATCCTCTCCACGTCTGTGACCTTGGTTTGGTTCCGTCGAGGTCACCGGTATCGGCGAGTCCATGGGGGCTGTCGTTGGACGGACGTGGTGGCGCCCTCCGAAGGGAGAGCTCACTCACGCCGGCTCCGCGACTAAGCAATTATTGTCGTCAGTAGGGGGCTTAGTAGGTGGTGTCCTGCGTATGTTAGATCAGAACAGGCGCCACTGAACACCACCGAAGTGACTCGGCAGCAGTGCAGTGTCTCCTCCAGTGGGTTGCCTCTTGACGACTTGACATTGACTGTTTCCTGTGGATTGCCGGTGCCAGGGCTGCGGCGGGGCCGACCGGGCTGTGGCTGTGGACGGGGTGTCGGAATGAGCGGCGTGGGTGCACTCCCTCCGAGGTGGCGCAGAGAGTGGGACAGCAAAAAACAAAAAAAAAGTGCTTAATTTCGAGTCATTATTGGTACTGCAAACATTCATATTCCATCAGTCTCTCTCTCTCTCTCCTCTCTCTCTCTCTCTCTCTCTCTCTCTCTCTCTCTCTCTCCTCTCTCCGTCTGCTAATGACATTCTCTTTCGTATACCAAGGATGAACAGAGAACAGCAAGGGAGAAGAACGTACAGTACTTTTGCTGATTAAACCAGGAATTCAATGTCCGTTTCCAACCGCCACACCCCGTCACCTTCATCTTCAAACGTCATCTAAAACATTTCTTCCAAGGTGTCTGTTCCTTTATGCCCACCACGTTCATGTGTCATCTGGAGATAGTGATGGGTGTGTGTGTGTGTGTGTGTGTGTGTGTGTGTGTGTGTGTGTGTGTGTATGTATGTGTGTGTGTGTGTGTGTGTGTGTGTGTGTTGAAAAACGGGAGGGGCTATTCAGCGCTGTGAGATTTGTGAAAGCGCTATATACGAATGTCCCTTATCATCCACAGCATCACACCAAGAGGGAAGAATTGAGGTTTACTGGATACAGTGCGTGGCTTGACGTGCTACGCAGTCCTCCTAGAATGGGAAAACTGTCCAGACATCATCTGGTCGTGTGGCCTGAAAACGGATACTGTGGTCCCTCAGGTCATCAAACAAATGATTGTGGTTGTACTCACTGTGGCCTATGAAAGGCGAATGGAGCAAAGTCACATGTATATGAGTGAACGTTTGCTAGTCTAGCCAGCAGTGTGTGTCAATCTGGAATCCAAACAGAAGTCCTTGCCGTGGGGGTTGGAGCAGGGACGGTTGTGGGATCGTCAGCCTATGCTCTCATGTCACAGCTCGCAGTGTCTGGTGGGAAGAGGACCAGACCCTCAGAGCCATGGCAGAGGCAGCTGAATACAGTTCCAATAGGATCTGATCGAGGAGCAGCAAAAGTACACTTCATGGGGTCTTGGTGTTTGTTTGCTGTTGTTTTTTAAACTTAGAACAAATGTCTGATGACGATTTAGGTAAGACATTTATTTTTTTTCTTATAAAGACAATGCACTGATCCATCTAAATGGTGTATGTTTGAATCCAGACATCATCGAGAAAAAAAAAACAATGCCAGCAGAAGAGCATCTCAGGGTCATGATCTGGATGAGACCCATTCCCCTGAAGGTAGAAAGAGTATTAGTTTACCAGAGCTTCACAACAGCAGGGCTTTTTTCTGCAAGGGTCCTTTAAACGCAAATTTAGAGGGACAATTCTGTCATGCACAGATGCATGCGTGGGTGTTGGTAGAACAGAACATACAGTGAGGTACACGAAGGACCTGTCTGCAGACACACATTGAAGGGAGTTTTAACCGTTTTCTCAATCATCCAATAATCGTTTTAATGCATCGTCTTATTCGAACGTTAAGACCGTACCTGTGTCTAACAACTGCGACTTCAAAGTGCATAGTCTGACATTCTTTCCAAAAGTACTTTGAGATAATATTGTATATTACAGACACACAGATAGGAACATCAACGACACAAGGCAATGATCGCTTTGTGCAGCTTCTTGATCACAGGTGTTAGCAAGGTACAAAACCCCAAGAACTCACAACGACGTTTTATCACAACATATTTTTTTAATTGGCAAATCAAATTAAATGACATGTTTGATTACATTGTCAAACAGATGTGATGAAGAATACTGTTGTAAAGACACAGGTACAGAATTTCAATCTAATAAAGAAAGTATTTTGAAATAACGTCAAATGTGTACCTATAGAACTGGAAGGCCAGTACACACACACACACACACACACACACACACACACACACACACACACACACACACACACACACGCGCGCGCGCGCACGCATGCGCACGCACGCACACGCACGCACACACACACACACACACACACACACACACACACACACACACACACACACACACACACACACACACACATACACACACGGAGAGAGAGAGAGAGAGAGAGAGAGAGAGAGAGAGAGAGAGAGAGAGAGAGAGAGAGAGAGAGAGAGAGAGAGATTTGGCCATGTCTGAAGATATCCAGGATCGTTGGAGGGAGAACTACATCTACATGAACAATGTTCCTACCTCTTTGAATGTCACTGACGTCTGCCCAGGCGTAATTACCTCCTAAGCCAAAACAACAAAAATGTAACAATCCTGCACATTAATGAATCGTCATGTTACCCATACAGGAACACAAAACTTACTGAATCCTTTGCGTTCCTTGAAACATGTGGTGACATGATACGTTGTAAACTACGGGTACAGGTACCTTCAGGACTGATCCTGCGCGTTCAGTTACAACGACTTTCATACTTTTGTCTTGACGAAATGGGGTCCATGCATGTGCGTTCAGGAAATAGAGTGCAAAGTATAAATTGCGATTATCATTCCTTTGTAAACATGTTCTTTAATTCTGTTGCTGACTATGTTGAAATATCAAACGCAAACAAACCTAACGTACAAATCAATATTACAATAGTAAAGAGCAATAAGTTAATTATACAATACGTTTCTGAAGAGAGAGGCTATATCATAGTACCCAGTCTACCTGAGATGTTCATCAGTGAAGTGTTAACTTTTCCTTCCAGAAATGTCATCATGATTAGTATTCATCAGACATACGAGCTTCACCCCTGTTCTGAGGACAGGAAAATAAAACTGTTGTACACACCATCAAACTCATCTCATCCACGTGTTTCACGAGTGTGTATTGACTGGTTTTCTCCCGCTTCCGTCTTGGTCACCTCACAACTTCAAATACTATTTCATTTCAAACAGCACATTCATGCCTATCTCAAAATGTATTTTGGAATTCTGTCGGTGAATGATCAGCCTTCAATGTTGTCCAACGGTTTGTTTAACTGCTCGGCACAACATTATACCAAGTTCCAGAGCCACTTGCATTGCAATCAAAAACAGGAGTGTGAGGATGGACGTGATGAGACAGAACACTGTCCTTTCAGCAGTCAGGGGTGCCAGGGCTTGGTGGCATCACGCAACAAATGTTTCAGACTGGTTGCAGGGAAGGCAAAGGTGTCTTCTAAGTTCCAAAATTTCAAATGTCAGGCGATGGGGGGAACACTGGCTTCATTAAAAACAAGACAGGAACAACAAGATTCTCTTGCCATTTTAAAAAGGTATATGCGGTTTAACGTGCCTTTGGGTTTTAGTTCAGGATGGGACAAAGTGCCATTTATATACAGTATGTTTGGTAAATGGTCTGACGACATTTTGATCTACTCCATTCCCTTCTCAAACTTAAAAAAAAGTCATCCTAGGAGGGAAGTCAAAACTGCAGGACTGCGTTCCTCTGTTCAACGTCTGGTGTTTGGTGACGTAAAGACAGACGGCGCACTGTGTGAAATACGACTGCACGCACACGGTTCCTTTCTTTTACAGACTATACTGACACCTCTTCATTCCCTCCAACCTGTTGCCACACGTACATTACAAACTCTCTTCATATGCTCAAACAATCACAGTGTGCACCTCTTTTTGTTATGCGACTCCAAAACGTATTGTTGGAAATCCAGAAATTTTCAGTTTTGCTCTTTCTTCAATAATACAGGGCAAGAGACCTCCAACAAGGTTAGTCCTGAGACATCACCAATCGCTAAATATTCCATGTTCAGGTGTGACGATGATATCACACTGCAATATACAATGGTGTGTGATTTTCATCAGGACTGTTCAGATGACAGTGATGAGGCGTTTTGTGAACACCCTCCAAGACCTGGATTTCTATGCTCCAATGGTCAGTATGCATTACACAGCCAACACTGCAACCAGTTTTCAGATTGTGCTGACGACTCAGATGAGAAGATCAATGGCAAGCATTGTCCTGAAAAGCTTGGAATCCATGTCCCTATTGCTTTCAGGTCAGAAGTGAACATGAAAACCATCGATTTTATATCAAACTGGATGGCACTGGTATTTCACCTCTCAGATAATGAAAACCACGACCCCTGTCCCGAAGGTCATTATCAGTGCACAGCTGAGTCGTTGAACTGTCTTCCTATCTACACTCGATGCAATGAATTATCTGACTGTATTTACGGGGAAGATGAACAAAACTGTGAGAAAATGACATGTGATGGATTCTACCAATGTCGATCTTCTAAGATATGTGTGCATGGAGATCATCTGTGTGATGGCTGGGGTCAGTGTCCACAGAGAGATGATGAACTGATGTGTGACCTGATTTGTCCTCAAGTTTGCCTATGTCAAGGTTACACCTTCCTATGCAGAAGCCCCTTTCCTACTGAAGTGTTCCCTAACCTTCGATACCTTGATGCCAGGTTCAGGACTGTCAATGACTGATTTTACTAAAAATTCATATCTTATTCATCTGATTGTGTCTTTTTGCTCCATTGTTAATTTGTCACATACAAAGCTCAGCAACTTGCAGTATATAGACCTAGCCAGTAATAATATTGAACATATGATGTGTCTGATGTAATGCAGTTGCATAACTTATTTTTCTTTGGTGTAAGGAACAACCCTCTCGTTCACATTGTAAATAGAAATCGAAAGCTGGTGCATTATGCTCTGACAAAAATGGACATGTCTTGTACTCACATTAAAACACTAAACAGTATCTTATCTGTAGGTTTACCTTACATGGAGTTCATAAACTTATCTTTTTCTGCTGTTGAAACCATTGGGGTTTTAGGCTTTAAAAATGTCAGGCGACTAGCTAGACTGATATACAGGGGAATCGAATCATCAACTTTCCTGTTGATTTATTTTCAAGGTTGACTGGTTTGGATTATATCTCGTCATCGAACTACAGATCATGTTGTTCCAATGTACTTCCTAAAAATTCCCGGCAGACAAAATGTTCAGCACCATATAGTGCATTTCCTTCATGTACAACATTGATACCAACAGAACTGTACAGGGTTTTATTTGGGTTGTTTGGCACGTGTAGCATGTCAGGAAATTTGCTTTGCTTCGTGATTTCTTCGGCAGGAAAAAGTGTACTTGGAAAGAATTTCATGACGACCATTGCCCATCTACACTTTGTCCATGTTTGTATGGGATGCCATCTGGGTATCCTCCTGGTGGCAGACAGCCTGTTCCATGATGGATACATCCAAACAGAACAAGCGTGGACCAACAGTGTGGCTTGCAAGGTGTCTGGCTTTCTCTCCTTTCTGTCCAGTGAGGTATCGGCAATGATTATCTGGTTCATCATTGTGGATCACATCATCTCTCTTTGTTCTCAGAAACCGTCATGGAATATCACTGAACGTTTGACATCTGGAGCTTGCACACTGACATGGTCTGTTGGAACTGTGCTGTCGGTCATACCGTTTCTTCCCGGACTGTCCCACTGGGGAGTGTCTGGTCAGTCTGGTCTGTGTCGTCTGGCTTTATATGATCACCGTGGCCCTGACCAAGAGTTCAGATGGTTCACAGTGACTGTGGGGATCAATTTCATGCTGTGTTTAATGTCTGTGACTGGCCAAATTATCATATCAAGTCGAACACCAACATACCGACTGGCACTTGAGCCCTCAAAAAGATCCTACCATTCTTCAGTCCGCTTGATGGGGAAGCTGGTGTTCACAGATGCTGTTTGCTGGCTTCCATTGGGACTGGTCACCATGATGGCTTCACACGATGTTACTACTGTTTCCCAGAGAATCTATGGTGGACTGGTTGTGTTCATGCTCCCTCTGAAGTCTGCTCTCAGCCCACTTCTGCACATGTGGACATTGGCCACACACCGACAACGACTGACAAGGGAACAGAAACTGTTGGAGGTGTTGAGATCGAGGCTTGCCCTGACTGGGAAATCAAGGTCAGTACATAACAACAAAACAGGTCAAGCTGTATGAGTACATGTCCAATGAAATCAACAAGATAAAATTGACCAATGAAATCAGTTGAATATAAGCGTTTTCATCCACATGACAGCTGAACTAAAAAGTCATTGGCAATGACGTTTTCACTTGCCTTTTATTTATGGAAGGCAGTACTTCTATATTTACTTTTCATAGAATGAATCAGAATTGCAACTGTTCAAAATACTCTGCTTGTTCATATTTCAATGTACACTTTGATAGTGAAGATAGTGATAAAATAAACCCAGCAAACCCATTTCAAAAGAACAACCATATGAATTCTTTATTTTCTCCCAGTCATAATCAGCTGAAGCACCCAAGCCACAAATTCATGAAAAGTTTCAGCACGGCTAGTCGTCACATTTCCCATCCTTGCTGTCAGCCATCTACATTGAATCACTTCAGTGTCACTACGTTTGACCAGCACAACCAGAGGAACGAAGTCATCTCAGATAGAAGCTGATGAACTCGACACATTCGAAAAATGTGACTCTCCTCAAACAGGAGTATTTGTCTCCACATATCATTCAGAGCAACAGTTACATATGATGATAGAAACACCTGCGGAGAGGCATTGGAATATGTCAAACAGATATACAGATATGACAGTTACACTGGATGATAGGAACACATGTAAAGAGGCGTTGGAGTCTGTCACAAACAGATTATAATTATAGATATGGATGAAAATGCACAGACACCATTTTCTTTTTTTTTCCTTTTCTTTCCTTCTTTAAGATTTTCACAAGGACAAGACAGAAAGACAGAAATCAAGATCAATAACAAAAAACAAATAAATGAAATGTCAGTCTTCCCAGAGCCAGACTCAGACACATTTCCATTTGAGTTAAAGTTTTATTCATAACTCACAATGTCACAGCTGGGTTACATTATCGTTGGCTACAGTTCATGACTCATCATCGTCCACTGAGTAAAACGAAAAAAGATGGCGGTTCGTGCTCACAGACTAAATAGTAGATGAAGGTGAAGGTTGTGCTTCCTGTTGGCGTTTTCAGATTCCATTTTAGAATATTACATGAGCCCCCTTCCCCCCGTTGCTCTTCCTCTCCTTCTTCAGTGCACCAGCCACTCCACCTTGACCGTAGCTGACAGGCTGGATGTTGAGGTGGAAGATCTCTTCACATGATGTCGAACATCTGCAGACCTTCCCTCAAACTCCAACCTCCTTTTACCAGCCGTTACTAGTTGGGCTCACATTAAAAAAACAACGTGAATAACAACAAAGGCAGGCCTCAAACTTCATCCTCTTTCACCCAGCGGTTACTGGTTGGGCTCACATTAAAAAACAACGTGAATAACAACAAAGGCAGGCCTCAAACTTCATCCTCTTTCACCCAGCGGTTACTGGTTGGGCTCACATTAAAAAACAACGTGAATAACGACAAAGGCAGGCCTCACACTTCATCCTCTTTCACCCAGCGGTTACTGGTTGGGCTCACATTAAAAAACAACGTGAATAACAACAAAGGCAGGCCTCAAACTTCATCCTCTTTCACCCAGCGGTTACTGGTTGGGCTCACATGACACAACAATGTGAATGACGACAAAGGCAGGCCGCCTGCAATGAAGAGATCTTACGATCGCCACCCTGCTGTGAAAATCCAAATCACTAATTCAACATTAACAAATGACTGTAGTCCATCTGGCAAAACGGCTTCCCTGTCCCCAACACCAATTTCCCTTAACTGCAATGTTCGACTCATTGTAGTATACAGTACAAACCTGTCTTCCAAAACTACTGTAATTATGTATTGCATTATTGTTATAAATCCTCGTGAGAACTATTTATACCGCCTGTAAGGCATGCAGCAACAGAAATCTGATTCACCAACTCATAGGCAGTCATGAAGCCACAGGCCACCATTTCCTCACATTGAAAAAATTCAAGAGAAAAAAGGTCTAATCCCTCACCATGCTTTTTGTGCCAGCCTCACGGAGACGTTTCCTAACATACCACAGTCAGGAACCCAGGCCTTGTCACCACACAGCGCAATGAACCAGTGCCCCGAACAGGAACGATGCTTTGGTCCTCCACGAACCCAACGTGACACACTGACAGTTCGGAAGTTGCAATTACCAGGACACCCTTCCTTGCTTTACAATTGACCTAAGTGAACAAGTCAAGCCACAGAAGAATCTCCTGACTCCATACATAGGAACACTTGTTCCAAATGAAAGTTTCTCATTTTGTTGGTAGATCTACTTCAACAGCAATCGATCCACTCTGATGCCTTTCCTGGCTTAAGCCAGTCTAAGTTCTGGCTGACTTAAAGAATAAGTGTTAGACATGGCAAGAAATGCAGACAATAGACTAAACACTTGCCTGGAACAAACTAATGTTCTCCTCAACAACAACAACAACAACAACAACAACAACAACAACAACAACAACAACAACAACAACAACAACAAACAAAACATGGCTCCATCTTGGCAGTCGACTTTTCCTGACAAACCTCACTTCAGAAAAAAAAGAAGTCTTAAATGTTGTCTGCATGAATGAGGGGCGAATCAATGGTACGCCGGGCCAATACCTCCTATTGAAATTTTGACTTTCTGAAAACTTGAAGCAGTACTGTGAACGAGCAGAAATTGGAAGTGATCACAAATTAGCAAAGATGACCTTCCATCTCTGCTTGTAAAATGAATCTGCAAAGAGAACATGAGACTCCGGCTTGACTTGGATAAACATACGGGTCTTGAAATGGTGGAAGCATTCCAGGCATTGATGGTGGGAAGATTCGCACCACGGAATATCCTTGGTGAATATGATGCAGATGTAGGAACATTGACTGCAAAGGTCAAAGCAGCGGTGGTATAAAGTGCAGCTGATGTTCTTGACAGGCGTCGTCAAACAAAGAAGCCCTAAAAAAATCCCTGACCTGTTTAACAAAAGGAGAGAACTAAAGATAAAGAAAGGCAAAAGACATAAAGAAACGGGCTGCAACAGACAATGAAAGATAGAGGAAGAAAGGAAAAAGACTTGGGGTGGCTGCAATTGATGAACACACGCCAAAATTCAACGGAGCGCAGTCCTCTACAATGGTACCTTAGCTGCATGGTTCCCACAGTTGTTGGCATCAGACAGGGCTGTGTACGTTCCTCCAGTCTCTCCAACATTTTTGTGGATGACATCGATATTGTGGCTAGACAAAGAGAAGAACCTTTCCAACCAATAAGATACCAGGATGGAACGTCTGCAGCATTGGTGTGGAAATCAACGCAAAAAAAGAGATCTAGATAGGGTTGGTTTTGTGAATGAAGATCATGGAAGAAGTGACACATGTTGACTGCAGGCGCCTCGGGGCTGACAAGGCCAATGTAGGATAGGCAGGCCTGGCCACAGTGAGTAAAGGTCTGATCGAGGTTTGATGTCGCAGCATCACGTTCTTGCTCCTGCACGTTTTGTCCTCAAGGGTGGCCATGTGGGCATTCTCAGGAGAGGAGACAGCATTGTTAAAAGTGTGATGGCAGACATTGTGATCCACTGTCAGGGAGGACCACTGGCAATCATCGACATGACAGGCATCAAGGGTTTTCCCAAACAGACTTTGTATTACTTCTTTGGTGCCACTCTGTCGTGATGACCAGTGGAGAGTTCGCCATACAAGGCCATCTTGGGTAAGCGATGATCCTCCATCCTGGAGACATGCCATTCCATCATAGCTGGGTTTTCAGTAGCATGGGCTCAATGCTGGTGATTTCTGCCTGTTTGCAGGCCTCAACCTTGGTGACGAAGTCACTCCAGTGAATATTGCAGATGGAGTGATGGAAGCGCTCAAGGAGTCTCAGGTGGTGATGGTAGGTAACCCACAACTCAGTGCTGCACAGGAGGTTGTAAGTACAATGGTTTGTACACTCTGATCTTGTGCCCTTCTTCAGATATTTGTTGTTCCACACTCCTCTCTCTCTCTCTCTCTCTCTCTCTCTCTCTCTCTCTCTCTCTCTCTCTCTCTCTCTCTCTCTCTCTCTCTCTCACACACACACACACACACACACACTTACACTTGCATGTGCGTGCACGCACACGCACGCACACACACACACACTTTGATTGTGATCCAACTCACTTCTTATATTCCACGTCCTTCTCTCTCTCTCTCTCTCTCTCTCTCTCTCTCTCTCTCTCTCCTCTCTCTCTCTCCTCTCTCTCTCTCTTTCTCTCTCTGTTTTGAACCATCCTCACATTCTCATTCAACCTTCTTACAGTGTCATTCTCATGTTGACTGTATTCTGGGGACCGCTGTTCAACGTATGTCATATGCTTTGTCTGTAGAAGACATATTTGTCATAAATTCACATGTGCATTTTGTACTGTGTATGAAATCTGCATTACTTCACACCTTTACCTGTATGTTCATCTGTAGTTTGCCATAGCAATTTTCTGATCCATGTCTGTCAACAGAGACATCCCAGTTTGCACCAATTTGGACGCTTGATAAAGTTTGAAATATTCGAGAGCTGCTGACACCTGATTGCAACAGGAAAGACTAGGTGTCGACTTTCATACCTTGAAAGTTGGGACGCCGCTCTTTCTTCCTACTAATCGTTGGAACGCCACTCTTTCTTCCCACCAATTGTTGGAACGCCACTCTTTCTTCCCACCATTTGTTGGAATGCCGTTCTTTCTTCCCACCAATCGTTGGAATGCCACTCTTTCTTCCCACCAATCGTTGGAATGCCACTCTTTCTTCCCACCAATTGTTGGAATGCCGCTCTTTCTTCCTACCAACCGTTGGAATGCCGCTCTTTCTTCCCACCAATTGTTGGAATGCCGCTCTTTCTTCCCACCAATTGTTGGAATGCCGCTCTTTCTTCCCCAATTGTTGGAATGCCACTCTTTCTTCCCACCAATTGTTGGAATGCCGCTCTTTCTTCCTACCAATCGTTGGAATGCTGCTCTTTCTTCCTACCAATTGTTGGAATGCCACCCTTTCTACCTACCAATTGTTGGAATGCCCCTCTTTCTTCCTACCAATTGTTGGAATGCCGCTCTTTTTTCCTACCAATCGTTGGAATGCCACTCTTTCTTCCTACCAATTGTTGGAATGCCACTCTTTCTACCTACCAATCGTTGGAATGCCGCTCTTTCTTCCTACCAATCGTTGGAATGCTGCTCTTTCTTCCTACCAATTGTTGGAATGCCACTCTTTCTTCCTACCAATTGTTGGAATGCCCCTCTTTCTTCCCACCAATCGTTGGAATGCCACTCTTTCTTCCCACCAATTGTTGAAATTCCCCTCTTTCTTCCCACCAATCGTTGGAATGCCACTCTTTCTTCCCACCAATTGTTGGAACGCCACTCTTTCTTCACACGAATTGTTGGAACACCACTCTTTCTTCACACCAAATGTTGGAACGCCACTCTTTCTTCACACCAATTGTTGGAATGCCACTCTTTCTTCACACTAATTGTTGGAATGCCACTCTTTCTTCACACCAATTGTTGCAATGCCGCTCTTTCTTCACACCAATTGTTGGAACACCACTCTTTCTTCCCACCAATTGTTGTGTTGGAATGCCGCTCTTTCTTCACACCAATTGTTGGAACGCCGCTCTTTCTTCCCACCAATTGTTGGAACACCACTCTTTCTTCCCACCAATTGTTGGAACGCCACTCCTTCTTCCCACCAATTGTTGGAACGCCACTCTTTCTTCCCACCAATTGTTGGAACGCCACTCTTTCTTCCCACCAATTGTTGGAACGCCACTCTTTATTCCCACCAATTGTTGGAACGCCACTCTTTCTTCCCACCAATTGTTGGAACGCCACTCTTTCTTCACACCAATTATTGGAACGCCACTCTTTCTTCACACCAATTGTTGGAACACCACTCTTTCTTCACACCAATTGTTGGAATGCCACTCTTTCTTCCTACCAATTATTGGAATGCCACTCTATCTTCCCACCAATTGTTGGAACACCACTCTTTCTTCACACCAATTGTTGGAATGCCACTCTTTCTTCCCACCAGTTATTGGAATGCCACTCTTTCTTCCTACCAATTATTGGAATGCCACTCTTTCTTCCCACCAATTATTGGAATGCCACTCTTTCTTCCTACCAATTATTGGAATGCCACTACCAATTATTGGAACGCCTCTCTTTCTTCCTACCAATCTGAGGGCATTCCGTTTCTGCTACATTTGGACGAAAATCATGACTGAACATATTAAATCGAACAGAGTTACTGTTGGATTTCTCGCCATTTAAGACAACATCTATCTTGTTCTTATCGAAAATGAAGCGAATTTCAAAAAGAAAGACACTGATTTTGAAACAAGATAGTTTCAACTTCATTTTGGTTTGTTTATTGGGGTAAAAGGCAATATTTAGGAAGCAAAAAAAACACAATCTTCCCAGTAAACACAAAATGTAGTAGGACAGACAAAGAACGTTTGATATCCACTCACTGCCCCCATCTTGCACTTCCATCTTCTATTGCCTGTTGTAAGGACAGAAGGAGAAGAAGAGGGGGGGGGGGGGGGGGGTGCAGAGTTAGAGATGAAATCCTTTGGTATACATTGTCAATCTAACAGCGAATCGAGGTTTTGCGCATGTCACACACACACACACACACACACACACACACGCGCGCGCGCGCACACACACACACACACACACACACACACACACACACACACACACACACACACACACACACACACACACAGAAGACTGACAGAGAGACAGACTGGCAGAAAGATAGACAGACACACGCCCACACACACACACACACACACACACTCTTTTACTCACTCATTCTCTCTCTCTCTCTCTCTCCTCCTCCCTCCCATCCCTCTCTCCCTCTCTCTTTCTCTGTGTCACACACACACACACACACACACACACACACACACACACACACACACACACACACACACACACCTCTGTCTAAGATCACTGTTAGGTGGATAGACGTTAAATTAAAGAACGAACACACACACACACACACACACACACACACACACACACACGCACACACACACGCACGCACGCACGCACGCACACGCACACACACACACACACACACACACACACACACACACACACACACACACACTCACACACACACACATTCACACACTCACTGACTCACCCCGTTCACTCACTCATTCAATCACTCACAGACAAACAAAGGGACAGATGGACAGAGAGATAGAGGGACAGACAGATAAATAGATACATAGAGAGATACATAGATACATAGAAATTATAGTCCATCTGTCTGTCCCTCCTCACTTCCCCGCCCTTGCCCCTCCACCAATCATTACCCCTCCTCTTCCCCTCCCTCCCTCCCTCCCTCCCTCCCTCTCTCTCTCCTCTCTATCTCTCTCTCTCTCTCTCTCTCTCTCTCTCTCTCCTCTCTCTCTCTCTTCTCCCCTCACTCAGGCCACAGATGAATCTCCTGACTTCATATATAGAGAGTGGGTGTAAAGAAATGAGAAATTGCCTGTTGAATCCTGGCTGGATCGTCTGCAAAAAAAATGACTCCCAAGATCATGTGGGTTTTACTCTTTAAATTAACGATAGCTATTTATGCATTTCGATCATTTTCCGATGGTTCCCTTTCAGTTATTAAAGTTTAAAGTTTAAATTCTTGGGACCCGGGACCATCAAGAGACCCCTAACGCCAACAGGCAATCTAGACACGTGTGTACGAGTCAAGGGTCAACAAGACCCGCGGGAAAGGATACGACAGGGTCACGGGTTTTGAAAAGAAAGGGGGAAAAAAAAAACTGAAATTTTAAAGTGAAAACAAACAGAAGGAATGTACCAAACCTGATACATAAAAAGCGACAAGGTAATAGTAATTTATTCCACGGGGCTGCTAAATCCAACGAATATAAAACAACACAGGTCCAACACTACCCGAACACGACCACCGAAGAACAACACTGAGTGTAAAAGGGTTTTAGCATGACGCTATTGTTATATAGACTTAAGATTCGGGGTTTACGTATGCAGTGTGGAGGGCATTAGGGCAATTTTTTTTTGCGCTTTGCGTAAACAAAGTAAACAAAAGGCGCGAAAAATAGCACGGCTATCCGGCCGGGTCTAGATGGCAGCTGTGGTGCGAGGCGTTCGCCGTGTCGTTGTTTACCTGGGTAGCGGACGGGTAAACCCTGCGGTTTTGTTTGTTTGTCCGGGCCTGGTTGGATAAACACTGTCTATTAATAAAATAAATATGGGGAGTTTGTGTTATACTCCCTGTTTGGCTAATATACTTACCATGTCAGACCGTAGCATTCAACGGCAGTTAGCCAGCTCTGTCAGGCCGAATTTTATCCGTGGCCAATGCAGTCATAAGACGTCACGTGACGTCACCCCACTTCCGCCTCCCGAAGAAGCCGGTGTTAACTTCTTCACCTCATTCAGCGAGGCCTGTGTGCAAGGAAAACCCCGAGAACCTTTGCGCTAGAGGGGAAGGTAGGGAGGGCATTGGGTTCTGACATGGTAAGTATATTAGCCAAATAGGGAGTGTAACACAAACTCCCCATTTTGGCGTCATATACTGTACCATGTCAGACCATTAGCGAATTTAAGGAATCGGAGGAGGGCGAGCGCCCTTAGTGGTTTTTGGGGTTGGCCGTTATGGCTGCATTGGCCGCCACAAAGGAGATCCCTTTAGACCGTCGCTTGGTTCATGCGGATTTTCCTCAAGTATAGAATTTAAATGAAGGGATTTTCCAAACGCCAGTAGGCTGCCTCCGGAGATGGCGCACGGGGAAGAGTACTGGAGCGCCGTGGAGTGGCCAGTGCTCGACCTCGGGGCCCTGGGTGATTGGGCGGGGAGATCCTTGTGCGCTGAGCGTGGCAGATTCACCGTCTTGGAGAGCCACCTAGAGATAGATCCCGCCGAGATGTCTCTAGTATTTTTGGGGGTTGAGTGAGATAAGGATTCGCCTCTGGGAGGTGCGCCTGGGGCGAGTGCGCTCCCAGTAGTATCTGAGACACCTAGCGGGCCCAAAGGGTTTAAAAGTGTCCAGATTTCTCCCCCTTTTCCCCAAGATATCCGTCAGGAGCGGATGACGAGGGGGGGAAAGAGGGGGTGCCTGGTTCCTGATTCTTAGCTAAGAATTTGGAAGGAACTTGAGGGAAACAGAGCCGTCCTGTGGAAGGCGATATCTCTGGGATCACCGCTGAGGGCGTGGATCTCACTTCGTCTTTTGGCCGAGGCCAGGGCGAGGAGAAAGGGTGGTCTTAAAAGAGAGAAGGTCAAAGGGAATAGATTTTAATGCGTTCAAAAGGGGGCTTTCTGGGGCGAAAGATTTAAAAGGTTCCCAAAGGGGGATGCGCCTAGGGGACTGGGCTTCCCGTAGAGCAACTCCTCTAGAGACCTCTCTGAGCAGGAAGTCATTGTCAAAAGACGGACCGCCCAGTTGGCGAATGGTGGTACAGATAGCCAATCTATAGCCCGAATGGAGCTAGCTGACAGCTTAAGTGAGGAAGATAGGTGGGAGAGGAAATTGCCTATTGGATGTTGGAGGGGCAGTCCTGGGGAACCGAGTTATCTAAGCACCCCGGCTACCCATTTCTCCCACCGGTAATTGTAGAGGGACTCGGTGCTGGCTCTGCGAGATGCTGAGGCTAAGTCCCCCGTCCCTGAGAGGCCCCTGCCCGGCTTTGTGTGGGCTAGGCGGACTGGGGCCTGTCCGAGTGGGGAGTGGATGAAGTGTTCGCAGTTGGGCTGGCATAGCAGCCACGCGTGTAGGCGAAGCATCTTGGATGGAGTGAGGAAGACCCGAACGGGGTTGTCTCAACATGTCCACCGAGGGGTGAGCCATAGAGGGGGAACGTGGTGAGGGACTTGAGGTCTGGGAACCAAAACTGGGTCAGCCACCATGGGGTATGAGGATCAGCCTGGGTTTCTCCAGCCTCGCTTTTCCTGATCACCTTGTTTTAGGATGGGAAAGGGGGGAAAGGCGTACGCCCGTAGGCCCGTCCAGGGGAGGGAGAGCGCATCGACGATACGCCGAGGGTCCGGAACGGGGGGGACGTACAGGGGCAGGCGGTGGTTGAAATTTTAACCCGGTGGCAAACAGGTCGATCATGGCACAAACCAATGTTACCACCCACAGACAGGGTTAGTCTGTTGAGGGGTCCACTCCGTGTGGAGTAGAGACTTCGACCAGTGAGGGAATCCGCCAGGATGTTGCGGGGTTCCTGCTATGTGTCTCGCGCAGAGGGTGATCCCCCCCGCGTGACACCAGCGAAGGAGCTCTGTTCTGAGGGAGAGGCTGAGGAGCGTTTCCCCCCCCCCCCCCCCTTTTGTTGACATAACAAGCTACCGACGTGTTGTCCGTGAGGAGGGGGAACATGTCGGTGCGCGAAACCCTTTTGCTGGAAGTGGAGAAGGGCTAGCCTGACCGCTTCCAGCTCCAAGATGTTGATGTGGAGGCGGGCAGTTTGTGAGTCCCACTCCCCTGAGGGATGACGTCCCCCAAGTGGGCCCCCCAGCCCAGGTTGGAGGCGTCTGTGTACATTTCCAGTGGTTGGGTTGGGAGGAAGATGGGGACCCGGTTGAGAGAGTGCCTGGATTGAGCCATCCTCTATCGCCGAAATAAACCAGTGTCCGGGGGAATGACCTGGTCCCAGCGGTCGGAGGTCTGCGACCAACGTCGACGGAACTCCCTCTGAAGTTGGCGTTTGGGGGACTCGCCCCTGGCAGGGGAATGAGGGGGACAGGGACTCCATATTTCCCAGAGGAGGACGGTTTCTGGCCGAGGTGTGGGGTGCCTGTGATAGGCGGGAGATGAGGTCCAGTATGCGTTGTGGAAACCCCTCCAGGGTTTGAGGGACTATCATGGAGATTAGTATCGAAATCATTCCCGGAAGGCGAACCTCTGGCTGGGATGAGTTGCAATTTTTGGGTTGGGACAACCCCGTTGGAGCAAAGCTCAGGGGCGGGTGGTGTGGCTTGGCACTGGGCCCCGGAGGGGGCCAAGACGAGCAGTGTCCAGGTTACAGGATCGATGTCCTCCTGCCTGTAGGGAAGCCATTTCCTAACAACCTCGTGAAGGGAAGGGGCCAGAGAGGCCCAATGGGAGGGCCTGACTGGAACACTGGCCCGCAGACGAAACGAGGAAAGTCGTGGCCGGGTGAATAGGATCTGAAGTCGGTGTTTTTTCGGTCTATGGAGTGGCCCCCTCGAGATGATGGGTTGTTCCGGATTGGGGGGGGGGGCCTCTTGATTTGATGGGCTGAGGAAATGTGAGGGTGTTGGGCAAAGGATGGGCCCCCATCCTCCTGAGGGTTTTGGGATCCGAAGGTGAGAGTGAAGCGGGTTGGGGGGGGAAAACCTTGTGATGGCCCTTTTTGGAGGAGCTCTTGGCCTCCACGTGGAAAGGGCCCCTGCTTGGCAGGGGAGGGTTGGCGAAGGAGAGGAAGAGTTTCATGATGGGGGGGGGGGGGGGTCGCTCGTGGATCCAAGGAAGACGATACCCCTCTCATAGCACCGCCACTACCCAGGGGCTGAGGCCCATATGTCTCCACTGGTGGGCGTGCCGGGAGAGGCTGCCCGCCAGGGGGGGCGGGGACGTGGGCTGGGGAGAGGGCGAACGGGCGTGTGGGAGAAACAAAGACAGCAGCAATCTTAACACAAAGGCACGTGTAGGCGAGACAGAGCACAAGACTTATCTTGCTTTGACGGCAGGCCGAAGGTGAATGAGGTAGAAGAAGTTGACACCGGCTTCTTCCGGAGGCGGAAGTGGGGTGACGTCACGTGACTGTCTTATGACTGCATTGGCCACGGATAAAATTCGGCCTGACAGAGTGGCTACTGCCGTTGAATGCTATGGTCTGACATGGTACAGTATATGACGCCAAATGGGCTATATGACGGTGGCTGAAACAGACTAAGTAAGGAAATAGTAGACTATTGATCCAGACCTGGTCTTACACAGTGATGTAATAGATACAAGCAGAATAGTTTTAACTAGGAACCTATGCGAATAAATGGGTTAGTGTATGTGGAAGTAATGTTTTGTTTGAAAATGATTTATGGATTACTACGACTGACACATTTTGTTAGTACGGGTTTGAACGCTAATACCTCATTATAGATGGCTCTAAGAGTTGTTGCCCAGCTAAAGTTTTCAATTATTGTATGTTAACATCTCGGGTCAAAGGATAAGATTGCTCGTGGTGGAATACATGTTGAACTGTTAAAATATTTAGAGCGATACTTCATAGACTGGTTGCATCATAAATATATATGACTACTATTAATTCTTGCATGGTGAATTATACGACGCAGGTATAGTTAGGTCTTCACTGTATATGTAAACGATAATACGATAAGGGAAATGAAATAGAAAACATGTGTTTTGTATGCTAGTATCAACAGCATACATATCATGAGTTTTAAAAAATAATAATATATATACTTCATTAAGTTCATAAGGTAGAACGTACCAAGAAGCATTGATGTATAATTAAGATAGAACTCTGCATGTACATACTGTCATAGAAGAATGTTTTTGTTGCAGACAAGGTAAAAATTTTTC
>CM031621.1:16947087-16954587 GCA_018398815.1 Conus ventricosus
TCAAATCAAATCCAGATCAAATACGTCTTTGATGTTTAAGATTCGTCTAAACGCTCTCAAAACAAAATTTTATAAAGATATTATTTGTGTTTGTGGGGGTCAAATTTCTACGAATCATCTGCTTCTGCACTGTCCTGCCATCAAAGTTCAACTGCTCAAAAAGGGAGGCACTGCGCTCAACCATCGAAATCCGATAACATTACAGAAAATTGTTTTCAGAAACTTTGCATTCTAGTTCTGTTGGCATATTTCTTTGATAGTTGTTGGTAATGCTGAGATAATTTGTGTTTGTAGAATCCAAAACTTAAGTATGGCATTGATGTTGCATTTACTCAAAAACACTCAACACTTTAAAGAATCTCTTACATGCATTTTTTTTTTTGGCCTAATGTCACTTGAGGGTGAAGAGACGTTAAATCAAAGTACTACTACAGACATGCGAGAGAGAGAGAGAGAGAGAGAGAGAGAGAGAGAGAGAGAGAGAGAGGAGAGAGAGAGAGAGAGCAAATGGTGACGCCAAGGCGAGGCGGACTGACGCCGGAAGGAAATGAACCGGGTGGTTTTGTGACAGAGCTTTCTTTGTAAACGGTATGACAGAGCGTGCGAAGATGGCAGTTCCGAAGTCCACATGACTGAATGGTTATAGCTGGGTAATACATACGCATTCTCTCCTCTCTCTCTCTCTCTCTCTCTTCTCTCTCTCTCTCTCTCTCTGTTATGATTAGTCCTATAGCATGTAATATTGTTCTGTATTGATATCCTTAGTGCCCGAACTGGAACAAGGGCCAGATCGAAAAAAAGCACTTTCTTGCTCTCTCTTGCTTATCTGTTACCCTTGGAAATAAAGATCTCTCTCTCTCTCTCTCTTTCTTTCTCTCTCTCTCTCTCTCTCTCTCTCTCTCTCTCTCTCTCTCTCTCCTGTGTTAACGAATAAAAAGATGAGAGAAGATCTGATAAAAGTTTAGATTAAGAGTGCATGGTCTAGGTGCTGCAAAACACTGGTTTATGACCAGCGAACGAAGTGCTGACTGCCCAATATGCGGTCACAATAAGGAAGATGAAGTGCACTTTCTTTTCGAATGTTGCTTCCTTTTAGATATTCGCCGAAAATATTCTTTTTATCATATGACTTGTGTCGAGCCTACAGTAAGTGGTATGATAAATCTCTTGTCAACAGAGCATTTGACTGAAGCTACCAATGCGAGAAAAAAAAAAGAAAATTAGAACTTAATGACAATAGTATTGTAATCTAATTTCCCTTGTTCTGTATTAGTATGTTCTTTCGTAAGATGCAGATGGCAATGTAGTCTCAGTGCGTGTGTGTGGGAGGGGGGGGGGGGGGGGGGCTGTGTGCATTCGGGATAGCGAGGAGGGGATTGGAGAAGGGAAAGGGGGGGGGGCGGTCTGGCGGTCGGAGATCCATTGGATTAGAGGGTGAGGTTGGGAGAAAGGAGGAATGAAAAATGTAAGCTTGTGTTTACTGTTTATGTTTGTTCGTGCAAGGTGACAGAAGGGATGGAACTGTGTTTTGGAACTAAAGGGGCGGGAACGGTAGCGTAGGAAAGGATGTTCTATACGGAAGCCTTGTAATTGGATTTGACCGTTCACGTGCGAGTTAGTTTATGATATAAATATCTGTGCCATCCTGAGCGATACTTTGATCCATAACGTCGTGATAGTTTTGTTCATTTAATCATTACTTATTTTCCTTATACTTTAATGATGCAATGGGTATTTTCCTTATACTTTGCTGATGCAATGTGTCCAGTCGTATGAGTACCCCCTTTGCCTTAATGGCCCCTGTAGCTAAGTTAAAGCGTCAAAGCCTCTCTCGCTCTCTCTCTCTCTCTCTCTCTTCTCTCTCTCTCTCTCCTCTCTCTCTCTCTCTCTCTCTCTCTCTCTCTCTCTCTCTCTCTCTCTCTCTCTCTGAGTTTTCAGACCCACAGCCTTCTCTTATGGCTAGGTCTTTCAGCACCATCGAATTCGCGAATCGTCTTGGCAGGTGTGCTGGGTCTTCTCTACTTGGTGGCCTTATGGAGACCTGAAGCTGGTTGCTCCTATGTGGACTGCCTGGGTCAGGGATATCATAACGCGTGTCTGGGCGTGAGATTGTGCAGGGATGGAAGACAACAGTGGGGGGGGGGGGATGGGGAGAGGGTCCACATGACCAGTATAAAGGCAAGGTCATGGACAGGTGAGAAGACTTCCAAGACTACCGTGGAAGAACAACCTCTCCCTAAAAGCTTTTGCTGTGAGGACGTAAAACTCAACTCAGTTTTAGCAGGTCAGAAGACAGGCAGCACACACACGAAAAGGAAAGGAGTGGAATGAACAAGAAAAGAGGGCTGTCGTAGCTGGTGAATAATCATTTAACAAATAAAAAAGGTCTGGGAACCTAATGGCTTTTGTGGTGGTGAACTGTCAGAAGACGTTTACCGTGTCTGGGTCACAGTATGATAGGAGAGCCCACCCTCTCTTTCCACCGCCTTTAACCTGCCCCGAACGGAATCACACATATCTATCATCAGGTTTTAACTCTATCTCAGGATCTGAGATAGTAAAGAACGTGGGGGAAAAAAGCTACAGTCAGGTAGATGGAAAAAAAATGTATATGATTGAATGAATAACTGTTTCGTTGATCGATTGTCTTTTCTTTTTTAACAACGTCCTAAATGGACACGCCAAGTCCTGGCACAAAGATGACAGAGCGTTGTGGAATCTCTGGGCCGTACAAGAGCTTTGGTATCACGCAACATGTCATAATGCTGCAGTCTGCCCGAAATGTCTTACAACAGTGCTGTTTCGGGTGCGTTATCTGATGTACCCCCCACCCCCACCCCCACCCCCAAATGAAAGTATTATTGTATTTTTCGCGCATTAAGCATGAAACTTTTAGAGAAAAAAAATCAATATGCGGTAGCAGCGCAGTGTCGGAAAAAACAACAACACGTAAGTCCATTGGTTGAGAACAGCAGGGTCAAAACTAGAACAAATGTGATCAGCAACGATCATCTCCAAAGTGATCAGCAACGATCATCTCCAAAGTGATCAGTAACGATCATCTCCAAGTGATCAGCAACGATCATCTCCAAGTGATCAGCAACGATCATCTCCAAGAGATCAGCAACGATCATCTGCAAAGTGATAGCAACGATCAGCTCCAAAGCGATAGCAATGATCATCTGCAAAGTGATAGCAACGATCATCTCCAAAGGGATCAGCAACGATCATCTCCAAAGCAATAGCAACGATCATCTCCAAAGGGATCAGCAACGATCGTCTCCAAAGGATCTGTCCGGCGACAAGCTTTCTGTCATTCAAGTGGACAGCAAAAAAAAATTAATGTTAAAAGAGAATTATCAATGGCACATTTTAAATGCTGCTGAATAGTTTAAATGGATGGGAATTATGTCATCTATTACACATCAACAACAAAAAGATTCAAGTCTCGGTATTCCTTCGGGGTAAATAGTATTCAATGAAGAAAGCACGAGTCCTAACGAAAACTGTAACAAGTATTATACGTTTAGTACAGCCCGGAGGGAAAATAGAACAAGGGTGGTACAGGACTGCTCTAAAGGCGGGCGAAGACAGTGCTTCTCTGGGTCCTCCCCAGCACCTTCGGGTGTTTCTTTTCTTCTTTGCCTTAACTAGGCTGACCCTGGAGAAAGGTCCAGTGACGGTGAGGAAAGACCCACTGATCACAGGAAAGTCCTGTTGACAGTGGGAAAGACTACAACTTTGGATTCTCTCTTGAGGGCACATAAGACCGTATGGCGAAAGCTTGGCTGTGTCTGGAGTGGCACTGTCTTCATCTGTCCGTGGGCAGGGGTGGTTGGGTCTGTGGGGTGTGCTCGGCAGCTGGAGGGTGGTGTTTTTCGCCGGTGGGCTCTGCAGTCATGAAATACGGGCTGGTACACCCATGGGGATGCTACTTAAGGCTGTTATGAGCTGCATCCTGTAGTCTAATTTACCTCTGTTCAGGAGCAGTTATGTCCCTTGATATCTTAATGGAGTGTCCTACGCGTGCCTGTACCCATCGTCAACACAGCGCAGGCCTCCAAGGGTGGTACAGGACTGCTCTAAAGGCAGGCGAAGACAGTGCTTCTCTGGTCCTCCCCAGCACCTTCGGGTGTTTCTTTTTCTTCTATTCA
Source organism: Conus ventricosus (assembly GCA_018398815.1). NCBI lineage: Eukaryota > Metazoa > Mollusca > Gastropoda > Neogastropoda > Conidae > Conus > Conus ventricosus. Next base: position 16,951,242 of record CM031621.1, read on the forward strand.
ATGAAGAAAGCACGAGTCCTAACGAAAACTGTAACAAGTATTATGCGTTTAGTACTGCCCGGAGGGAAAATAGAACAATTGTCACCTTTTTCGTCCAGAACGCTGCTTTGTTATTTGTTGTCAAGGATCTAAGAGGTGGCTTCATAGTCCCATTTGACGTAGTATCAGAGCTTCCTCGTCATCTATGTCACCTACTCCAGATCCACGCCTGCCACCAGACCGATAAAGGCTGTAGTCTGACTGGTCCCTGGGGAACTCGGTGTGTAAGTAGGAGTTGACGCCTCTCTGACCCGTCCGCATCTTGAAGACGGTAACCCCGCTCCAATCTCGTCAGCAGGTCTACTGCTCATTCTGGTGGTAATGTGGGCACTGCTACTGTCGTTTACTGTGTTGCTTGGCCTTCATGATAGCCATAGCATCTTTGTAGCTGCTATACTAAATGATCGATCGATCAGTTGATCGATTGATCGATTAACTGATCGATTGACTGATTGATCGATTGATTGATTGGCAAACATCTTGGCGAGACAGTTGGCAACACTTACCTCAAATCACTTTTTTCGCGGCTCATTGAACCCGTCTGACCGTGTTTGCTTTACAGGGTCGCCATGTGAATAATGCTACACCAGGCCCTTTATTATTATTATTATTATTATTATTATTATTATTATTATTATTATTATTGCTATAATTGTCATTCACAGATGGAGGATGAGAACAAAATGGAACAGGACAGTGATGATGATGATGATGATGATTGTGATGATGACGATGATGATCATTATCATCATCATTACGGTGATGATGATCATGACGATGTTGAGTCGTTTTGTATTATTTTTCTTATTTGTTATATTTCTTATTATTGTTGCTGTTGTCATTGTTGCCGTAATTGTTGTTAGTAGTAGTAATGGTCATGGCAGTAGTAGGAGGAGGGGTAGAAGAAGTAGTATTGGCAGTAGCAGCAGCAGCAGCAGCAGCAGCAGTGCTTTTTATTATACTCGTCAATATTCTTCTTGTCAGCACTAGACATCGTCGTCGTCCTCTTCATTATCGTCGTCATTGTAGTGGTAATCATAGTAGTAAGTTGTGTTTGCAGCTGTTGTTTTTTCGGGAGGAGGAGGGTGGTGATGATGACGATGATGCAGCAGCGTGCCCTTTTTAACTTTCCACACTAAGACAGCTCTCAATGGTTGTCGCCAGTCCTCCCATAGTATGTCATCTGCAAACACACACACTTTCCGAACTGGCCGACGTGTCTTCCCGCAGTCATGTGTCTCTGACAGGAATCCACCTCCCGACTCCTGCAGTCGTTCCCACATGACAAAATAACCACGGTGCCATGAGGACGAGTGGTTACGATCCTGCTGTCGTTCCCACATGACACTAAACCACGGTGCCATGAGGACGGAGTGGTTACGATCCTGCAGTCGTTCCCACATGACGCTAAACCACGGTGCCATGACGAGTGGTTCGATCCTGCAGTCGCTCCCACATGACACTAGCCACGGTGCCATGAGGAGTGGTTACGATCCTGCAGTCGTTCCCACATGACACTAGCCACGGTGCCATGACGAGTGGTTACGATCCTGCAGTCGTTCCCACATGACACTAAACCACAGTGCCATGACGAGTGGTTACGATCCTGCAGTCGTCCCCACATGACACTAAAACCACAGTGCCATGACGAGTGGTTACGATCCTGCAGTCGTTCCCACATGACACTAAACCACGGTGCCATGAAGACGGAGTGGTTACGATCCTGCAGTCGTTCCCACATGAAACTAAACCACGGTGCCATGAGGACGAGCGTTACGATCCTGCAGTCGTTCCCACGTGACACTAAACCACGGTGCCATGAGGACGGATGGTTACGATCCTATTCGTGAGACTGAGACGGTACAATACAACCTACCCTCTCTCTCCCCCGTCTTCTCTTCCCTGCTGACCCCCCCCCCCCCCCCCCCTTTCTCTCCACTACCTATGTGGCCATCCCTACCCCAGCCCCTATCATCCCATACGCCTGTTCTATAAGCCGTCCCTCCACCACCACCAACCCCCCCCCCCCCCCCGCACCCACCCCCCCCCCCCCCCCCCCCCCCTCCCCTCCCAGCTGTACTGTCTTTGCTCTGTTCTATTGAAGTTCGAGTGGTCGTAACTCAATATGCCGAGAAACTTAAGACGAGAGCAGTTCCTGCTCTGATAATGGCCTTGTCTGTGGCTACCCCCCTCCCCCTCCCCCTCCCCCTCCCCCTCCACCTTCTCCTCTCTCTCTCTCTCTCTCTCTCTCTCTCTCTCTCTCTTGTCTCTCTCTGTCTCTCTCTCTCTCTCTCTCTCTCTCTCTCTCTCTCTCTCTCTCTCTCTCTCTCTCTCAAACCGAATTAACTTTCCGGCTGATTTAAAGGTTGTCAACTTTATGCATGCCCGTGGCGCATGCAACTTGTTTAACTTTTTATCCCACCCAAGTTTTGCTCCACGACTTTTGTTAACATCTGCGTACGTGTTCTTTTGTATTCGTAAAATACATCATGAAAATACATATCTATGCACACTGTCTATTACATGTTCAACCTCTTTCAAAAAAAAAAATTATAGTAAACTAAAAAAAAAATCAACAACAATTCAAAACAAACAACCAAACAAACATAAACTCCTATAAAACTCTCTGATATCTTAGTTCAGTATGTTCTCAGGCACGTGCGTAATATGGATACATGTTTTGGGTCTGTAATCGTCTTCAGAAATAATATGCAAAGGTCTGATAATACATCGCTGGGTTTTTGGTTCGTTATTTCCTTTGTTTGATTGCTTGTTGCTTTCTTTCTTTGTTTCATTTTTCTCTCTTTCTTTGTTTCATTTTTCTCTCTTTCTTTGTTTCATTTTTCTCTCTTTCTTTGTTTCATTTTTCTCTCTTTCTTTGTTTCATTTTTCTCTCTTTCTTTGTTTCATTTTTCTCTCTTTCTTTGTTTCATTTTTCTCTCTTTGTTCTTTTGACACTTGTGTTTTTATTTCTCTTCGTTTCGTAAACCTAAAATTAATCTTCAGAAGCCCAACGCTCGTTTTGACGATATCCAAATCTTGATTTGGTGCCAGATCTTGAGATTCCACATCAAAATCAGCGATCAAAGTCAGGATCTTGTCATACTATGGAGTTGTGTGTGTGTGTGTGTGTGTGTGTGTGTGTGTGTGTGTGTGTGTGTGTGTGTGTGTGTGGTGCATGTGTGTGTGGGGTGTGTGTGGGTGTGTGTGTGTATGGGGGGGGGGGGTTGTGTTATAAATAAAGGAACAGACAAATTCAATGTGTGAGCACTGGTTCACTGAACGGGAGAAAAAGAAAAAAAGCACA
>CM031621.1:16959587-16969587 GCA_018398815.1 Conus ventricosus
TTTCTTTAGCCTGTTAATGTAACCTCTTACCTGCTTCGTGTGAGGAGACCTTTAGCAAACGTTCCTCGTTTGGTGTGTTGACTGTGTTATGCTCAGGTCTGTGTTAAGCTGATGTGAACAATTTACCCAGCAAATACCTCCCCTCGCCCATCATGCGAGTGGCTGTTAGGATTTAACAGCATGTGTCAGACCGTACTGACTGCGGGGTTCCAGTACCCTTTCCCCTTTCTTCTTTCCTTCCAGTGCTTCCTTTATTCTCTCCTCCCGGGGGCTCCACCCGATGCTGGCGCTGTTGGGGCCGCGCACTGGTTGAGCACGTGGACTTTGCTGGATGTTCCTGGCCCTGTCCGGGACTTTCCGCGGCGGCGCCTCGTCCCACCGGAGGCGTTCTCCACTGCCCATGGACCTTCTGCAGCGCACGTGACCGACGTGTGCCCTTCCTTCTTTCTCCTTCCCTTCCAGTTCCTTCCTTCTCTCCTCCCGGGGTCTCCACCCGCTGCTTGCGCTGTTGGGGGCCGCGCACTGGTTGAGGAGCAAGTGGACTTGGCTGGATGGTCCTGGCCCTGTCCGGGACTTTCCGCGACAACTCCCTGTCCCACGGGAGCCACTCTCCACCGTCCACGGACCTCCTGCAGTGCACGTGACCGGGTGTGGGTAACTCTGTGTCGTGCCATTTTCGGGGTGCGCGTATATCAAGGGTGTCGGCCTTGAAACTCGATTCAGGAACAGACCCGGTTTGGGGGTGCCCGTATATCAAGGGTGTCGGCCTTGAAACTCTATTCAGGAACAGACCCGGTTTGGGGGTGCCTGAATCGACCCGGTGCTCTCGGAGGACTTTGGAGAGAGAGGTGTGGGGGGGACCTCATGAAGCAAGGAAATGAATGACTGTTGAAAATGATTATTTATGATTGTGCATGTTGTGTGTGTTGGAATGCTTGTTTGACTATGTGCATGTTGTGTGTGTTGAAATGCTTAATTGTGATTGTGCGTGTTGTGTGTTAGAAAGCTTATTTGTGACTATGTGTGTGCTGGTGTGAATAAATGGTGTATCGTTTCGTAATCTTTCTTGTGTGGTCTCTTGCGAGGCGTGTGAGGTCAGTCACTCCCTTCACTCCCATCTAGATCGATCCTGTCAGGGCAGACCTTCAGGGGTCGGTCGTGACACATGGATAGCACTTTTGCTATTTGCACAATTTCTAGTTTGTGGGTTATTGTATTAATAGGATCGTGTACAGTCACATCCACGATCGATTCTTTATACAATGAAGTTGATATTGAACAATGAAAAAGAATATGGTCCACTGATAGAATATTTCAACAATCACATGCTACACTTTGGGAAAACTCGGTTTTCCACGAATTCAGTCGAAGCTAGTATATTGAAGATGCCAACTATCGTGGACATAAGATTTCATACTTCTCTGGAGGGTGTTCACTGTTCACTCATTTTTCTAATAGCGAATTAATTTCTTGAACATCAAGTTTTAAATTACTCTGAGGTGTTTTTCTTAACGCTCCATCTCTAGCTAATTTATCTGCTGTTTCATTACCAGATATGCCACAGTGTGATGGAATCCAGCAAAAAGATACCCCAATTCCTTTCAACATAATAACATGTATGTAATGTCTTATTTCAAAAAAGTACATCTTTTCTTATTTTTTATTCCCAGTTTTGCAAGCTATATAGAACTGACTTGGAATCAACGCAAAAAAGTATATTATAGACAGCAGTGTTATCGTCACACATAAAAATCAACGCCATAAGAATAGCATACAGTTCCGCTGTAAATATGGAGAACCCTTTCCCTAGAGAAAAGGATCTACGAAACTTCAGCAATGAAATCACAAAGCCGGACCCTGCATATGAGTCTAAAATCGAGCCATCTGTAAAAATCTTCAGATAATAAGGATACACGGTCTCAAAGTGTTCTTTTGCTTCATATGACAGAATATTAATGTTATTTACCTTCTTCATGTCAGTGTAATCTATATCGAATTTAGCTTGGACATGCTCCCAATGAGGTATGCTTGAAACTACTGGCACATCTGAAATACTTTCAATATCAATGTTACACTTTTCAGATATTTCACTTGTATAATCCCTAACAGGCTGGAGAGAAGTAAGGTGTTGAGCTCTTTTAGGATAGTCCTTTTCAAAATTTACTAATATGCCAGGTTTGACAGAATTTGAAACATGTGGGCTTCTGGTAACATATTTAGCCGTTGCCAGTTTTCGTTGATCAGACGGTGGTAATAAGTTCGCTTCTTTATAAGTATTTAACGAATTCGTGTGTACGGGGACACCAAGTGCTACCTTAACATTTTTTACTGTCAACTGACTGTAATTTCTTCAACAGGGTTTCTGGGGCATTGAAATAAACCTCTTGCCCGTAAATAAGCTTCGATCGAACTAAGTAGCTAAATGTAATAGAGTTTGGGTATCTTGACCCCATGGGTGTGCATTGATTATTTTTAGTAGATTTAGCCTTTGTCTTGCGTCCTCTACCAATTTCTCAATGTACAACCGCCAGTTTAATTTACAAGTTATGCTAAAACCCAGAAATTTACATTTCGTGAATATTCTAATATTTTGTCATTTAACACTAGCTGAGGCAAATGCTTAGGATTTTCCCCGTTATTGAAAAGAACTAATTGTGTTTTTTCTCCAGACAATGAAAGTCCGTTTTCAGTCATAATTATATTTGTTGATTTTATCTATTTCCAGCTGATATATTTTTTGAACATAATTTATTGCTCTCTTTTTGTGTGCTTTCTAATACTGGTATTCAACCAAATGGCTAGATCGTCAGCATATTGCACTAAATGTATGTTATTGGATATGATCTTGGGAAGGTCGTGAATAAGTATATTGAATAAGATAAGTGCTATGACGGAACCTTATGGAATTCCTATGTTAATGTCTTAAAAGAAAAATAGACTTCGCCTATTTTGTGCAGATAGATCTTCCACTTAAGAAACATTTTATGTACTGATATAATAATCCACTTATTCCAATATTCAACTTGTAAAGCAGACGTGCATGCCAAACACTGTCATACGCTTTTTTTTATGTCGAAAAAAGTAGCTGGTGCGCTTTTTCGTCGCGCAAATTGTTTTTTAATGTGTTTTAATTTTACAAGATGATCCATCGTACACGTACCTTTCCGAAAACCTGCTTGGTTATTTGGGATTTTGTTCCGTTTTTCGCAATACTGCACAAGACGCTTTTCAGTGTTTTTTCTAACAATTTCCCAGCATGCGAGGTTAGAGCTATTGGTCTATAACTTTCAACCGAAGACCAAGGTTCACCTCTTTAAGGTATAGGTATCACAACTGTCCTTTTCCAGATGCTTGGCAGAGTTTCATTTTGCCAACATTTTCGGTAAAATGAGTGAAGTAACACCTTCCAGGTCTCGGGCAAGTGGGTTAACAATTGGTATGAGATACATTCAGATCCAACGGCCGTTTTGTTAGAAGAGAAGGATTCCAGAGTTTCACACAATTCTTCACAAGAGATAGGAGAATTTAAAATAGTGTTGCTGGTCTGGAACAGGATCTTCGTATATGGATTGTTTTCTCTTCTTTTCTCTGTAAGACTGGATGTCTGAACTTAGATTAGACAACAAATTGTTTTCCGAGAATATCTGCTTTGTCCATGGATGTTGGTACAACATTGTTTTCTGGTTTGATGGAAATAATGGCAGATTAAATCTGTTCTTCATTTCTAGGACTTTTTTCCACACCTTATGTATATCTTTTGAATCCGAAATTTTAGATAAACACAAATTGGAAAAATAGACCCTTTTGGCTTTGGCTATCACCCTGTTTGGAGTTATTTTTAGCATGTTTCATTTCTATAAAATTTTCATTTCCTCGGTCCCTTAGCCATGTTTTATAAGCTGCTTTCTTCAGAGACACTGCTTCTGCACATTCTTCATTTCACCACCCATTACCAGAGTATTTATTTTCTTCTACATTATTACTACACTTAGGAATCGATTTTTCAGCTGCTAATGAAATAGCGTGGCTCAGATTGTCGTAAAACACACAATATCATCATGGTCTATATTGTTATGATCCATTATTAACAACGAAGATTGATAGGCAACCCAATCAGCTTTGTTGTAAGAAAATGTTGGAATTATATTGTCAATACCCTTATCTCCACCAATAACCTTTTCATTCAATTGTAAAAAAAAAAAAAGGAAAATGATCACTCCCCAAGGTATCTTCACCTGTTAACCAGCATGCATTAACTGCTAAATCTGGTGATGCCAAAGTCAAATCAATAGCAGTGGGTCTATGAGTAGACACATCCGGTACTCCGGTAAAGCTGCCATCATTTAACAGGACTAGGCCAGAATCCACTATATTTTCAACTAGACAATTACAAGTTGTTTGAGAAAAACCAGGTTCCCAAAACGGAGCATGCGCATTGAAGTCTCCCAAGAAAACTTTTTTGTTAGTCAAGGAAAGATGTTTTATCCAATCTGAACTATCAGCAGTTTGGCCGTTTGGATAATATACAGAGATTACAATAACACTGGTTTCCTTATTAACCTTAATGAACGCGGCAGTGGAAAAAAGCTCTTCGATATTATTGGGGATATCTAATGCATTATACTGAGAGCAATTTAAGCTAGTTCTTATGTAAACAGCAGTTTGAACCTTGTTGATAGATTTTTTTACAACTGTATAGGGGTGGATAGTAAAAGTTTCTGAGTTTTGGAAGTTTGTTTGGCTCAACGTTTAAAGACTGTAAAGCAAGAATGTCATAATAACTTGAACATATGTGACATTCAAACTGAAGTAAGTTTGTTTTTTTTTAACACAGATCTAAAGTTCCACTGAAATATAGATAGACTGTCATCATCTTGCTTCATGTTGAAAAGTAACTCAAATGTTCTAACTTAAATATTTTCGGAAATGAAATGAGGCAGGGAACAGTAAACGATAAACAAGTGGGGTATGTTTTGCTCCCATAAGGAAACCTAACACAGAGTAACTTTTATTCAAGACTGGCACAGCCTTTTAAACTTGAATAAAGTCAGACAAAATACATAGACGAACAATCTAATAGTGGGGGAAAAACAAGCGCAGGCCAACAACTGAACTGTCTGGCAAAGATTTGGACTTGAGGGGAGGGAGAGGGAGTTTGAAGATGGAGAAACTGGGAAAATGAAATTTAACAAAACAAACAAAAAAAAAAAAAAAAATGTTACAGATATGAAAACTCTTCACTAGCTGCATAAGGGAACCATCGCAATCCCTTTTGAAGGCAGATATACTTGTATTGCCTGCTCCGAGGCCTTTCGCCCGCTGGATCGGGACTCATCAGGGAGACACGGCTGCTTGTGTCTGCGCTCCCCGGCGTCAAATAGAGACACACCACAGTCCATAATACTGTGGTGTTCTCACCACCATGGGTGCAAAAAAGAATCCAATAGCACCCCCAGAGCAGCCAGTGAAGAGTAGTAAATGCAACCAAACGAAAGTGTGGGAGGAAAAAAAGTTGCTGTAAAACTAAAGACATTATGCAAATAATATAAATTGTAGGGGACAGTCTTTGAGCCTACGCCTGAGGATCCACCCAAAGATGCAAGGGAGATCAAAAGACAAACACACAGAAACAAATACAAATAACCTCAATTTAATCAAAGCAAAATCGGAAATGAAATGAGGCAGGGAACAGTAAACGATAAACAGTAAACAAGTGGGGTATGTTTTGCTCCCATAAGGAAACCTAACACAGAGTAACTTTTATTCAAGACTGGCACAGCCTTTTAAACTTGAATAAAGTCAGACAAAATACATAGACGAACAATCTAATAGTGGGGAAAAACAAGCGCAGGCCAACAACTGAACTGTCTGGCAAAGATTTGGACTTGAGGGGAGGGAGAGGGGAGTTTGCTCTGGGGGTGCTATTGGATTCTTTTTGCACCCATGGTGGTGAGAACACCACAGTATTATGGACTGTGGTGTGTCTCTATTTGACGCCGGGAGCGCAGACACAAGCAGCCGTGTCTCCCTGATGAGTCCCGATCCAGCGGGCGAAAGGCCTCGGAGCAGGCAATACAAGTATATCTGCCTTCAAAAGGGATTGCGATGGTTCCCTTATGCAGCTAGTGAAGAGTTTTCATGTCTGTAACATTTTTTTTTTTTTGTTTTTTTTTTTTTGTGTGTGTTAAATTTCATTTTCCCAGTTTCTCCATCTTCAAACTCCCCTCTCCCCTCCCCTCAAGTCCAAATCTTTGCCAGACAGTTCAGTTGTTGGCCTGCGCTTGTTTTTCCCCCACTATTAGATTGTTCGTCTATGTATTTTGTCTGACTTTATTCAAGTTTAAAAGGCTGTGCCAGTCTGAATAAAAGTTACTCTGTGTTAGGTTTCCTTATGGAGCAAAACATACCCCACTTGTTTACTGTTTTATCGTTTACTGTTCCCTGCCTCATTTCATTTCCGATTTTGCTTTGATTAAATTGAGGTTATTTGTATTTGTTTCTGTGTGTTTGTCTTTTGATCTCCCTTGCATTTTTGGGGTGGATCCTCAGGCGTAGGCTCAAAGACTGTCCCCTACAATTTATATTATTTGCATAATGTCTTTAGTTTTACAGCAACTTTTTTTCCTCCCCACACTTTCGTTTGGTTGCATTTACTACTCTTCACTGGCTGCTCTGGGGTGCTATTGGATTCTTTTTTGCACCCATGGTGGTGAGAACACCACAGTATTATGGACTGTGGTGTGTCTCTATTTGACGCCGGGAGCGCAGACACAAGCAGCCGTGTCTCCCTGATGAGTCCCGATCCAGCGGGCGAAAGGCCTCGGAGCAGGCAATACAAGTATATCTGCCTTCAAAAAGGGATTGCGATGGTTCCCTTATGCAGCTAGTGAAGAGTTTTCATATCTGTAACATTTTTTTTTTTTTTTTTGTGGTTAAATTTCATTTTCCCAGTTTCTCCATCTTCAAACTCCCCTCTCCCCTCCCCTCAAGTCCAAATCTTTGCCAGACAGTTCAGTTGTTGGCCTGCGCTTGTTTTTCCCCCACTATTAGATTGTTCGTCTATGTATTTTGTCTGACTTTATTCAAGTTTAAAAGGCTGTGCCAGTCTTGAATAAAAGTTACTCTGTGTTAGGTTTCCTTATGGAGCAAAACATACCCACTTGTTTACTGTTTAAATATTTTCACCAAACCGGTTTCAGAATGCGTGTAAATTCCACTGATGCTGATGGAGCTGCCAGGGAGCGTGAGGTCTGTAGTACTGGTAGTCGACAGGGAACTCGTACTGATTATGGTACCACTTGAAGGGTTTGTCTCGTGCCTCTCGTTCCTATGCCCTCGTCGGAAAGAATTTTCTGGTGGTTGTTCCTAAAAGAGCCGGTGGACATGTCGCCCCCAATTTCTTGCCAGTACACTGGTACCTTTTGTTGGGAGGCACCCTATATGCCACAGGTCCTATATGCCACAGGCCCTGTATGCCACAAAGGGATTTTTAATCTGCAAGAAGGCCCTATATGGCACAGGCCCTATATGGCACAGGCCCTATATGCCACAAAAGGATTTTTAATCTGCAAGAAGGCCCTATATGCCACAGGCCCAGTATGCCACAGGCCTTATATGCCAGTGGTCAAGCAAAGGTCAAACTGAACATGCAGTGGTCAAGTAAAAGTCAAACTGACTCGTGGTCAAGCAAATGTTAAACTGACCAGAAATTGACCACGGGTCAGTCATGGCTTGACAACTGGTCATTTTGACTATGGTTTGACCACTGGTCAGTTTGACATTGCTTGAGCAATGGCCAGTCTGACCATTGCTTGTCAGCTAAACTGATGTCATTTCTGAGCTTTGAAGAGTTCTTTTCCATTTTTGTTTTGCCCCTGTTTACATTCCTGGCCAAATCCAAGGCTGAAGCCTTCGATGCCCCTGGATCAGCCGACCCCGCCGGAGACGATTTCAAAGCGTCAGCGTAAGTACCTCTGGAGGGAGGGGCTGCTTGGTTGTTACCGTTGACTACACGTAGTTCCGAAACCGTCTCTCTCAAGTTTCCTATCACATCACTCTGGCATCCGACAGTTTCTTCTAACGCATCAATCTTTTTACAGAGTGTTTCTATGATTGTTGTTAAGTTTTTGAGTAAACTCACGTTTGTGTTGTCCGTCAGAGCACCCTGGTCGTCTATTTTTTTCATTGCCATCCTTCTCTTGATCGTTTTCCGACCTTGACACGCTCGCTTCAGCACATCCTTAAGAAGATTTTCTTGTCCACTTTTTTGTTGACCTGTATTTGTTGGTTCTTTGGTTGTAGTGGCGTTCACCTTGCTTCGCATGCAGCCAGATCTTGTATGCCTAGTCATATTCACTATTCTGCCAAAATATAACTGGAGACAAATCTGTTGACTTCTAAACTCTATCCACCATTGTGTATCCCCCTCTGTGTGTGTGTGTGTGTGTGTGTGTGTGTGTGTGTGTGGTGTGTGTGTGTGTGTGTGTGTGTGTTTGCTTTGAATTAACCAGATCTGTCACCGTGAGGTACTTGGAAGACATAATTGTTTGAACGAGGGACTCTCTCTCTCTCTCTCTCTCTCTCTCTCTCTCTCTCTCTCTCTCTCTCGTGGTATGTATTACGTATGGGCTATATGGTGTACGTCTGCCCCTGACTAGATTGCGCCTATTGTCATATGAAATGCTGTGACTCATACACTAAGCGGGTTATTTTTTCCATCAGCATCAGTTCATGTGTTTGTGTGCCTGTCAGCTAGCTGTCTGTTCCTCACACTGATCCGAAGCCAACACACAGGCTTATGTCAAAGACCTCTGGCAAGAAGAATGGACCTTGCAGACGGATAACAAACTATTTCAAATCCGCCCAAACCTGAAAGAGTTTTTACCATATTCCAGAGGCAGCCTTAAAGAAGAAACAGTCCTGTGCCGCCTGCACGCAGGCCACTCGTTTTATACCCATTATTATCTTTTAAAAGGTGAAGAAGCTCCGTGGTGCATTCCATGTCATGCGCCACTCACAATGAAACATGTTCTTTTAGAGTGTTGGGACTTGCACGATGTGAGACATAAACACTTTACAGTAGAGTCCATGAAGATCCTGTTCAGGGATGTCCCACCTGAGGTGATCTTTGAGTTTTTGAAATAGATTAATATTTTTCATCTGATTTAAGATTTTACGGAAGAAAGATTTTTATCGAAGTTTCTGGTGCGTTTTAGAAGATGTATTTTAAAGAGATGTGTGAAAGATTTTTTTTTTTTTTTTTTTTTTTTGCTGATGTCTTGTGAGTTGATTTTAACGTGGTGACAGCCCTGGTATGGCCCTTTGCGGTCGGCTGGGCTATAAGCAACATTACCTTACCTTATCTAGCTAGATTATACCAAATCTTTCAAGTGGTTTTAACTAGATTTGGTAGAAAGATGGAATATGACCTAATTACAACTCCAAGAAGCTTTGGTACGGAACTGTTCTGTGCGTGTAAATCAAAGGCAGCTGGAGAATGTAATGGGAAAGATTATTGCAAAGTTTCATTGACCATTAACATTGTGATGTGACTGTTTACGAACTGATAACTGTCTACAATACAGAGACATGGAACATAGCAACTTCTGGTGATACGCCGTCGTCAGTCTATATTTTCCATTTCCTATTTTCAACGAAACACAGGGAATATAACTCTTTTAGTCACTATCTGGCGGGAAATATATAGATTTAATTTTCACTCATAAACTGACTTGATCACAGATTTGTTTCCAACTGCAAGAAATAAGAACAGTCTACTTACTGACTATTCTTTTTCTCCGTCTTTTTCTCTGTTGAAGTAAACATACCTTCTTTTTTTTTTCTTTTTGCCTCATAGTTTGGTACAGTTCCGGAGCTAGGAACAGATCCAGGATCCGTTTGATTTGGCAGAGGTCTTCGCTCTCTCGTGGCACCCTTCCACTTACAATATGAATCTGGCCGTTCGTTTACTTAGCTGTCGTCCTTTACGCTTTGCGTTGCG
>CM031621.1:16974587-16987087 GCA_018398815.1 Conus ventricosus
TGCAAAAAGATGGAATTGTTTTACTAGAAGAAGCTATCCTGAACATCATGATGATGAAGAGTTATATCTTGTGATTTGTGGGGATCTAAATGCGAGGACAGGGTGGAAGCAACCTAACTGGAATGAAGCACTTACCTATTCTCCTATTGATGATGTCGATGATAATGATGTTGATATTTATAACCGACAGTCAAAAGATCTGTTGATCAATAACTTGGTGAGTCTTTGTTGAATTTGTGTTTTATGTTGGACTGTATTATTGTGAACGGTGCATGTGTTGGTGATTTTGATGGTCAGTTACATATGTTTCACCACATGGTAATAGTGTTATTGATTATTTTATAATGACTAAAGGGCTGTTTTCAAGTAATTGTCATTTACATATTGGAGACCGTGTGGATTCTTGGCATTTGCCAGTCGAGTTTACTTGGAAATGTGGTCTTGATTGTATAGACAAATCTAGAACTGTAGAGAATGAGGAAATTGTATTGTGTGGTCTGAAGATTATTTGTTAGAGTACACACATGAGTTAAATTCACATGTGTTTCATAGCCATATCCAAGAAGCTGTTCAAGCTCTTTCAATCGATGTCAACATTTCTCTAGATATATTTGTTAAAACATTGTATGGAGCTGCTGCCTCCATGATTCGAACTGTAGGCAATAAGAAGAAAAGCGTAAATGAATGGTATGACAAACAATGCGCCCAAAAGAAAAGAACGGTCCAACGTTACCTTAAACTATTCCAAAGGTCAAAAAAAAGTAATGAGCAGCACAAAGATAAGTATGGATGAAAGGAGACTATATAAAGAACTTTTATTCTGCAAGAAAAAAGAATTTGACAATGAAAGGATAATTAAATTAAAACAGTCAACCAACGAACCTAAGGTATTCTGGAAAATAATCAGATCTGTGAACAGAAAAAATGTAGTGCGCAATGATATTTCTATGGACCAGTGGTGCGAACATTTCCACAGGATATTTAATATGATGACACCTGGACTGGATCAAGAGGAAATCTTAGCAGCAGAACTAATGGACAATTCAGACGAGCCACTTTTTAACGACCCTATTTCTCAAGAAGAAGTTGTATCTAGTATACATAAACTAAAGCCGGTAAAAGTTCTGGTACTGATATGATATTGGTGAAATGCTTAAACATGCCAATGAAACGGTAATTAAATTTCTCGTAGTGCTTTTCAATAAGATATTTGAACAGGGCATTTTTCCAAAAGACTGGTGTAAATCCATTATTATTCCAATTTACAAGAAAGGGGATGCAAATCTACCTGATAATTACCGTGGTGTGGCATTAACAAGTATCGTGAGCAAAGTGTACACATTTATTCTGAATAAGCGACTTTCACGATGGGCAGAAGCTGAAGGAAAATTAGCTGAGGAACAAGGTGGGTTTAGAGCAGGATATAGTACAATTGATCACATTTTTACTTTACACTCTGTCGTTGAAAAATATTTAGCAAAACATTCTAAGCTCTATGTAGCTTTCGTCGACTTTAGGAAAGCATTTGATTCTGTTGACAGAAATGTCTTATGGCATGTGTTAAGAAGAAGTGGCGTTGATGGAAAAATGTATAAAGCACTTCGGGGAGTTTATGACTCAGTCATTGCATGTGTAAGAGATAAGCATTCATACTCTGATTTTTTGATTGTCCGAGAGGAGTAAAACAAGGATGTGTACTCAGCCCAATTATGTTCTCCTTTTTTGTCAATGAATTAGCCATAGAATTAATCAGGGAAGGGAAGCACGGAATCCAGATGGTACCAGGAACTTCAGAACTATTTTTATTGCTTTTTGCAGACGACGTGATTTTGCTCTCAGATACTGTTATAGGTCTACAAAATCAGCTGAACAATCTGAAAAAAGAGGCTGACAGATTGCGTTTAGAAGTAAATCTAGATAAGACTAATATTATGGTTTTCCGTAAAGGTGGTTATCTTGGAATAAGAGAAAAATGGACATATGGAAACGAAGATATAAGAGTAACAAACACATACAAATACTTAGGCTTGATATTTACAACAAAATTAAGTATGAATGCTGCCCTTCTAGACATGAGTAGAAAAGGTAAAATGGGCGTTATTGAAATTCTAAAATCACTAAAGAAACTACATACAATTGATCCTTCCCTATTCTGGAAGCTTTTTGATACTCAGATTGAGCCCATATTGACTTACGCAGCAGAAGTATGGGGGTTAGAAGATACAGGGTTAATAGAAAAAGTACATACTTTTGCCATTAAACGATTCCTGGGTGTACCACTACACTCTTCAAATAAAATGAGTTACGGAGAAACAGGAAGATATCCTTTGTTCGTTCGAACTGCTGTAAATGTATTAAATACTGGCTGCGACTGGTAAAACTGCAACTAATAGAATATGTAGGCAAGCATATGATATGTTGTTATTACAATTAGAAGCAGGCAAATACAATTGGGCATCAAAAGTTAGGAACACTCTAACAGAAAATGGTTTTGGTGTAGTATGGTTGTGTCAAGGTGTTGGCTCTGAGGAGGGGTTTATATCAGAATTTAAGGACAGAATTGTTTCATGTTATAAACAAAATTGGCATTCTGAAATTGAGATAACGATAAATATGAGTGGTACCGTTCTTTTAAAATCACGTTTGAAGCTGAGAGGTATCTAACTTTGATAACGATAAAAAGATGAGGGAAGATCTGGTAAAGTTTAGATTAAGAGTGCATGGTCTAGGCGCTGCAAAACACTGGTTTATGACCAGCGAACGAAGTGTTGACTGCCCAATGTGCGGTCACAACAAAGAAGATGAAGTGCACTTTCTTTTTCATTGTTGCTTCTTGTCAGATATTCGCCGAAAATATCCTTTTTTCAACATGACTCATGTCGAGCCTACAGTAAGTAGTTTAATTAATCTTTTGGCAACAGATAATGATGCAACTATCATTGGTCTTGCTAAGTATTTAACTGATGCTACCAAGACGAGAAAAAGAAGATAGAACTTAATGACATCAGTACTGTAATCTAATGTTCCTTGTTTTGTCTTAGTATGTTCTTTTGTAATTAGGGGATGGCCATGTAGTCTCAGTGTGTGTGTGTGTGTGTGTGTGTGTGTGTGTGTGCGTGCGTGCGCGCGCGCGCACATGAGCTTGCGTGCGTTTGGAACAGCGAGGTCGGGAGTGGAGAAGGGAAGGTGGGTGGGTGGGGTGGGGGGGGGGTGGGGGGGGGGGGAGGGCGATCGGGCGGTCGGGGATCTGTCGGATTAGAGGGTGAGGTTGGGAGGAGGAATGGAAAGAATGTGAGCTTGCGTTTACTGTTTTTGTTTGTTCGTGCAAGGTGAGAGAAGGGATTGGGAACTGGGTTATGGAACTAAAGGACGGGAACGGTAGCGTAGGAAAGGACGTCCTGTACGGAAGTCCTCTAATATGATTTGATCGTTTACGTGTGAGTAGTTTGATATAAATATCTGTACCATCCTGACAATGTGAGCGATCCTTAAATCCTTTACGTTCTGATTGTTTTGTTTATTTAATCATTTAGTTTCCTTTTATTTTAATGATACAATGTGTATTTTTCTTATACTTTCATGATGCAATGTGTCCAGTCGTATGTGTACCCCCCTTGCCTTAATGGCCCCTATAGCTGAAGGCAATAAATCATCAAAGCGTCAAAGCGTCTCTCTTTTTCAGAGTGGCATATATAAACTTACTACTAATATCTCTTTTTGTTTCTCCTGAAGGCGGTGAGGGTATAAATATTGCCATCCGACAGACACTTATCTAACCTCGACAAAAATTTTACTCTCTCTCTCTCTCTCTCTCTCTCTCAGTAGTCCGCTGTTTTGATTCCCAGATGAAAAATAAATGTACAGATTTGTCTACCCACACACCAATCGGAAAGCCTGTTTCAGACCAGTGGTGAAAGACCTAGAGTAAAGTAGACTGATAACAAACTCTTCCAAATCCGTGGAATCGCTGAACAGTTTTCACCAGCGGCCGTGGTGGCTGGTGAAGAAGAAACAGTTTTAGCAGACCGCACACAGGCCACTCTCTTCACGCCCACTCCTATCTTTTCCAATGTGAAGCCTCTCCCCGTGAGTCAGTCCATGAGATGTACCGCTCAAGTTTCAAGTTTTAATCAGTACAGCCCTGTCGACCACGCAGAGACTTTTCAGTGCTGTCAGAGACTAGAAAAAAAACGTCGCAGTTCAGAGCTAGTCAGATCATTGAAGAATAATTAAGAAGCAGTTCAGAGCTAGTCAGATCATTGAAGACTAATTAAGAAGCAGTTCAGAGCTAGTCAGATCATTGAAGACTAATTAAGAAGAAGAAACAAACAACAAAAGCGATTATGACATGGTAGCCAATCTACTGACACCTGAGGCAGATGAAACTAGACAGCACTGAGAGGGTCACTCATTACCTAAGGCAGATGGAACTAGACAGGACTGAGAGTGCCACTCATTACCTGAGGCAGTTGAAACTAGATAGTACTACTAAGGGAGAGTCACTCATTACCCGAGGCAGATGAAACTAGACAGTACTGAGTCACTCATTACCTGAGGCAGATGAAACTAGACAGTACTGAGAGTGTCACTCATTACCTGAGGCAGATGAAACTAGACAGTACCGAGAGTGTCACTCAATAAATGAGGCAGATGAAACTAGACAGTACTGAGAGTGTCACTCATCACATGAGGCAGATGAAACTAAACAGCACTGAGAGTGCCACTCATTACCTGAGGCAGATGAAACTAGACAGCACTGAGAGTGTCACTCATTACCTGAGGCAGATGAAACTAGACAGCACTGAGAGTGTCACTCATTACCTGAGACAGATGAAGCTAGACAGTATTGAGTCACTCATTACCTGAGGCAGATGAAACTAGACAGTACTGAGAGTGTCACTCATTACCTGAGGCAGATGAAACTAGACAGTACTGAGAGTGTCACTCATTACCTGAGGCAGATGAAACTAGACAGTACTGAGAGAGTCACTCATTACCTGAGGCAGATGAAACTAGACAGTACTGAGAGAGTCACTCATTACCTGAGGCAGATAAAACTAGACAGTACTGAGTCACTCATTACCTGAGGCAGATGAAACTAGACAGTACTGAGTCACTCATTACCTGAGGCAGATGAAACTAGACAGTACTGAGTCACTCATTACCTGAGGCAGATGAAACTAGACAGTACTGAGAGTGCCACTCATTACCTGAGGCAGATGAAACTAGACAGTACTGAGAGTGCCACTCATTACCTGAGGCAGATGAAACTAGACAGCACTGAGAGTGCCACGCATTTCCCTCCATTTTTCACACCCAGATTTTTAAAGAAAGTAAAAGAAAGAAAATGAAAAACGTTTCTGTGCCTTAGAAAGACATTGAAAATGACCATGTGGGAAAATAGATAGCTGATGTCCGATCTGGAGAGTGTGTACAATTTTCACTGTCCGATTGCCATGCAACTCGTGAAAACATATGTCCTTAAAAGAGCGTTCAGATGTACATAATGCGAGACATGAATACTTCACACAGACTCCTTGAAAACCTTGTCCTGAGATGTTCCATCTGATGTGATTTTGGGGGTTTCTGAGAGAGATACGTGTTTCCCGTCTGATCACGGAGAAAACAAAAAAATTTTAAGGTTTTTCTTTCTTTTTCTTTTTAATAGGACATTATTTGTTGCTGGTTTTTTTTTTTTTTTTTTTTTTTTTAAATTTTATTTCATCATAACTTCAGAACTGATTTTTACGGAATGACAGCCCGGATGTGGACTATAAACAATTCGATTTGAATTGGACTATCTTTTGTTTGAGTGGTATCTGTGTCTATTATCACCTGGATACCCCCACACAGCAGGTTACCTATACCCGTCGTTTTGGTCTGCGGTGTTTGCTTTTTTTTTCCGAGGTGGAGTGTTGAAACGAGCACCTCCAGTCACCTAATCCCGGCCAGGAATCTCGTCTCTGGGATAGGTTAGAGGCTGTCAAGAATAGCATGCAACAAAAGCTGCATTGTTTGACTTGAGACTTGACATGAAGATATGGGGTGGCGAGTGCGTTCTATTGTACCCGTTCACATTAGATTCACACACACACACACACACACACACACACACACACACCACACACACACACACACACACACATGCGGGCGCGCGCGCGCACACAAACACACACACACACACACACACACACACACACACACACCACACACACACACACACACACACACACACACAAGCACGCACACACACACGCACAAGCACAAGAACACACACACACACACACACACACACACACAATACACCGAGAGAGAGAGAGAGAGAGAGAGAGAGAGAGAGAGAGAGAGAGAGAGAGAGAGAGACGCTTGACGCTTTGATGTTTTAGTGCCTTCAGCGAAGTTAGCCATAAAGGCAAGGGGGTTCCACACATAGTTTTAGAAATCGCATCATTCATAAATCATAACAAATGATAATCATGGCAGAAAACAATACAGTCAAAACAAATATTACAAAGTTTTTGCGTATTAATGTTGCCGGGCATCTTATACACGTTCATAAGGAGTGACAAAATTAAACACACACGTAGAATATACTATCTTCCCTTCCCTATCGTACCCCGCACCTCCACCCCCACCCCGTCCCCCTCCTCGCCGCCCCCCACCCCCACCCCCACCCCTATCCTGACCCACCAATCTGCTTCCTTTGACCCGAGAGAGAGAGAGAGAGAGAGAGAGAGAGAGAGAGAGAGAGAGAGGAACAAAATTAATGTGTAATGTGTGTTTGGAAGAGAAAGCCGACGAGCCTCAGCGATCATGAAAACGAAGTAATTTGATTTTTTTTTATATATAGACTGCTAAGAAAGAGAAACTAAACACGAGTGTGATACATTTTTACAAGACATGTTGATTGAAAAACAAATACCAGAAGTAAAAAATATTGAATGGAAAACATCTGCTTAATTACAAGCCTAACTCATCAATCATTGATAGATGCACTTCATTTAAGACATAGCCTTTTCTGGGCAAAAAAAAAGTTAAAGAACTTCTCAATAATCGTACGTGAAGATTGCGCACAGAAAGTCTGTGGCACCCAAAAAGAGACCACACTTCAAAACTGCTAGAGGTCATATCAAAAGAGCCACCATGACCATCGCTTCTTTGAGGGTAAAAAAAAAAGTTATTCTGGGTGGAGATTATCGATTCAGGGAAGTCAGACTGGGATTCAGTCACTCTTTTGACTCTTTTCAGTTAAAACTCCACAATCTGAGAGCGTAAATACCCGCCAGGGAAGGGGAGGGGACCCTTGTTCCAAGACTGACGTTTGTCCAAAGGTACGGATTGGCTCATCACAAGTGCAGATGGCTCATCACAAGTGCAGATGACTCATTACAAGTGCAGATGACTCATTACAAGTGCAGATGACTCATCACAAGTGCAGATGACTCATCACAAGTGCAGATGACTCATCACAAGTGCAGATGGCTCATTACAAGTGCAGATGGCTCATCACAAGTGCAGATGACTCATCACAAGTGCAGATGACTCATCACACATTACAAGTGCAGATGACTCATCACAAGTGCAGATGACTCATCACAAGTGCAGATGGCTCATCACAAGTGCAGATGACTCATCACAAGTGCAGATGACTCATTACAAGTGCAGATGACTCATTACAAGCGCAGATGACGAGAAGGAGCTGACCAATCACATGACCTTACATTCTTGGTGTGAATATCGAGCTCCTCCCTCCGCCCCCCCCCCCCCCCCTCCTCCCCCATCCCTCCTACCAATCAGACGGTGTTACTATTGTTGGTGTGAATATCGAGCTCCTCCCTCCGCCACCCCCTCCCCCTCCTCCCCCATCCCTCCTACCAATGAGACGGTGTTACTATTGTTGGTGTGAATGCCGAGGCCCCGTCCGACCAATCAGAAGTCTATACTATTTTTAGCGTCAATGCCGGGGGGGGGGGGGGGGGGGGGGGGCTTCTCTGACCAATCAGAAGACTGTACTATTTTTAGCGTCAATGCCAGGGGCTTCTCTGACCAATCAGAAGACTGTACTATTTTTAGCGTCAATGCCGAGGGCTTCTCTGACCAATCAGACGACGTTACTATTTTTATGTAAACGCCGGTGGCTTCTCCTGCCTACAGTCGATTACCAACGATTTTCATATGTGTCAAAACTTTCGTCTTACTTTGTCTTGTTGACATTTTCATGCATATGATAATTTTACCAACGATTTTTATACATATCAAAACTTTCGTCTTACTTTCTCTTGTTGACTTTTCATGCATATTATAAATTTACCAACGATTTTCATATATATATATATATATATATATATATAATAATATATATATATATATATATATATATATACTTCTGAGTGGTCTTTTAACTCTAATTTTATTGATTGCTCCTCACGTTGAGCACTGTGGCCTAGCAGAATCTGAACTTAAAATGGAGAAAATTAACTTTGGGCAGTCCACCAAAAATATACCTTTTTCTAACCCACAACTCTACATGGAAAAACTCATACAGCAGACTGAAATATTTGTGCGTAATGTGAGATGGAAAGCGTTTTTCGTTTTGAATCCAGATGCTAAAAAGGAAGACAAAAAAAACTTATGGTTTTAAGTCATGGAGATCGCCACCTGTAATAGAGGAAATGAAACCTTTTGAAGAAAGTATGAAAAAACTAATAGCTAATATTGAATTCAGAAAATCACACAATAACTTCCAAACAACATTGAATAATAACATAAAACAAATCCAAAATGACAAAAAAAATGTTTATAAAGGCTGACAAGACAAGCAATTTCTATAAAATGGAACCTAATGAGTACTCTCAACTCCTCAACAAAAATATTCAGAAAAATTATTTTTAAAAAAGCTGATAAGACTACACATGACAGCATCTGCAAAAAAGAAAGAAAACTTGTGCACCAGATGGATTTAGGTGATAGGATAGAAGCAACAGCAATAAAAGAAGCTTTTATAACCCTCAAAGATCACAAACCTAACTTTCACAACAACCCTACTTGTAGACTAATAAACCCATCAAAATCTGAATTATGCAAAATTAGTTTTAAAAAAAATCCTGGAAAAAGCAATAGAGGACATAAAAACAAACACTGAATACAATCTCTGGAAAAATAGTTATGAAGTTATCCAATGGTTTAAGGAATTGAACAAACAGAAAAATACAGTGTTCATTACTTTTGACATAGTGGATTTCTATCCTTCTATCGATGAGGAATTACTCACTAAAGCACTAAGATTCGCCAACAAATATACAAATATAACAGATTCTGAGATGGAAATCATTCTCCACACTAAGAAAACCCTTCTCCATAGCAACAATGAAACTTGGATTAAAAAAAAACAGCAGAAATTCCACGTTCGATGTCACGATGGGATCTTATGATGGAGCTGAAACTTGTGAATTAGTTGGACTTTTCATGTTGTCTCAGATACAGAAAGTACTTGGTAAACAGGTTGGCTTATACAGAGATGACGGCCTCGCCGCATTAAACAATAAACCAAAAATCATTGAAAACAAGAAAAAAGAACTTTGTAAAATCTTTCAAAGCTACAACCTAAAAATCACAGTAGAAGCCAACAAAAAAATAATAAATTATTTAGACATAACATTAGACCTTAAGGACCACACATACAAACCATACAAAAAACCCAATGACACACCTGTCTACGTAAACATCAAAAGTAACCATCCACCCTCTGTTTTAAAAACCATACCTAATGGCATAAACAAAAGACTATCTAAACTGTCATGCAATGAGAAAGAATTTAACAGTGCAGCAGCCGAATACCAAGAGGCGCTGAATAAAAGTGGCTACAACTACAAATTACAATATAACCCAGATAATAACATGAACAGCAATAAGGAAAACAGAAAGAAAAATTATATGGTATAACCCTCCATATGACGGAAGAATAAAAACCAACGTAGGAAAAGAATTCCTCAGAATCCTTAAAACATCATTCCCAAAAGAACATGTACTATCTAAAATATTCAATAAAAACACCGTCAAGCTATCGTACTCGTGTATGCCCAACCTTAAAAACATAATTAATTCTTCCAACAAAACTAAAAACAATACAACCAAAGAGGGTGACGAAAGGATATCTTGTAATTGCACAAAAAAAGACCAGTGCCCTCTGAATAATAAATGTCTCTACAGCAACATTGTGTACCAAGCTACGGTAACAACAGACAGTGATAAAGAAACATACATAGGGATCACGGCAAACCATTTTAAAACCAGATATGCAAACCATAAACAGTCCTTCAAAAATGAAAAATATAAAAACCAAACAGAACTAAGTAAATATATTTGGAAGCTTAAACGTAAGAAAATAGATTACAACATATCATGGAAAATTATAAAAAGAGCAGCACCATACAACAACATTTCTAAAAAATGCAACTTATGCACTACAGAAAAGTGGCTGATATTATGTAAACCCCATCTAGCATCCCTGAACTCTAAAATAGAAATAATTAATAATTGCAGGCACAAATGGAAATCTTTGTCAATGCACCATTCCCTGGCACGTCCCCCCCTGAACGCGCCCCAAAAAAGAAAAAATCTACAGGCCACGTGCCACACGCGCAGAGCTCACACGCCCACACACGAATCTATATAACACTGGTGGCGGCCCAGATTATACATACCCTGAGGAGAGCACTTGCTCGAAACAAGTTTGTAGGGTGTTTTTACTCTATCTTAAAATCCTATTTTAAACTGTTATGTCGCTCCCTATTTGGTTGAGCATTTTTAGACTTCTGAGTGGTCTTTTAACTCTAATTTTATATATATATAATATATATATAAATATATAATATATATATATATATAATATATATATATATATATAATATATAATATATAATATATATCACGAACAGTATAAAAATGTCCTTTAAAAATCCAAAAGAGCTCAACCGTCTAAGGAGCAACAACTGTTAAAAATATTCTCTAAAATGAAGTGCTAAAATCAACAAGCTTGTTTCGAGCCTCTTGCTCTCTTCAGGATCCCTCCAATCAGACGGTGTTACTCCTCAGGATCCCTGAAGAGCAAGAGAAAGGAAGGCACGGTGCAACATTGACTCCTGATTTCATGGAATTGTTTATTTTGTTGTCAGCAGATGACATTGCCTTGCTTTCAGAAACACCAGTTGGGCTTCAAACACAACTGAATATTTTATGGAGTGCATCTTCAAGACTTCAGCTTAAGGTCAATATGAAAAAGAGTAATGTTGTTGTATTCAGGAAAGGTGGTTATCTTGCAGCGAGTGAAAGGTGGTTTCTTAATGGAGAGGAAATGAAGATTGTCAACTGTTATAAGTATCTTGGTATATATTTCTCCACGAGACTTAGTTTTGTATTTGCTTGTGAAGACCTTGCAAGCCGAGCAAAGAACGCCTTGCTGTGTATTATGCAAAAGTTGTACACGCTTAAGAATAATTCATTTGCAGTATTTTTGAAAATTTTTGATTATCATGTTCTACCTATTGCCTTGTACGGTGCTGAAATATGGGGATTAGATAAAGCAGTTGCTCGTATTGAAAAGGTTCACTTATTTGCATTAAAAAATTTTTTTAGGGTGCAGCTTAAAACGCCGAATGATTTAGTGTACGGGGAAACAGACGGTACCCTGTTTATGTAAATACGTCTGTTCGGTGTATTAGATATTGGCTTAAGTTATTACGTATGGATGGAAATAGACTACCGGTGAAAGCTTACGAGATGTTGATGTGGCTAGACTCACGCGGTAAAATTATGGGTTTCAAGGATTCGAGAAACATTATTTCAGAATGGTTTTGGAATGGTATGGCTAAATCAAGGGGTTGAAAATGTCAATGCATTTCTGGATGAATTTCGCCAGAGGCTTATTGATTGCCGATGGCAAAACTGGAGTGAACATAACCAAGACAGCGACCGGTTTTCTTTATATAGAACTTTCAAATCATCTTGGAGCTGCGAAAGGTATCTTTTAATTGACATCGACAGACATATTAGATGTTATTTAACAAAATTTAGATTCGGAGTAACAGACATGGCAATACATCGGGACCGTTATAATAAGGTATCAACTAATTCTGTAGCATGCCCATTGTGTAATGACGCAATAGAAGATGAAGTACATGTTTTGTTTTGTTGTCCTAGTCTCTGTGAGCTTCGGCAACAATATATTCCAGAAAATTTTATGCAAATCCATGTTTATTCAACGTAGCCTTATTGATGGCTAACAGTAACGAAATTATACTGAAGAATGTATGCATGTATTTATATAAGGCATTTAAAAGGCGTGCGACTGTAGTTGAAGGATGTGAATGTTAATATTGAAGCATGTATCTGTTGTACTCTATTGTCAAAAGATGTTCGAATCTGTCATTATTATGTTGATGTATCCTTACTTTTTCTTGTCGTTAAAGTGCCATTGTAAATAGTTCCCCCCCCCCCTCCCT
>CM031621.1:16992087-16994587 GCA_018398815.1 Conus ventricosus
CTATACCATACCACACCATACCATACCATACCATACCATACCATACCATACCATACCACACCATACCATACCACACCATACCACACCATACCATACCATACCATACCATACTGTGCCCCCACTATACCATACCATACCATACCATACGATAACCATACCATACCATACCACACCAATACCATACCATGCCATACCATACCATACCATACCATACTGTGCCCCCACTATACCATACCATACCACACCATACCATACCATACCACACCATACCATACCATACCATACCACACCATACCATACCATACCATACCATACCATACTATACCACACCATACCATACCATACCATACCATACCATACCATACCACACCATACATACCATACCATACCATACCATACCACACCATACCATACCATACCATACCATACCATACCATACCATACCACACCACACCATACCATACCATACCATCCCATACCATACCATACTGTGCCCCCACCATACCATACCATACCATACCATACCATGCCATACCACACCATACCACACCATACCATACCATACCATACCATACCATACTACACCATACCACACATACCATATCTATACCATACTATACCATACCATACCACACCATACCATACTATACCATACCATACCATACCATACCATACCACACCATACCATACCATACCATACCATACCATACCATACATACTATACCATACTATACCATACCATACAATACCACACCATACCATACTATATCATACCATACCATACCATACTATACCATACCATACCATACCATACCATATCAAACTGTGCCCCCACCATACCATACTATACCATACCATACCATACCATACCATACCATATCAAACTGCCCCCACCATACCATACGATACGATACCATACCATACCATACCATACCATACCACACCATACCATACCATACCATACTATACCATACCATACTATACCATATCAAACTGTTCCCCCACCATATCATACCATACCATACCATACCATACCATACCACACCATACCACACCACACCACACCACACCATACCATACCATCCCATACATATACCATACCATGCCATACCATACCATACCATACCATACCATACCATACCACACCACACCATACCATACCATACCACACCATACCATACCATACCATCCCATACATACCATACCATACCATACAATATAATACAATACTATACCACGCCATACCATACTATACCACACCATACCATACCATGCCATGCCATATCATACCATATCATACCATACCATACCATACCACGCCATACCATACCATACCATACCATACCATACCATACCATACCACGCCATACCACACCATACCATACTATACCATACCATACCACGCCATACCATACCATACAATACCATACTGCGCCGTACGATACCATACCATACCACGCCATACCATGCCATGCCATACCATACCATACCATACCACACCATACCACGCCATACCATACCATACAATACAATACTATACCACGCCATACCATACCACACCACACCATACCATACCATACCATACCATACCATACCATACCATACCACGCCATACAATGCCACACCATACCATACAATACTATACATACCATACCATGCCATGTCATATCATACCATACTGTGCCCCCACCATACCATACCACGCCATACTATACCATACCATACTATACCATATCAAACTATACCATACCATATCATACCATACCACGCCATACTATACCATACCATACAATACCACATCAAACTATACCATATCATTCCATACCATACTATGCTATACCATACCATACCATATCAAACTGTGCCCCCACCATGCCATACCACGCCATACTATACAACACTATACCATACCATACTATACGATACCATACTATAATATGCCGTACCAGACCATAACATACCATACCATACCATACCATACCACGCCATACTATACGATACTATACTATACTATACTATACTATACTATACTATACTATACTATACTGTACGATACCATACGATACCATACTATACTATACTATACCATACCATACCATACCACACCATACCATACCATACCATACCATACCATACCATACCATACCACACCATACCATACTGTGCCCCCACTATACCATACCATACCACACCATACTATACCATACCACACTATACCATACCATACCATACCATACCATACCATACCATACCACACCATACCATACCATACCATACCACACCATACCATACCATACCATACCATACCATACTACACCATACCACACCATACCATACTATACCATACTATACCATACCATACCACACCATACCATACTATACCATACCATACCATACCATACCATACCATACCATACCACACCATACCATACCATACCATACCATACCACACCATACCATACCATACCATACCATATCATACTGTGCCCCCACTATACCA
>CM031621.1:17002087-17029587 GCA_018398815.1 Conus ventricosus
CGTGCGCCGCGGTGTATGTGTGTGTTTATGTGTTGCCTCTCTCTCTCTGTCTCTCTCTCTCTCTCTCTCTCTCTCTCTCTCTCTCTCTCTCTCTCTCTCTCTCTCTCTCTCTCTCTCTCTCTCAATAAGAAACGAAGTTATTCAGCCCAAGTACTTCCATAAGCCATGTATATTTAAATTCTGCCTACGTATGTCAAGTTAAAACGTAAGTATTGTTTTACGGTTATTTAATTTTGTTTACAACGCGTTAAACTTAAGGATGCAGTTTATCCAATCTTAATGATTCTTCTTGTGCTATTGCTCCTATGGTATGGGCCGGAGGCCTGACATTAAAAACATCTCTCTCTCTCTCTCTCTCTCTCTCTCTCTCTCTCTCTCTCTCTCTCTCTCTCTCTCTCTCTCTCTCTCTTCTCTCTCTCTCTCTCTCTCTCTCGTGTGTGTGTGTGTGTGTGTGTGTGTGTGTGTGTGTGTGTGTGTGCGTGCGTGCGTGTGTGTGGGCTCGCGCGCGCGCGTGCGTGCGTATGTATATGTGCGCGCACGGTGTATGTTTAAATGTTTTTGGCGTTGGTATGTGCATGGATGCGTATTTGTGAATGTTGATATCTGTTAAGCGTGCGGGACGTACACACGCATGCATGCAAGGATTCTTCTTCTCCCGCAAGCGATGCCATTAAACCAAACAGGACTTAATGAAGCACACCGAACGTATGCATGATTCCGGCAGTGTTTGTGTGGCACGGTCTCTGCCGTGCTCTGCCTAATACCTAGCCATTGCACGCGCTGATTAACCCTCTGCTATAGGATCAATGGCAAATCGTTTAATCCCTCTTAATCCAATGAAGTGTTAGGGCTGGACTAGATAGTGCTGGATTAAGTAAGGTGTTGTCATTCTGCTCTGGCGCATTAGGCGTAGAAGTGTGTGTGTGTGTGTGTGTGTGTGTGTGTGTGTGTGTGTGTGTGTGTGTGTGAGTGTGTGTTGCGTGTTAAGAGAGAGAGAGAGAGAGAGAGGGACAGATAGGCAGACGGACAGACAGACAGACAGACAAAGAGAATGAGAGAGAGAGGACGGGTGGGTAGACTGAGACTGAGACAAAGTGGAGAGAGAGACAGACAGACAGACAGAGAGACTCAAGACTCAAAAACTTTATTACTCAAGGATAGAGATTTTAGGCAGTGCCTATTCTTCCAATCTGTCCTTGCTATTCTACAACATTCAACTAAACAGACTGCACATATTAATGACAGAAACAATGAAGAATATAGCAACATTATAATATTAACAATAACATTAGTAATAAGAATAATAATTATAAGGGAAAAAATCCATTACAAAATTACACAAACACAATCAGACACGTACGCGCGCGCGCTCACATGCATGCACACGCCCACACATACACGCATGCATGCGCATGCCCACATCCACACCCATACCACACACACACACACACACACACACACACACACACACACACACACAATTTTCATTAGCTAATATAGAGGCAAGCATAAAAGTAGGGCGTTGAGACTATGATCAAAAGGTTAGATTTATTGTTCAAGTAAATGTTTAAGTACTGCTGATTTGAAGGACGGCAGTGATTGACATGTTTTGGCAGACGGAGGAAGAGAGTTCCACACAGATGGACCAAAATATGCAAAACTAGATTTGAACAAATCAATGCGGACACGTGGTAAAGTGTAATTATTTGAATCATATCGCGTTGTTGCCATTTGGATAAACTCAGCAAGATATGTTGGCGCCATGTTTGCATGGACTTTAAACATTAGTACTGCCTTATTATAGGTCAGTTGGCTCTGCAGTTGGCTCTGCAGAGAGAGAGAGAGAGAGAGAGAGAGAGAGAGAGAGAGAGAGAGAGAGAGAGTGTGTGTGTGTGTGTGTGTGTGTGTGTGTGCAATCACGGTGTACGAGCGTGTGTGTGTGTGTGTGTGTGTTCGTTCGTTCGTTCGTTCGTTCCGCGTACACATTGTTGGTAGTAGCCCACTAGACATTTGTCTGTTTACCCACAAACGAGAGGTTTCGATTACTTACGAATAGTACTAGTTTAAAATTAACCTTATTGTGTGACTAATTGTGATGCGTGTGCAGGCGCTCACGGGCCCGCGCGTGCGTGTGTGTGTCAGAGAGAGAGAGAGGAGTAAAGATAGAGCATGCTTGCGTGGGTAAACACACTTGCCCCTACCTGTGTATGGAGGGAAGTGGGTGAGTGGGTCGATGGGTGTGTGGCTGGGTGGGTGAGTGCGCTTTTACGTTGATCCTTCGCAGCTTTTTGTGTTGTGGTCCAAATCCCCAAACCCCATCCTCCACTTCTACCCCCCCCCCCCCCCCTCTCTCTCTCTCTCTCTCTCTCTCTCTCTCTCTCTCTCTCTCTCTCTCTCTCTCTCTCTCTCTCTCAGAGAGAGACAGACGGACAGACTGACTGACATGAATGCTTTGTTTCTTGATCAACAGATCGATAACCACCTCACAGTGATCATCCAAGGGAGATAACCTGAGCAGCCCCCCGAACAGCCCCTGACCCTCCCTCTCCTTCCCCACCCCTATAACCCTCATACCCACCAAATCCCTACCCCTCCCCTTTTTCTCCTCCCTTTGCCCCACCCACCCACTCCGCACCACTCCGCCTCTTCTTCGTCCCCTCTTCCAAGAACTCTTCTAAAAATAAAAATAAAAACCAACGGATGCCAGTCAAGCGCGCTGGTGACCCACTCGTTTTTGAGTGAACCAGTATTTTAGGAAGAAGAAGAAGAAGCGAAGGCATTGGATGTAAAGGGAGGTAACACACTGCAGACTGTAAATCATCATGACTTCAGCACACACGGATCGCCTCCCTTCCATCAGCAATCGGCCCACCTTCGTCACCGCAACAGGCGTGGGTTCCCCCGGAACAGGAGTGTCCGGGGGAGGAGACGCCGGCACTAGCGATGCTGCTGTTACTTCTGCAGACACCGGTGCTGGCACTGCTTCATTGCCTGATGAAGGAGGAGGAGGTGGAGGAAGGGTGTTGTCGTCCTCGGCCGGGGGGGTGATGGGGGCTGGGAGTGGTGGTGGAGGTGGGCTCGGGGACCGCCGGATTCTACTCGGGGTGGGGACCTACCTGATCGACACCCCACGTGACTCCGCCCTGACGTTACGTCAGCGGTTCCTGTCCTTCCAGGAGCAGCATCGAGGAGTTGTGAAGTCGCAGGTGCGTGTCTGCAAACGCTTCGTGTTGTTCTGTGTCGTTAGCATCGCCGCGTTCTTATGCTGAAGGTGCGTGTTTGTGTTTGCTTTGTGTTCTACTGTGTTGTTAGCATTGCGGAGTTGTGAAGTCGCAGGTGCGTGTCTGTGTTTGCTTTGTGTTCTACAGTGTTGTTAGCATTGCGGAGTTGTGAAAGTCGCAGGTGCGTGTCTGTGTTTGCTTTGTGTTCTACTGTGTTGTTAGCATTGCGGAGTTGTGAAGTCGCAGGTGCGTGTCTGTGTTTGCTTTGTGTTCTACTGTGTTGTTAGCATCGCGAGTTATGAAGTCGCAGGTGCGTGTCTGTGTTTGCTTTGTGTTCTATGTTGTTAGTATCATAGAGTTGTTTATTCGCAGGTGCGTGTTTGTGTTCGTGTTCTGCTGTGTTGTTAGTATCATGGAGTTGTTAAGTCACATGCGTGTGTCTGTGTTTGCTGTGTGTTCTACTGTGGTGTTGGTATCGTGGAGTTGTTATGTTGCAGGTGCGTGTTTGTGTTCGTGAGCTGCTGTGTTGTTAGCATCGCGGAATTCTTATGTGGCAGGTGCGTGTCTGTGTTTGCTTCGTGTTCTAATATGTTGTTAGCATCTGTGTGTGTCTGTGGCTGCTTCGTGTTCTAATATGTTGTTAGCATCGCGGAGTTGTAAAGTCGCAGGTGCGTGTCTGTGTTTGCTTTGTGTTCTGCTGTGTTGTTAGTATCATGGAGTTGTTTAGTCGCTGGTGCGTGTTTGTGTTCGTGTTCTGCTGTGTTGTTAGTATCATGGAGTTGTTTAGTCGCAGGCGCGTGTTTGTGTTCGTGTTCTGGTGTGTTGTTAGTATCATAGAGTTGTTTAGTCGCAGGTGCGTGTGTGTGTTCGTGTTCTGCTGTGTTGTTAGTATCATAGAGTTGTTTAGTCGCAGATGCGTGTTTGTGTTCGTGTTCTGCTGTGTTGTTAGTATCATGGAGTTGTGAAGTCGCATGCGTGTGTCTGTGTTTGCTGTGTGTTTTACTGTGGTGTTGGTATCGTGGAGTTGTTATGTTGCAGGTGCGTGTTTGTGTTTGTGAGCTGCTGTGTTGTTAGCATCGCGGAATTCTTATGTCGCAGGTGCGTGTCTCTGTTTGCTTCGTGTTCTACTGTGTTGTTAGCATCGCGGAGTTATGAAGTAGCAGCTGTGTGTCTATACTTGCTTTGTGTTCTAATGTGTTGTTAGCTTTGTGAAATTGTGAAGTCGCAGGTGCGTGTCTGCGGTTGCTTCGTGTTCTAATATGTTGCTAGCATCGCGGAGTTGTGAAGTCGCAGGTGCGTGTCTGTTTGTTTTGTGTTCTACTGTGTTGTTAGCATCGCCGCGGTCTTATGTTGCAGCTGCGTGTTTGTGTTTGCTTTGTGTTCTACTGTGTTGTTAGCATCGCGGAGTTATGAGGTCGCAGGTGCATGTCTGTGTTTGCTTTGTGTTCTACTATGTTGTTAGTATCATAGAGTTGTTTAGTCGCAGGTGCGTGTTTGTGTTCGTGTTCTGCTGTGTTGTTAGCATCGCGGAGTTGTGAAGTCGCAGGCGCGTGTCTGTGTTTGCTGTGTGTTCTACTGTGGTGTTGGCATCGTGGAGTTGTTAAGTTGCAGGTGCGTGTTTGTGTTTGTGAACTGCTGTGCTGTTAGCATCGCGGAATTGTTATGTCGCAGGTGCGTGTCTGTGTTTGCTTCGTGTTCTACTGTGTTGTTAGTGTCGCTGAGTTGTGAAGTCGCAGGTGTCTGTCTGTGTTTGCTCTGTGTTCTACTGTGTTGTTAGCATCGCGGAGTTATGAAGTAGCAGGTGTGTGTCTATACTTGCTTCATGTTCTAATAGGTTGTTAGCCTTGTGAAGTTGTTAAGTCGCAGGTGCGTGTCTGTGGTTGCTTCGTGTTCTAATATGCATCGCGGAGTTGTGAAGTCGCAGGTGCGTGTCTGTGTTTGCTTTGTGTTCTACTGTGTTGTTAGCCTTGTGAAGTTTTTATGTCGCAGGTGCGTGTCTGCGGTTGCTTCGTGTTCTAATATGCATCGCGGAGTTGTGAAGTCGCAGGTGCGTGTCTGTGTTTGCTTTGTGTTCTACTGTGTTGTTAGCCTTGTGAAGTTGTTAAGTCGCAGGTGCGTGTCTGTGGTTGCTTCGTGTTCTAATATGCATCGCGGAGTTGTGAAGTCGCAGGTGCGTGTCTGTGTTTGCTCTGTGTTCTACGGTGTTGTTAGCATCGCGGAGTTATGAAGTAGCAGGTGTTTGTCTATACTTGCTTTGTGTTCTACTTTGTTGTTAGCGTCGCGGAGTTGTAAAGTCGCAGGTGCGTGCTTGTGTTTGCTTTATGTTCTACTTTGTTGTTAGCATCGCGGAGTTGTAAAGTCGCAGGTGCGTGTCTGTGTTTGCTTCGTGTTCTACTGTGCTGTGTGTTGTGCTGTGTGGTGTGGTCTATTGTGTGTTGTTGCGTTATTCTGTTATGTTGCACGTTCTGTTCTCTTTTGTTGTGTGTTTTATAGTGTTACTGATCTGTTGTGTTGATTGTTCTATCGTGCTGTCAATAGTATTGTCGTGTTTTACTGCATTGGTGTGTTCCGTTGTGTTGTTTCGTGTGTTCTATTGCATGTTTTATTTTGTTGTATCAGACTGTTTTGTTGTACTGATTTTTTTCTATTTAATTTTATAATGTTCTATTGTACTGTCGTGTTTCTTTTTTTTAACTTGTAAACAGTAATAATTATCATTTTTGTGTAGAATTTTTTGTCATTTTACTATGGCTTCTGATTGATGTTTTTCTTGCTTTTTGGCACAACATTTCACCTTAATGTTAACGTCATGAAAATAATCATTATGCAGTGATTAAGACCCATATGTATGAGCACTAAAACATCGTATTGAGCACATGGATGATGTACGGCTGATTGCCGGAGATAAATGCCATAGTTACTGTTTTCACTTCACACGATTTACCGGAGTCATAATGTTGATAATTCATCTTTCTTTCTTTTAATTCATTTCTAAACGCTTCAACGGTGTCAAAAGCAGTGAACATTATTTTGATGTCACGTTTATGTACATAATAATTTCGTGTTTAAAAAATTATTATGAAATGTTGAAGCACTAATTTCCCAATATCAAATTTATCGCCAAGGTAAGCCGCATTCAGTGAAAATAGTATTTATGGCACTTAAAGTTCAGACAATCGGCTCTGCGCCATCCTTGTGTTTAGTATGTCGCTTCAGTGCGCGTACATGTGAGTCATTTCTACTGTTGTCACGTCTGACAACAGCTGTTTTTATGGCAATGAATGTTACATAGCGCAAACAGAACCAAGATAACAATAATTCTAAAACAAATTATTATCTCACGTGGAAGTGGAAATCATCACTTTATCACGAAGAAAATTCCTTTTCACGCACGCACGCACGCACGCACGCACACACACACACACACACACACACACACACACACACACACACACACACATTAATTATGAGCGGTTGATTTTCGTCACCTCCCATATCGCTGTTCGAAGTTTAACTATGCTAAAAGCAACGAGTTTTAAACTAAAAGGATAGGAGCACTTTGCCTGTGCGACTCACGTGTCATGAGTCACATTTACCAGGATAGCCAGTCCAAAACGAACTGGTCATGAAGGAGCATACAAAACCAGCTCTGCGCTGCATTTCGTTCGGTGATGAAACTCGTCCATTCTGTGCCGATTAAAACGCGTTCTTAGCGAGCATCGATACGATAAGGACACAAGATATACGTGATGATCTGTTCTGTCTCGCATCATTGTATGTTGTACAAGTCATGAAGTTAATGGTATGACTTGATCCAGCTTGCAGAAGGCTAGTTGTGCCTGTCAATAAAGGAATGCCTTGTTCTGTCTCCTTGTGCGTTGATTGCGTTGTGAATAACATGATTGGTTCGTTTTTTGCAGGATGTTGACAGCACAATTTACTGGTGGTATGATTTGATTTGTTTCTTGTAGAACGCCTGTTGCACCCGTCATTAATGGCAGGATCAGGGCATGTTCTTTCTTGCCGGACTGTTGAGTATGTAGGTTGTTATCAACATGACTTTTTTCCCAGGACGTTGCTCGTACAGGTCTCTAAAAGATGTGATTTTTTTGGACATCGTTTGTGCAGGTCACTATAAAGATTTGGCTGTTCTGTCTTGTAGGCCGTTGATTGTACAATACACTGATTGAAACACTGGTTCTCTTCTTACAGGACGTTTTCTTGTGCAAGCCACTAAAGATATGACTTTTTGCGGAACGTTGTTGGTATAGGTCACTATTAATATGACTCATTCTTGCAGAATATTGCATATGTTACTGAAGATGTACCATGTTCTTTCTTGCGGAACGATGAATGTACAAGCAACTAATGATATGACTTAGTCAGTCTTGAAGGACACTGGATGAATAGATCACCATGAATACGACTTGCTCTGTTTTGCAGTACATTGAGTATACACTTCAGTGATGACTCGATTTCTTCGATGCAGGAAGGTGGTTACACAAGTCAATAACGATGTGACGTCGTCTGTCTCTTCGTAAGCTCAAAGTTTGAACGTTACACACTAGACTGCGTAGCCAAAGGACATTTTGTCACTCATCTGAAAAAAAAATTTTTCCCCATGTTCCAGAATGAAGTACTACCAGAGATCCCATTCCGACTGCACCCCATGCCAGACTCCCCTCCTTCATCCCCATCAGCGACGGACAACAAAACCATCATGGTGGACATGGCGACTAGCCCTCTCTTCCCTTACGACGAGGACTGGACCCTCGGACTCTCGAGAACCGGGTCGCCCAACCCTTCCTCTGTCCACGGGACCACCTTCCTGACAGACCGAGAAATGACTCTGAGCATCAAAGACTTCGCTGAAGGTGTGGCGTCACTCACTATCAAAGACGCCGACGCCGCTGACGCCCTCGCGACGTCACCACGAACTAAAGACGCCCCTGCTGAGGAAGGGACGTCACAGAACGCCAGACCTGTCAAAGACATCCCCGAGGTGAGGATGGTGAAGCGTGTGGTGAAAGACAAACCCAGACCAACCATTGTGGAGCCCATCGCCAGGTCAGTCAGCTTTTCCGAGAGGCCTCGACGGCGATCTCCTTTCAAGCAGTACCGGGAGTTCCCCAGGTTTACCGTGCTGCCCACCACCGCCAGACCCAGCCTGGGCAAAGTGCGGGAGACTCCCAAGATTCTGGTGACCCCAGACCGCCGCGTCTCTCCACCGCCGCCCTGCGACACGGTCGCAGTCCCCAGCATGCAGGAATCCCCCAGGAAGAGGACGAGTTCTTCAGTGTCGGACCTCACCGAGATCGGCTCCATCTTCTCCTGGCACGACAAGGAGTTCGAGCGCAGGACCGCCCTGTCTCTGGACATGGACTCCGACAACATCGGACCGACCAGTTTCTTCCAGATGAAGAAGTCCAAGAGTCTGCTGGACCTGCTGACGACTTCCAGAAAGGACAACTCCGACGGCAAAGCTTCCGACCTGAACGCGTTCTGTCAGAAGCAGAAAATGAGCCACCTGGCTCTCAGGAAAGGGAATTCTTTCAGACGCAACAGTTCTTTGGATTTGGAGGAGGTGGACATGGGGTGGAAGGACATCGTGAACACGCAGGTCATTGACGACACGGACTATGAAAAGTTCGCTAGTCGCCGGAAACCGGTGACGCCGTCCACCAAGAAACGCACCAAGATCAATAATTATTCTTCGAGAGGCTCGCGAGAACTGAAGTACTCCCAGGCAGACAATGGAAAGCTGTATCCCATGTTTGTCAACGTGGGGGCGCAAGTCAAGAAGTTTGGACGGGCTTTGCACCATAACAGAAAACTTTTGAAATCTAAGTGATTGTGACTGATCCCACACGAGAATTCTGCGGTACAGAAAAGTGCTGAAACCTACATGACAAAAGATGATTCCACACAATGATTTCACCCATACAGAAAAGTGTCAAGGCTTGAACAGCAACACGTGATCACACACAACATTGTTTATGTGCGAGAACACCACGATCTTGGTTTTACAATGTCTGCAAACGGTAAGAGGTTACTTGTGATTGGCCATGGAGCACACATCCCAAATGCACCTTGTCTTCGATGAAAGCCAACGTTACTGGCTTAGAAATGTGCGCCAATGAGCTTGCCGTTTTTTCGTTTCTTCTTCTTCCTCCTCCTCCTCCTCTTCTCCTTCATCATCTTCTTCTTCTACTCTTCTTCCCCTCCTCCTCTTCCTTCTTCTTCTTGCTTTCCTTCTTTCTTTTTTTTTTTTACACTTTATAAAGTCGAGAGATGCTTCTAGAACAAATAGTCGTCAGTGTTGTTTATTTACTATTCTCCTTTTTTTCTGTGAATGCGTAGAAATTGCTATATAAAAGTGTTGATTATCCATGACTACGGAAGACGATTGAATTTAAAATGGGGACATTTGCGCTTAAGATTATGATGCATGCTTTGCATGATTATCATATGTGGGGGAAAAATATGAAAACCAGACATCTGCGATATGTAGCTTACTATGCCACAGTTCGACAAATTTCTGTCTATGACTTGAAATGTACATACCTTATGAAATTAAACATCTTCACAGTATTACCGACTTTGGGTTTCTGCATCTTGCAATCATTCAAACAAAATGGTTGAATGTGTAGTGGAAGAACATGCCTTTATGTTTGAGCATGAGTATGTATGTGCTTGAATGTACATATTATAACTATGCTATACATATGCACATGCGACAGCGTGTGTGTGTGTGTGTGTGTGTGTGTGCGTGTGTGTGTGTGTGTGTGTGTGTGTGTGTGTACGTGCGTGTGTGCGTGCGTGCGGTGTGTGTGTGTGTGTGTGTGCGCGTGCGCATAAAGAAGAATAAAATCATAGGTATGCATGAACATGTGTGTGCTTGGCTTGGATGCATACATGTGCATGTGCTCACCGATACACGTGTTTGTGTACGCTGAAAACCTGACTTCGCATAACATTAGCCTATATTTCTATATACTCAAATGTATTGCTGACAAGCCTCACGACACGACCCCATGCCAACTCGTCATTTTCTGGCAGATAGTTGCAGTCTTTCGCACTTAGGTTTTTTTTTGTTTTTTTTTGTACGTTGATTCGTTTCTTTCTTCCGTCCTTTCTATTTTTTCTTTTGTTTTTCTTCTTTTTCTCTTTCGCCTTTTTGCTTTGCTTTGTTTTTGTTTTGTTTTTTTTGTTGTTGTTTTTTTATAGTGGGCTCGCACTCAAACGTTTGGCTGAGAAGTGAATGGTCGTTAGTTCTAACCATTCGTCAATAAATGGTAATATGATTTAGCTGAGGGAAAATTATGACATAGAATGAGAGATTTTCTTGCTGTGCCCCAGACACCGTGGATCTTTTAATAGTTTACTTTCCCTGCAACCTTTAGGCTTCGGAGCTACGAGTTCAACATTTAACTTCCTACCACTTGATGTCAGCTAAAGCGGTTTCAGACATAAAAGCCAGATCATGGACATCAGCTGATAGTGATAAAAATAATTCAAAATACTTGCTGATAAAATGTGCTTTCAACGTCTATATGTGATTTATTCTAATGCCAATTCATTTATGAAGAATGAAAACAACGTTGGACAGATAACATTACCCTGTTTAAGGCTATAAATGTAATTGACAAAATGAGTAAATCTAGATCTAATTAGGACTTATGGTTTGACGTTGCTGTACATGCTATTAAAACATCGAAAAAGCTTGCCTTTGATTCCATTTTTCACGAGCATAACTTCTTTTCCCTAGAGGCCAAAGCTTTTTCAAAATCAATTGAAACACATCAGGTTCACAGTTCATGAAAAACGGTTTCTGCAGGAGGGTTGCAGAGTGACCATAAGAGGAAAACCATCTCTTGAACCCTGCTTGAATTTCCCATGTGGGCTTCAGCTCATCGAGTCATCCCTGTAGCCGGTGTGTGTGTGTGTGTGTGTGTGTGTGTGTGTGTGTGTGTGTGTGTGTGTGTGTGTGTGTGTGTGTGAGTGCGTGGGTGCGTGCGCACAGTGTGCGTCAGTCTGTCTGTGTCTCTGTGTATGCGCGGTTGTCTCTTTGTCCGTCTGTGTGCGTGTGCGTGCGTGCGTGCGTGCGTGCGTGCGTGCGTGCGTGCGCGCGTGTGTGTGTGTGTGTGTGTGTGTGTGTGTGTGTGTGTGTGTGTGTGTGTGTGTGTGTGCGGGCGCGCGCGCGCGGTTGTGTGTGTGTGTGTGTGTGTGTGTGTGTGTGTGTGTGTGTGTGTGTGTGTGTGTAGGTGTAGGTGTGTGCAAATGTGTGTGCATGAGTGTGCACGCATATGTGTGTGTGTGTGTGTGTGTACAGATGTGTATGTTCATGCGCGCGCGCGCGTGTGTGTGTGTGTGTGTATGAATATGCGTGCGCGCGCTTGGTCGCGCGCTTGTGATCGTGTGTCTATAAGTAAGTGTGTGTGTGTAAGTGTTTGTGCATGTGTGTGTGCAAATGTGTGAGTATGTGTCTGTCTGTCTTGCAAATGTGCGTCTGTCTGTCTGTCTATGTGTGTGCATGTGTCTGTTTGTATCATGCGAGTGAGACAGAAAAGACAAAGAAAGAAAGGGAAAAAAAAGAAAAGGTGAATAGGCGAAGAAAGGAACGACAAACCGATACACACAGACACACTGAGAGATAAATGACACAGAGAAAAGGAACAACAGACTGATATAGACAGACACAGTGAGAGGTAGATAAGGGCAGACGGACAGACAGAGAGACCGACACAGACAGAGACACAGACGGACGGAGACAGAGAGACAGACAGAGGCAGATATGAATCCAAAGAGACAGAAAAGCCAAACACACATCAATACCGACATCTTAAAATCAACAAGATGGTCAGTACGATTCCATATAATCTCCATCATCTTTCAACTTTCTATTCAGCAGTCTAGCACCATTCGGTTTCTCGTTGCTATTCAAAAATGGTCTGTAACTTATATAAAACCACACTAAACTGAATAGAACATACAACCGAATAAATTTCCTATTCTAGGTCACTAAAAGCACCAGGTTTTTTTTAAGAAACAATCTTTTTTTTTTAATCTTGTTTTGGACAGGCCTTACCTCTCGACTGATACGTGAATGCAAAGTGAATGGCCGTTGACGAGCTCACTGATTTATATCACTCTCACTCGCCGTTCACCTTCAGTTTCCGAGATCACTCTTCCCCACCTTGCCTCGCCCGTCGGAAGTTTCCTTTCAGTACTTGGACCAATATGAAGAACCAGGTGTCCACGCAAAGGTCAGAGACAGCAAGTCACCTTGGAACAGCGGTCAGCGCTGGAAGAAGCGAGCTGGGAGATCGTGGGTTCTAATGTCACGAGAGGCTTTTTTTTTTTTTTTTTAAAGGATTTCGCGGTCCCGACCGACTACCTCCCAAAGAACCAACAAGTAGGGTAACTCTTGCTACCATCTAGTTGCAATGGGAGACGACTGCAGGCGGAAATCTAAACAAATCTTAAATAAATGTTAGCGAACCGCCAAGAGAAACGTGGACAAACGAGTCACAAGGCAAAACACGACGCGTTTCGACCTCTTAGTTCAACGCCTACCTCGCGCTGAAGAGATCAAGCTAAGTGACAAAAAACTCGTTCATTTTCATTGTCCTATTTGTTTCGCGTCTTGCCTGAAGAAGGCCTAAGAGGTCGAAACGCGTCGTGTTTTGTCTTGTGACTCGTTGGTCAACGTTTCTCTCGGCGGTTCGCTCACATTTCGTTAAGATTTGTCTTGCTACCATGATGAAAGGAATACACGCCCATAACTCCGAACGAACGCTGCCTATGGCATGGAATCGCCAGGCAGATAAGACAGCACAGAGCACACAGAACAAACAAAGACACACACACACCCAAAAAAAAGGATGGTCCTCCAAGTTTGCCTGTAAACCCCGTACTGGACACATCTACACAACTGGAGAAATGAAGAACTACAAATTAACATTCATTATTAAAGACTGGCACAGCCTTTCTGATCTTGAATACTGTCGGACAAGTATATGGACGAAAAGTAACAAATACAGGTCATCTCGATTTGACTGCAATGAAAGGAAATCTTAAATGAGGCAGGGAACAGTCAACAGTAAACAACAAACAAGTAGAGTAACTCTTGTTCCCATGATGAAATGAAGACAGCCAACGCTGACCGTGCTATATGGTCTCTGAAGACACCCAACGCTGACCGTGCTCTATGGTCTCAAATGGGAAGACTGGAACCGCACAGTCGGGTTTCTTCCACTTAGTGGATACATCTCGCTGAGTATTAATAATACGTTCTAACACTACAAGTGTCTTGTGTCTCTCGATCCTGATTAAGACACAAGATAGGCCTGCGTTAGAAAGGAAAGTGTAGTCTGTACAATATTGTCACATAGACTTTCACCAGAACGAAACTCAACAGCTTCATCTTCTTCTTCTTCATCATCATCATCATCATCATCATCATCACCATCCTTGGTCATCATGAAAAATTCTGCCTCGTCATGTCCTGTTCTCTATGATGATCTCGGTCATGATCTTCTGTGCAAATCTCCACCCGTAATGAGTTCAGTCAGGGTCCTCAGTATTGGCCAGTTGACACGATGCGTTGACGCCCTCCGGATGGGACGCTTGTACACGCTGGCTCTGCGACTAAGCAGTCACGGTCGTCACAAAGGGGCTCAGTATACGGTCAGCTCTAAGCGCTATGCTGGGTCACAGCAGTCACGGTCGTCATAAAGGGGCTCAGTATACGGTCAGCTCTAAGCGCTATGCTGGGTCACAGCAGTCACGGTCGTCATAAAGGGGCTCAGTATACGGTCAGCTCTAAGCGCTCTGCTGGGTCACAGCAGTCACGTGGTCATAAAGGGGCTCAGTACACGGTCAGCTCTAAGCGCTCTGCTGGGTCACAGCAGTCATGGTGGTCATAAAGGGGCTCAGTATATGGTCAGCTCTAAGCGCTCTGCTGGGTCACAGCAGTCACGGTGGTCATAAAGGGACTCAGTATACGGTCAGCTCTAAGCGCTCTGCTGGGTCACAGCAGTCACGGTGGTCATAAAGGGGCTCAGTATACGGTCAGCTCTAAGCGCTCTGCTGGGTCACAGCAGTCACGGTGGTCATAAAGGGGCTCAGTATACGGTCAGCTCTAAGCGCTCTGCTGGGTCACAGCAGTCACGGTGGTCATAAAGGGGCTCAGTATACGGTCAGCTCTAAGCGCTCTGCTGGGTCACAGCAGTCACGGTGGTCATAAAGGGGCTCAGTATACGGTCAGCTCTAAGCGCTCTGCTGGGTCACAGCAGTCACGGTGGTCATAAAGGGGCTCAGTATACGGTCAGCTCTAAGCGCTCTGCTGGGTCACAGCAGTCACGGTGGTCATAAAAGGGCTCAGTACACGGTCAGCTCTAAGCGCTCTGCTGGGTCACAGCAGTCACGGTGGTCATAAAGGGGCTCAGTACACGGTCAGCTCTAAGCGCTCTGCTGGGTCACAGCAGTCACGGTGGTCATAAAGGGGCTTAGTACACGGTCAGCTCTAAGCGCTCTGCTGGGTCACAGCAGTCACGGTGGTCATAAAGGGGCTCAGTATACGGTCAGCTCTAAGCGCTATGCTGGGTCACAGCAGTCACGGTGGTCATAAAGGGGCTCAGTATACGGTCAGCTCTAAGCGCTATGCTGGGTCACAGCAGTCACGGTGGTCATAAAGGGGCTCAGTATACGGTCAGCTCTAAGTGCTCTACTGGGTCACAGCAGTCACGGTGGTCATAAAGGGGCTCAGTGTACGGTCAGCTCTAAGCGCTCTGCTGGGTCACAGCAGTCACGGTGGTCATAAAGGGGCTCAGTGTACGGTCAGCTCTAAGCGCTCTGCTGGGTCACAGCAGTCACGGTGGTCATAAAGGGGCTCAGTACACGGTCAGCTCTAAGCGCTATGCTGGGTCACAGCAGTCACGGTGGTCATAAAGGGGCTCAGTACACGGTCAGCTCTAAGCGCTCTGCTGGGTCACAGCAGTCACGGTGGTCATAAAGGGGCTCAGTATACGGTCAGCTCTAAGCGCTCTGCTGGGTCACAGCAGTCACGGTGGTCATAAAGGGGCTCAGTACACGGTCAGCTCTAAGCGCTCTGCTGGGTCACAGCAGTCACGGTGGTCATAAAGGGGCTCAGTACACGGTCAGCTCTAAGCGCTCTGCTGGGTCACAGCAGTCACGGTGGTCAGAGTCACAGCAGTCACGGTGGTCATAAAGGGGCTCAGTGTACGGTCAGCTCTAAGCGCTCTGCTGGGTCACAGCAGTCACGGTGGTCATAAAGGGGCTCAGTATACGGTCAGCTCTAAGTGCTCTGCTGGGTCACAGCAGTCACGGTGGTCATAAAGGGGCTCAGTATATGGTCAGCTCTAAGCGCTCTGCTGGGTCACAGCAGTCACGGTGGTCATAAAGGGGCTCAGTACACGGTCAGCTCTAAGCGCTCTGCTGGGTCACAGCAGTCACGGTGGTCATAAAGGGGCTCAGTACACGGTCAGCTCTAAGCGCTCTGCTGGGTCACAGCAGTCACGGTGGTCATAAAGGGGCTCAGTATACGGTCAGCTCTAAGCGCTCTGCTGGGTCACAGCAGTCACGGTGGTCATAAAGGGGCTCAGTACACGGTCAGCTCTAAGCGCTCTGCTGGGTCACAGCAGTCACGGTGGTCATAAAGGGGCTCAGTGTATGGTCAGCTCTAAGCGCTCTGCTGGGTCACAGCAGTCACGGTGGTCATAAAGGGGCTCAGTATACGGTCAGCTCTAAGTGCTCTGCTGGGTCACAGCAGTCACGGTGGTCATAAAGGGGCTCAGTGTACGGTCAGCTCTAAGCGCTCTGCTGGGTCAC
Organism: Conus ventricosus; assembly: GCA_018398815.1. NCBI lineage: Eukaryota > Metazoa > Mollusca > Gastropoda > Neogastropoda > Conidae > Conus > Conus ventricosus. The sequence goes on from CM031621.1 coordinate 17,018,161, forward strand.
AGCAGTCACGGTGGTCATAAAGGGGCTCAGTATACGGTCAGCTCTTAGGGCTCTGCTGGGTCACAGCAGTCACGGTGGTCATAAAGGGGCTCAGTATACGGTCAGCTCTAAGCGCTCTGCTGGGTCACAGCAGTCACGGTGGTCATAAAGGGGCTCAGTACACGGTCAGCTCTAAGCGCTCTGCTGGGTCACAGCAGTCACGGTGGTCATAAAGGGGCTCAGTACACGGTCAGCTCTAAGCGCTCTGCTGGGTCACAGCAGTCACGGTGGTCATAAAGGGGCTCAGTACACGGTCAGCTCTAAGCGCTCTGCTGGGTCACAGCAGTCACGGTGGTCATAAAGGGGCTCAGTACACAATCAGCTCTAAGTGCTCTGCTGGGTCACAGCAGTCACGGTGGTCATAAAGGGGCTCAGTACACGGTCAGCTCTAAGCGCTCTGCTGGGTCACAGCAGTCACGGTGGTCATAAAGGGGCTCAGTACACGGTCAGCTCTAAGCGCTCTGCTGGGTCACAGCAGTCACGGTGGTCATAAAGGGGCTCAGTACACGGTCAGCTCTAAACGCTCTGCTGGGTCACAGCAGTCACGGTGGTCATAAAGGGGCTCAGTATACGGTCAGCTCTAAGCGCTCTGCTGGGTCACAGCAGTCACGGTGGTCATAAAGGGGCTCAGTGTACGGTCAGCTCTAAGCGCTCTGCTGGGTCACAGCAGTCACGGTGGTCATAAAGGGGCTCAGTGTACGGTCAGCTCTAAGCGCTCTGCTGGGTCACAGCAGTCATGGTGGTCATAAAGGGGCTCAGTATACGGTCAGCTCTAAGCGCTCTGCTGGGTCACAGCAGTCACGGTGGTCATAAAGGGGCTCAGTATACGGTCAGCTCTAAGCGCTCTGCTGGGTCACAGCAGTCACGGTGGTCATAAAGGGGCTCAGTACACGGTCAGCTCTAAGCGCTCTGCTGGGTCACAGCAGTCACGGTGGTCATAAAGGGGCTCAGTATACGGTCAGCTCTAAGCGCTCTGCTGGGTCACAGCAGTCACGGTGGTCATAAAGGGGCTCAGTACACGGTCAGCTCTAAGCGCTCTGCTGGGTCACAGCAGTCACGGTGGTCATAAAGGGGCTCAGTATACGGTCAGCTCTAAGCGCTCTGCTGGGTCACAGCAGTCACGGTGGTCATAAAGGGGCTCAGTATACGGTCAGCTCTAAGCGCTCTGCTGGGTCACAGCAGTCACGGTGGTCATAAAGGGGCTCAGTATACGGTCAGCTCTAAGCGCTCTGCTGGGTCACAGCAGTCACGGTGGTCATAAAGGGGCTCAGTATACGGTCAGCTCTAAGCGCTCTGCTGGGTCACAGCAGTCACGGTGGTCATAAAGGGGCTCAGTATACGGTCAGCTCTAAGCGCTCTGCTGGGTCACAGCAGTCACGGTGGTCATAAAGGGGCTCAGTACACGGTCAGCTCTAAGCGCTCTGCTGGGTCACAGCAGGCGTCACTGAACACCGCCTTCTGAGTGAGTGCACAGCAGTGCAGACATTCTTCTGGAGGGTTGCCTCATGTCAGCCTGATGTGAAATCCTCCTTGCGGGGGCTGGTGGCATCTACAGGAGAGAGGGCGGTCTGGGTGTGGCTGCCTTTAGTGGGAGACAGAACGAGCGGCGTGGAGGCGATGCTGATGAAAGGGCATGATAGATGAGAGAGAGAGAACATAAAAACCAATCTTGATATTTAACTGAAAGAGACAGAAAAAAACACAAAAACCAACCTTGATATTTAACTGAAAGAGAGAGAGAGAGAGAGAGAGAGAGGAGAGAGAGAGAGAGAGAGAGAGAGAGAAAAGAACATAGAAACCAATCTTGATATTTAACTGAAAGAGACAGAAAAAAAACACAAAAACCAACCTTGATATCTAACTGAGAGAGAGAGAGAGAGAGAGAGAGAGAGAGAGAGAGAGAGAGAGAGAGAGAGAGAACACAAAAACCAACCTTGATATTTAAGTGAAAGAGAGAGAGAGAAAAAAAAAGAACACAAAAAACCAACCTTGATATTTACGCCTAACTGAAAGAGGTTGTATGCCGTGTTTCATATGAATAATGGAAACTTAACACAAATAGCCACTAGTATCGGCTGTGGAATTTAGTGTGCCAATATACCAGACAAAAAAACAACAACAACAACAAAGAAGAAGAAGAAAGAAAGAAAGAAAGAAAGAAAGATGCATCAGGTGACGTCTCCCCTAACCAGATTCCTTCTTATTACTGTCTGTTACAACTGCTGCGCCTGTTGAAGATTTTTTGGAAGCCAAGTCTTTGTCGATGACGGCATTTGTGTCTCTGTCTTTCTCTAATGTGTAGCGACAGACGTGAGAGGAGCCCGCCATCTTGTTGTCGTACACTTCCTGCATCCGGGTTACTTGGTCTGCAGTGAACCAGTTTTGCCAGTCTCCCACTACACCTGCAGATAAATGGAATACAGGTTAAGTAACACCACTCACACACACACACACACACACACACACACACAGGCCTCGTTTTCATCTAACAGCCATTTTGCGAACACGAACATGGATCGAAAGTTTGCGCGATAAACCAAAGAAATGTCAATCTACAGGCGAAATTTTGCTCCAGGCTGAAAAAGCTTCGATCTAGTCAAAAACAACTTCCAAAACAGAAAGCAGAATTTGTTAAAACCTTTATGGGGAAAAAAAAGCAAGAAATAAACTTTATTTCAAATATTTTATCATGGAGTCAGGAACGCACCTTTTCTATACATAACAGCACTCCCATCACCAGCCACGTCGATGTCGCCTTTCCGCTGTTTCATTCTGGAGAAGTCACACTTGTCGCACACTGATTGGATGAAAGCTTCCTCGTGACTCTTCCCCAGGAACTGCGACAGCCTGCTCACTTCCGCTACAATGTTCTGCCATGAAATTAGAAATACTGATATACCACAGTACTCTGCCATGAAATTAGAAATACAGATATATACGACAGTGCTCTGCCATAACATTAGAAATATAGATATACGACAGTGCTCTGCCATAACATTAGAAATACAGATATATGACAGTGCTCTGCCATAACATTAGAAATACAGATATACGACAGTACTCTGCCATAACATTAGAAATACAGATATACGAGAGTGTTCTGCCATTAAATCAGAAATACAGATATACGACAGTGCTCTGCCATAACATTAGAAATACAGATATATATACGACCGTATTCTGCATCATTAAATTAGAAATACAGCTAGAAAGGCAGCTAGTGAAGGGCTTCTCATATTTATAATATATTCCCCCATTTTCTTCATCTTCAAATTTTTTTTTTTTTTTTTTTTTAAGTTCAAATCTTTGTCAAGTCATTACTATAACGACTGAAGAATTGTTAGCCTGCACTTGTTTTCCCCCACTACTTAATTGTTCAGCATTATATTGTTTGGTCAATCAGTGGGAGATTGCATCTCTTAGGAGATCCAAGTAAAGGTTGTTCTGTGCAATTCTTAGCCACTCACAATGCTTGGGTTATTGAACAACAGAGCTGACCACTCAGACTGTTCCATATCTTTTGACCTCCCTTGCATCCTTGAATGGATCCTCAAGCATAGGCTCAAAGATTGTCCCCTATATTTTATACTGTTTGAATAATGCTTTTAGTTTTTCAGCGACTTTTTTCCTCTCCACACTTTTGTTTTGTTCCATTTTTATTACCCTTCACTGGCTGCTTTGAGGCTGCTGTTGGATTCTTTTTTCGAACCCTTGGTAGTGAGAACACCACAGAATCATGGACTGTGGTGTGTCTCTATTTGACACCAAGAGCACAGACACAATTAGCCGTGTCTCCCTGATGAGTCCGATCCAGCGGACGAAAGGCCTCGGAGCAGGCAATACAAATAAATGTGCCTTTGAGAGGGATTACGATGGTTCCCTCAGGCAGCTAGTGAAGGGCTTCTCATATTTATAATATATTCCCCCATTTTCTTCATCTTCAAATTTTTTTTTTTTTTTTTTTTAAAGTTCAAATCTTTGTCAAGTCATTACTATAACGACTGAAGAATTGTTAGCCTGCACTTGTTTTCCCCCACTACTTAATTGTTCAGCATTAGAAATACAGATATACGACAGTGCTCTGCCTTAACATTAGAATTACAGATACACGACAGACAGGGAGAGAAGAGAACACCATGCTTTGACTTCACTGTATGTGGGAGGAGCACAAAATGGTGACTGAGGAGAAGCACAAAATGCGAAAAAAAGAGGCATAGAGATCATTTCCCGAGTATGGTGTACATCATAACAATATCTTGAGCGCGTCCACGTATTGTAAGTGCATACGACTCCCGCCCCCCCCCCCCCTCCCCTCTGTGTGTGTGTGAGTGTGTGTGAGAGAGTGTGTGTGCTTCTGTGTGTCTGTATATGTGTGTATCTGTATGTGTTTTTGAATGTGAACGTGTGTTGCACTGAGTCAAAGGAGAATTTTCTCATCATCACAAATTTTAACTAAACTTAGGTGCGAGTAAAAGTACAAACATGTCAATATGTAAGTACCTAAGTAAGTAGGTAAGTAAGAAAGTAACTAACAAAATAAATAAATGAAATAAATGAATACTTGGCATATAAAAGGAAACAGACACACATGAAGATGGAACACTCAAACAACAACAAAACATAAACAAGTAGATCATTAAATGACTAACAAAAAAATCGAAATGAACCAAATAATATTACTTTTTCAGATCCTTTGGAAAGAAATTGCTAAACAGAAGAAAAAAAATGCAATGATGTTCTTTTACAAACGTCGATTGGGAAAAAACAAACAGGAACCGAATGGGGAAAAAAATGTCAGTTATGTTTTTATTATATATGTCAGTCAATAAATATTGAAAAGACAGATGCACATTTTTCTCTGGAAGTTACAAAATATTAAACAAATTGTCATAGTCTAAAAAAGATATAGTGATAACAATTACATTCTAATAACTGGACTGGTTGAAAGCTCTCCTCTCTCCCACCCCTACCTCAACGTACTAGGATTGGTGTACCAGCCCAATATACTGTTTTCATGTTTGTGAACAAGCGATTTCTAATAACTTGGTTTCTAGCAAACAATTGTTCAGAAAATTCTCCAACTGTTACACACACACACGCACACACACACACCACACACACACACACACACACAGTGCAAACGCACCCGCGTGTACTATTCCGTGCCTACCTCTTTCATGTCTTCATAAGACAGGGTGATGACAGGGGGCAGGGGCTCGGAGTTGATGACACGCTCCCAATCTCTGGTGTAGTCAAACCACGAGCCATAGTCCACTGTGTACAGAAACAAATAAAACCAACCCCAAAATATGGAGAAAGAGGAAAAGAGGAATGGAAATTCATACACAGAATTTGATCAGAGAGAGACGGAAAGGCGGGAAGGGAGGAAGTAAGAGGACAGACAGACAGACAGACGTAGTCCATTGTGTACAAAAGCAAACAAGGCAGGCAGGAGATGTAAAGGGCATATGACTTAAGACATTGTTGATATGACCTGAAAGAAAGAAGGGATGAAAAGTGGTAGAGCCGAATAATGGATGAAAAGAAGGCACATAGAAGGACAGAAAGAACGTCTGGAAGGACAGAAAGAAGCACAGAAAAAAAGACGAGAGGGATACTGCAAAATTCATGCACAGGATTTTTTAAGAAAAATGGGGAAGGGGTAAAGAGTATGGAAACTGTATAAACAGAATTCGATCGGAGCGAGATGGAGAGGCAGCAGGAGGAAGGGAGAAAGTGACAGACAGACAGACAGACGGACAGACAGACAGACAGACAGAGACCGAGAGACCAAGACACACAGGGCTGAGAACTTTAAAGCTGAAGCCATACTGATTTCTTTGCAGAAGAAGAGACAGACAGAGAGACAGACACACAGAGAGACAGATAGGCATATAGACAGAGACAGAGAAACAGAGGGAGAGGGAGAGAGGCAGAGACAGAGAGAGAGAGAGAGAGAGAGAGAGAGAGAGAGAGAGAGAGACAGAGACAGAGACAGAGGCAGAGACAGACAGACAGACAGAGACAGACAGACAGAGACAGACAGACAGAGACAGACAGACAGAGACAAAGACAGAGACAGAGACAGAGACAGACAGACAGACAGATAGACAGACGGACTGAGGGAAGGAGAGGGAAAGAGCCTCCAAAAGCAGTGCCCTGTTACAGTTTCATCTTGGGTGCATTAAAGAATAAACAGGCATACTAAGCCAAACACAGGAAAAGTGTCCTTTCACATCCTGTCCTCGTAATAGCAGAACTCCTTGAACTTCACACAGTGAGACAGAGAGACAGACAGACAGACAGACACACGGACAGAGAGAGACAGAGACAGAGACAGTGAGAGGCAAAGACAGAGTGAAACAGATGCAGAGAGTGAGTAAGTGGGGGAGACAGACAGACAGACAGACAGACAGACAGATCCCAGATACAAATAGACTGACTGACTGAAACAAAGAGAGACAGAGACAAACAGAGACAAAGAAAGACAGGAGAGAGAGAGAGAGAGAGAGAGAGAGAGAGAGAGAGAGAGAGAGAGATTGGGAATTTCTTTTGAAAGAGAGAGATCGAGGGAACAACCCTAATCTATGTACAGGTCCACGAGCACTTTCTGTGTTTGGACGGAAAGTGGCCGAAGAAAGGAGAAGGGAGGGAGGAGAGTGAAGGGTGTCCTAGGCGGATGAGATGGGAAGAGAGTTTGAGGGGGGGCAAAGAGTATGGGTGGTGGAGGAGGAGACACTGCACGCCTCACATCTACCTTCCCCATGGACAAAGAGACACTGAACACCTCACATCTACCTTCCCCATGGACAAAGATACACTGAACAACTCACATCTACCATCCCCATGGACAAAAAGACACTAAACACCTCACATCTACCTTCCCATGACAAAGAGACACTGAACACCTCACATCTACCTTCCCCATGGACAAAGAGACACTGAACACCTAATGTACTACTTTCCCATGGACAAAGACACTGAACACCTCCCATCTACCTTACCAAGGACAAAGAGACACTGAACACACCTCACATCTACCTTCCCATGGACACAAAGACACATAAACTCTCCCATCTAACCTTCCCCATGGACAAAGAGACACTGAACACCTCACATCGGGCCTTCCCCATGGACAAAGAGACACTATACACCTCACATCTACCTTCCCATGGACAAAGAGACACTGAACACCTCACATCTACACCTTTCCCATGGACAAAGAGACACTGAAACACCTCACATCTACTTTCCCCATGGACAAAGAGACATTGTACACCTCACATCTACCTTCCCATGGACAAACAGACACTGAACATCTCACATCTACCTTCCCCATGGACAAAGAGACACTGAACACCTCAGATCTACCTTTCCCCAGGACAAAGAGACACTGAACACCTCATGTCTACTTCCCCTATGGACAAAGAGACACTGAACACCTCACATCTACCTTCCCCATGGACAAAGAGACACTGAACACCTCATGTCTACTTTCCCCATGGACAAAGAGACACTGTACACCTCACATCTACCTTCCCCATGGACAAAGAGACACTGAACACCTCATTCTACTTTCCCCATGGACAAAGAGACACTGAACACCTCACATCTACCTTCCCCATGGACAAAGAGACACTGAACACCTCACATCTACCTTTCCCATGACAAAGAGACACTGAACACCTCATGTCTACTTTCCCCATGGACAAAGAGACACTGTACACCTCACATCTACCTTTCCCATGGACAAAGAGACACTGAACACCTCACATCTACCTTCCCCATGGACAAAGAGACACTGAACACCTCACATCTACCTTTTCCCAGGGACAAAGAGACACTGACACCTCATGTCTACTTTCCCTATGGACAAAGAGACACTGACCACCTCACATCTACCTTCCCCATGGACAAAGAGACACTGAACACCTCACATCTGCCTCCCCCATGGACAAAGAGACACTGAACACCTCACATCTACCTTCCCCATGGACAAAGAGACACTGAACACCTCATGTCTACTTTCCCCATGGACAAAGAGACACTGAACACCTCACATCTACCTTCCCCATGGACAAAGAGACACTGAACACCTCACATCTACCTTTCCCATTGACAAAGAGACACTGAACACCTCATGTCTACTTTCCCCATGGACAAAGAGACACTGTACACCTCACATCTACCTTTCCCATGGACAAAGAGACACTGAACACCTCACATCTACCTTCCCCATGGACAAAGAGACACTGAACACCTCACATCTACCTTTTCCCAGGACAAAGAGACACTGAACACCTCATGTCTACTTTCCCTATGGACAAAGAGACACTGACCACCTCACATCTACCTTCCCCATGGACAAAGAGACACTGAACACCTCACATCTGCCTCCCCCATGGACAAAGAGACACTGAACACCTCACATCTACTTTCCCCATGACAAAGAGACACTGAACACCTCACATCTACCTTCCCCATGGAACAAGAGACACTGAACACCTCACATCTACGTTCCCCATGGACAAAGAGACACTGAACCTCTCACATCTACCTTCCCATGGACAAAGAGACACTGAACACCTCACATCTACCTTGCCCATGGAACAAGAGACACTGAACACCACATCTGCCTCCCCCATGGACAAAGAGACATTGAACACTTCACATTTACTTTCCCCATTGACAAAGAGACACTGAACACCTCACATCTACCTTCCCCATGGAACAAAGACACTGAACACCTCACATCTACGTTCCCCATGGACAAAGAAACACTGAACACCTCACATCTACCTTCCCCATGGAGCAAGAGACACTGAACACCTCACATCTGCCTCCCCAGGACAAAGAGACACTGAACACCTCACATCTACCTCCCCATGGACAAAGAGACACTGAACACCTCACATCTACCTTCCCCATTGACAAAGAGGTGGAAATAATCTACCTTCCCCATTGACAAAGAGACACTGTACACCTCACATCTACTTCCCCATGGACAAAGAGACACTATACACCTCACATCTACCTTCCCCATGGACAAAGAGACACTGAACACCTCACATCTACCTTCCCCATTGACAAAGAGACACTGAACACCTCACATCTACCGTCCCCATGGACAAAGAGACACTGAACACCTCCCATCTACCTTCCCCATGGACAAAGAGACACTGAACACCTCCCATCTACCTTCCCCATTGACGAAGAGGTGGAAATAATCTTTCCACTGTCCCTCCTCGTAGTGATAATACTCCTTCAGCTTCACGTGGTGGTTGTAGAAGGACACGGCCACGTCGCGTGGGTTGCGCGTGATGTAGATGACCTTACAGCGGGCCTGGCGCAGCGTGGGAGCTGGCTGTACAACACATGCGTGCTGAGGATTCTGGGAGAGGGCTTGGAGGCGATGCCTGGGGCGTCATACTCGATCATGAAATCGTCCTTCTCCACGACCGGAAGTTCTGTCTGGCCTGCCAGGAGCATGCGAGTGATCTCCCATACCCAATGGGTCCCTGCACGTGATATGAGGGGGGGGGGGGGGGGGGGGGGAAGCAGTTGAAATTTGGGGGTAGGGCGGGAGGGGGAGGGAGGGGGGGTGTGTTGTTCGATCAGCCCACAGCGGTCAAATAAAGTGAAGCCCAAATCACATGAATTCACCAGGTTTACACAGGAGCGCTAAACACGTACTACAACTGTCTTCAAATGCAAAGAGGCGGCCGTCCTTACACCGTCACATATGTACGCTGGGCATGCACAAGCGACTGCTAGTTTTTGCTTGAACACTGTGACGTGATATTGATAGCTAATACCACCATCTCTCTCTCTCTCTCTCTCTCTCTCTCTCTCTCTCTCTCACACACACACACACACACACACACACACACACACACATTCCTTGCATCATCAGTTCGCGTCATTTTTCCACGCCTGCCTGCACCTCATAACTCCCCTCCCCCTCCCCTCCCCTCCCCACCCCTCTTTCTCCCCACTCCCTCCCCAACATCTGTCAGTCAATCTGCCTTTGTTCCATGCCGACAGACAATGACAACACGTTCAGATGCTGTGTGTGTGGTGGGGGGGGGGGGGGGGGGTTGGCACCTGCAGATAAAGAGGCTGACAGTGCTGTAGGGGTGTTGATGAGGTCATCAACAAGCCGACACACTGAGATTGAAGTGATGTTGGTGAACGACCCCAAGTGTTTCCTCTGCCACCTACGTCACTACAAAGGACGCCAGGTGTGGCAGCAATCCTTCATGCTCTTTGTCATTCCACAGGTGTCATGCAGGTGGTGGACCCTTTCACGTGTCATGCAGGTGGTGGTGGACCCTTTCACGTGTCGTGCAGGTGGTGGACTCTTTCACGTGTCGTGCAGGTGGTGGACCCTTTCACGTGTCGTGCAGGTGGTGGACCCTTTCACGTGTCGTGCAGATGGTGGACCCTTTCAGGTGGTGGTGGACCCTTTCACGTGTCGTGCAGGTGGTGGACCCTTTCACGTGTCGTGCAGGTGGTGGTGGACCCTTTCACGTGTCGTGCAGATGGTGGTGGACCCTTTCACGTGTCGTGCAGGTGGTGGACCCTTTTACGTGTCATGCAGGTGGTGGACCCTTTCACGTGTCGTGCAGGTGGTGGTGGACCCTTTCACGTGTCGTGCAGATGGTGGTGGACCCTTTCACGTGTCGTGCAGGTGGTGGACCCTTTCACGTGTCATGCAGGTGGTGGACCCTTTCACGTGTCGTGCAGGTGGTGGACCCTTTCAAGTGTCATGCAGGTGGTGGACCCTTTCACGTGTCGTGCAGGTGGTGGACCCTTTCACGTGTCGTGCAGATGGTGGACCCTTTCACGTGTCGTGCAGGTGGTGGTGGACCCTTTCACGTATCATGCAGATGGTGGTGGACCCTTTCACGTGTCATGCAGATGGTGGACCCTTTCACGTGTCGTGCAGGTGGTGGTGGACTCTTTCACGTGTCATGCAGGTGGTGGTGGACCCTTTCACGTGTCGTGCAGTTGATGGACCCTTTCACGTGTCGTGCAGGTGATGGACCCTTTCACGTGTCGTGCAGGTGGTGGTGGACCCTTTCACGTGTCGTGCAGGTGGTGATGGACCCTTTCACGTGTCGTGCAGGTGGTGGTGGACCCTTTCACGTGTCATGCAGGTGGTGATGGACCCTTTCACCTGTCGTGCAGGTGATGGACCCTTTCACGTGTCATGCAGGTGGTGGTGGACCTTTTCACGTGTCATGCAGGTGGTGGTGGACCCTTTCACGTGTCGTGCAGGTGATGGACCCTTTCACGTGTCATGCAGGTGGTGATGGACCCTTTCACGTGTCGTGCAGGTGATGGACCCTTCACGTGTCGTGCAGGTGGTGGTGGACCCTTTCACGT
>CM031621.1:17034587-17044587 GCA_018398815.1 Conus ventricosus
GCATAGGCTATACAATTTACACCGAACAGCTCATACCCAGTTTTTCTTATCATGTACTTGAACAAATTGGTATTCTTTAAACCTTGTGCGGAAATCCAGATCATCCATTCATATCAATTTTAATCAAACAGCCGAGTTTTTTTTTTAGTTTTTTTTTCCAGACAGATCTTTTTGCTTCTATGTAAACTCTCAAAACTTAGCGGATGTGGTGTAGCGTATATGGACTAGCCCGCACGCAGTGACGCCTCCTTGATGAAACTGAAACTGAACTGACACTGTAAACTAAGTCATAAAAATGTTCACCTCTCAATGCCTGGAATCTTTGTTTGTTAAGAGCAGGGAAGTGCATTTTTCACATTGATATGCTGCATAGTCAAGTCCCTATAATTCTGCATCCATGGGCTGAATCTGAAAGATCAATTAACCGAAAAAAGACAAAAAAAAAGCGCTTTTTTTTTCTTTTTTTTTTTTTTTTTTGCTCTGCTGGTAGATTACGACATGCTGCAGCTAAACCCAGCCTTGTAAAATAATGCAAAAAAAAAACATTCCCAAGAATTTGTATACATTAATTTAACAACAGGCATTCCACTTCCAACCTATACACGTCTTCCCGTGACTCCCAAACATCCCATTTTTCTCAATACTATCATATTACTTTTTTCTACAGTTACGGTTAGACAGAGAGCTACAGCTGCCTGGTGCACACTGTTTAACTGTGTCAGTAGGCCAGTCACGGTTTAGCTCCGTCACATGATCAGCCAAAGTCCAAAACGATACAATAAAATGGTTGGTTTGTATCTCATAACCTCTAACGACACTTCGTTGATAGATATGAAAATAAAACAAGATAACAAACTTCTCCTTGACTTGCGCCACAATTGATGTAAGCTGTGTGTGTGCGAGACAGAGACAGAGTGCGAGAGACAGAGAGAGACACAAAGAAAGACAGAGAGACAGAGACAGAGAGAGAGAGACAGAGAGAGAGAGAGAGAGAGAGAGAGAGAGTGTGTGTGTGTGTGTGTGTGTGTGTGTGTGTGTGTGTGTGTGTGTGTGTGTGTGTGTGTGTGAGAGAGTGTGTGTGTGTGTGTGTGTGTGTGTGTGTGTGTGTGTGTGTGTGTGCGTGTGTGTGTGTGTGTGTGTGCGTGTGTGCGTGTGTGTGTGTGTGTGTGTGTGTGTGTGAGAGAGAGAGAGAGAGAGAGAGAGAGAGAGAGAGAGAGAGAGAGAGAGAACTACAAGAACACACACAAACTCCAGCACAAGCCCAGCCTAGCCAGTGTACACGCAGCGTGTCATTTCAACACACGGCCTTTCTCGTAGCTAGAGAAGTAGGCCCATGAATGATGTAATAGCATGTCTGCACAGGCCGCCAAGTGGCTCTCGCCACAGCATGCAGGCCACGATTCCTGTCAATGAACGCACAGTACTGACTCGACCCACTTCTGGAAACCCTGCCACCAGTCTTCCCCCTCTCACCCACCCACCCCCACCCAATACCGCCCCATACCCTACCCCTCCAACTCGGAGCCCAAGCCGTACATAACCTCTGAGTACATTCTGCGCCGGTTTTACACACAACAGATATGTTTTTCTCGTTCGGAAAAAGTAAACGCAGCCCACTTCCTTTACTTCTTGCAATTGTTTTTCCATTAAAGCTTTAGCGCCAGTTCTGCGTGAAGTGATTCGTCAGTTCCCGAGAAAATATGTATTTGTGGATAGTTTTGCTTCTAAATTAGTAAAAACATTTTTTTGCAAAAGAAATTACTGATCTCGCTTTCTCTTCCGCCATGCTCTGACTTCCTTTCCTTGTCGACTGGACGATAGACTTGGGGACTTGGTAAGTTCTCTAAAAATATTCTTTCATTGAAGCACCATGTACTCTCCCTCTCTCTCTCTCTCTCTCTCTCTCTCTCTCTCACACACACACACACACACACACACACACACACACACACACACACCATCACACCACCACCTCCACCACCAACAACAACAAAAGCAACAAACACAACAACACAATGTACACATGCACATACTACAACACCACTTGAACACACACACACAAAGTTTGCAAAATGTTACAGAAAGCCCCTCCCCCCCCCACCCCCACCCCCACACTACACTTTGTGAAATGTTATAGAAAGGCCCCCTCCACACACACACACACACACACACTTACTTGGCGAAATGTTGCAGAAAGTAACACAGGTTTGCGTATCTTACTGCGTGCCAACCACCAGTATGCTAGCAGGAAATCACACCACACAATAAACAGGCCACACAGTGGCCCACCGACCTTCGACGGAGTACAAGGGAAGACAACCCCACCTCCTACACGGTACAGCAGTTCCTCAATGTTTGTTTTTATCAGGTTTTGTCAAGTCAGGTCGGGTAAAGGTTAGGGTCCGTAGCTGTGGAGCCTGCCGATGCCCAGGCCTAAATTTCCGTCTCTACTGCATGAGCACGCTGCTGTGTTTCACCTTGACAGCGAGAAAGTAGGCTAAATAGAGCAAGCACTGAAACAGGCCACACGCCACAGTTAGGATTTTGCAGTAAATCATCACATAATCCATGTAAACGTTTTGAGGCGTAAACTGATAATAGATCAGATGAACAGCCCCAACCTGCCCACCCTTCCTTCAAATATATCACTTGTGTGTGTGTGTGTGTGTGTGTGTTTTCTTCTGTTTTTTCGTTTTTGTTTTTTTTAAGGACTTCAACCGATTCGCAGTCTGGAAATACGTGAGCTACCCCATTATTTCATGTTAATCTGTCTGTATGGAATCACCTGGCATGGTCCTCGATGAGCTTATGAGGAAAAAAAAGGTAAATCAACTTTCAGATACAACAAACAATCACAAAACAATATACTTGTGTCTATCTACAAATACTCGACTCCTTATTAATTAAGCAAGGCCATGGCGCATTCACTTTTGGTGTGCAGCTAAAAACGTCTGCAAACTTTTTTTTTCCAGCTGTCAAGAGTTTCGGGTCGTAACCACAGGCGCTTGCTTTGACTTCTCTGCATAATACTTGCTGGATGGAAGGAGTGGGGTGGGGTGCAACCGCTACGGTAAATCACTGTGTCTGTTGCTTAAAGCTACGGTAAATCACTGTTTGTTGCTTAAAAAGCGTCTGCACGGTGTGTGTGCAGTGTAATTAAACCTCACTGCTCAACTTTTCTCCCAGAGAATTGTTTTCTTCTTCTTCTCCTCCTCCTCCTCCTCCTCCTCCTCCCTCTTCTTCTTCTTCGTGAAAGCCAAAGTTTTTGTGTAGTGTACCGAAATAAGGAAAACCATCTCTCTCTCTCTCTCTCTCTCTCTCTCTCTCTCTCTCTCTCTCTCTCTCTCTCTCTCTCTCTCTCAGACACAGAGAGAGAGAGAGGAGGGAGAGAGAGAGAGGCAGACACACACACACACACACACACACACACACACACACACACACACACACACCCCCCCCTCGCACTCATACACCCCCCTCGCTTCACCCTCCCCCCCCCCCCCCCCCACACACACACACACATACACACACACTTACATATATACACATGTTGTACATCTGCCTGTCGCGCCACGCCGAACGACCTGTTTCTATGTGTGACAAGTTTGCTGTACTGAAACGTCTCACAAAGATTTTTTTTTTTAGCGGTTTCACTACACAGACAGCATGCATCCATGCATGACGAACTGCGGAGCAGAGAGGTCGCACAGTGAAATATTGGCAGTTGATCCGTCTGTCTGTCTGCCTGTCTGTCTGTTTGTCTGTCCCGTCTCTGTGTTCTGGTCTACTGACGAGATAGCTAGAAAAACTGTTCATGAATTTTCACCGAAACTTCATTAACTTTTTTTTTTTTTTTGGGGGGGGGGGGGGGGGGGGGGGTAACGAGAAGGTTGTTGTATTCTCACTCTTGTCCATTGTTTGTTTGTCTGCCAGCAATGTTACGCCAACTAAAAAAACACCGAACCGAGTTGAGCCCAACGTGGAGGAGAGATGGCAGGAACGTGGACGAACCCATTACCTGTGAATGCAGTTTTGTGGTGCAGACCCGAATTCAATCAGAGATCCAGCTATTGAAGAGCAAAAATTACTTTTCCACTAACATAAACTCTGTGAACTTACTGTTCACAATTATTGCATTTTTTTAAGCAAATAGTTTAAAAAAAATTTGGGGGTTTTTTGTGTGTTTTTTGTTTGTTTTTTTGTGTTTAGCGGGAAAACGTTGACAAAAGTATGTTCTTTTGTTTAAAATGCTTTGGGAAGTAACTCGTTCAACCCCCCGGCAAGTTATTTTCCCTGGCGGAAAATGATTCTAAAACTCCTTCAACAGTGCACTTTTTTGGGTGCTCTTCTAATTTTCTTTTTTATCCACGGCTTTAAACAAACTTCCATGTCTTTTGCTTTGACCAGCCGCCCATTTAAAGATCCCTTGGCGGGTTTTTTCTTCTTTTTTCTTCTCTTTTTTCCCTTTCCCCGCACCCCTTCTTTTGCCCTCTTTTTTCTTCTTTTCTTCTTCCTCCTCCTCCTCGTTTTTTTCCTTTTCCTCCTCGTCTTCCTTTTCCTCTCCTTTCCCTTTTTTTCTTTTTTCTTTCTTTCTTTCTTTTTTCTTATTTTTTCATTCGTTTGTACATAATATTTTAATTAACAAATAAAAATTTTCCAAGGATAAGTCCCCGAGCACCTTTTCCAGAAACTTAAGAGCACTTGGTGTTGAATGACTGCAAAAAATATTGTTTTTAAAAAACCCAAAGCTGCTCTTATTTTGATTGAAAAAAAGGGGGAGATAGCTTCATAACCTCTGGGCAGGTTTCGGCCTAACTAACAGTATGTGCTTGATGGGGGTGGGGAAAAATAAAAAAATGCTTCAAAAACCTTCAAAACCTTATATCCCAAGGGGGGGAACATCCTCCAATAGGGGGGGAACTCCTAACATATAACTCCTTGGCAAACCCATAATTTTGAACTTGGTGGGTAAAACCATTGACTTTCCGGAATAGGGGGAGGACGTCCGGGACGGAGGCACTGGGAAAGCCCCGAACCAAGGCTCGGGGCTGGCTCCCCCCC
The DNA here is from genome assembly GCA_018398815.1 of Conus ventricosus. Lineage (NCBI taxonomy): Eukaryota > Metazoa > Mollusca > Gastropoda > Neogastropoda > Conidae > Conus > Conus ventricosus. The sequence continues at coordinate 17,039,649 of CM031621.1, forward strand.
TTTGCCTTAAACATGGGCAACAAGAATAAAAGGAAAAGATCTCCCCGGATTCACGAAAGGGGGGGGAAGAGAATCCATCGGCTCAACCAATCACGGGCAAACCCAAACGGGTAAACTGGGGCCAAATGGGAAAACCAGGTCGTGGAAAGCGTTTCGCTCACCCCCTGGCATGAAGACCCCGAACAAAATGGGATTTTTGAAACTCATCTGAATGAGCGCCCCGCACTGCTCAGCAAAAAAGACTCGGAAGACAGGCCGGATTTTAAACCACAGTGCCAAGGACACCCTTGTTGGTCCGATGAGGAATTTGCAACACCCTCATGCCAGGCGCCTGACACCAACCGCCACGAGCAAACGAACCTGAAGATGGGAGAACTGGATGCAAAAATCGTCCAAAGACTCGATGCACTGATAGGAAAAGCACCCTTGAACACAACTAAGCCACATATGGGAATAGTGTAATCCACAATAGATACGCCTATGGATAAAACTACCCAAAGAGAAAAACACAACTCCAAAGAAATCCAGAACGCCAAAAAAGTATGGACAAGATCAGAGTCCAAAAGAACAAACCTCAAGAAGCAAATGAACCCACAGCCAGCTGAAAAACAAAGGCTGGAAAAACTGTGGAAGACCTGAAAGAAAAACACAGCGCCCTCAGCAAGCGGAATCTGCGATAAAGAGGAAACAAAAGAAGAAAACACAAGAGCGCTTCTCAGAGACCCCTTCCAGTTTGCCAGAAACACTGATTGACACCAAATATCTGGACCCCAAAGATGTGGACAAAGGAGTTCTGAGCAAGCATCTGAGGAAAACCATACTCTGACTCACAGACAAAGCTACTCACTCGACATTCCAGGTCTGGTGTGGGCCACCAACCCTGAGGAACAGTTCAATGCAAGCCCCAACGTTGCGGAATCAAGAAGGGGTCGAACAAAGCCAGAGCCAAATCATCACCAGGGCCAAACGGAATACCTTACCAGCTTACAAGAAAATGTCCGCAAGTCTGAGTGGCTCCACAGTTGCAGCGATCTTGCTTGGAGAACCAGAGATAGCGGCCAGTGATGACGGCAGAGGGGTGGACATCCAAATAGCAAAACGCAAGTGACATCACCGTCAGGAGCCAATATCACTACTGAACGTCAAGGAAAATCTTCTTCTCTGTCATGGCAGCAAGGCTGAACCAAGTACCTGAAGGAAAACAAGTACGTGGATTGTCAGTCCAGAAAGTGGCATCCCAGCGTGGCTGGCTGTGTAAACACCCACAATGATCTGGGACCAAATCCAAAAGCAAAAACCAAAAGAGAGACCTTGGACTAGTTGGCTTATCGGGCAAACGATATGATCTGGCCCCATGAGAGTTGATACAGTTGGCTCTTTTGAGATGTACCATTGCCACAGACATCCGCACAGCTCAAGAAGTACTACTTCAATGGCGTCTCATGCGTTCTCTACAAGGAGATACACAACAATTGGATCCATCTGGAAGTGGCATCGCCAATGGGCTGTGCAATTTCCCCAGTTTAATAACTTGTTTCGTGCTGGCAATGAACGCATCTTGAAAACGCAACAAAAACGCGAACAATCAAAACCGTGCGATGGATACAAATGCCTCCTCTCAAGGCTTCATGATGAACACTACAGTGATTCATCCAGAGAAGAACGAACACGTCATGTCTGGAGAGCTGGACCGACAAAGTTGCCCTCCAGAATGCAGTTCAAGCCAAAGAAATCATCACGATCTCTCACTGAAAAAAAAGGCCGAATCTGTGTCTTAGTGTTGCCAACCACCATTCAACATCACAGAAGAACATCAAGAGCCTTGGAAATGTATATGATACGCGAAAGACACACCAAAGAAGCAAAAAGAAACCAAGCAGATGGCGGAAGAAGCTTGAAACCATTGACCAGTTGGGCTCCCTGGCAAATACAAGGGCTTGGTGTCTGCGTTCATCTGATGCAAACTCCTATGGCCTCGGAGATATACGGACTTCGCACCAGCACAGTTAGGCAAGGAAGCCAAAAGCAACAAGTTCACAAGAAATGGGCTTGTGGCCCACCCTGTCAGACTGACATCGCGCTGTACTGTCGCCAAGCAAAGCTGAAACTACCCACTGAAATCCATCCGAGGAAGACCAAAGCAGGAAGATCAACTTCAAAGCTTCGGAAGACTCAGGAGACAAGGTGGTAAAGCAATCAAGCCCCAGCTGAAGACAGGCAGAAATGGAAAAGTCAAGAGCGATGGATTCCGCAAAGAAAAGTCTCAAAGATCATGAAATAACAGACACACACAGACCAACAGACAAGGACTGGGGGTAGACAAAACGAATGTGGTCAAAGGCCAAAGAAAAGCCAAAAGTGACATGATATTCAGAATGAGAAAAGAAGAAGACCAAAAAAGCCCAAAAAGCAGTCCAGCAGAGCCAGCAAGGCAATGGACAAACGTGGGAGAATGCACTCCAAGAAGTCCTCACTTGAATGACAGTTGCACATGGCCCCTCTCAGGGCAGCTTCATTCTCAGAATCTGCAGATGACCTTCTGGCCCTCAAATGCAAACCTGGTGAAAGTGGGAAAACAGACGATCCGCTTGCATCACCCTCTGCCATGATAAAACAAACAGTGGAGCATGTCTAAGCTCCTAAAGTAGCCCTGCTCAAGGAAGTACACTTGGAGGCCCAACCAATGCCTCAAAAGATGGACAAGTAGGCTGGGCCAGTACCAACCCACAAAAGAGAATCAGGACTCCCAAAGCACCCGCAACATCTTCACGGCAGGAGGCCAGCAAATCATGCCAAGAACAACAGTGCCACTCGAAAACATGCAGCCAGAGTCTGCTGGACGGCAGATGACTGGAGGCACCTGCAAGACCTCTCAGAATGGAAGAGTCACCCAATATCATCAGCATGATGGCATGAGACCAGACATAGTATCCACTCTAATCAACCAAGCAGCTGATCATGATCGAGCTCACAGTGCATAATAAAACAGAATGGAGGCAAGGCACTCAAATCTACAAGACTGAAAGTATGCTGTTCTGGCAAACACCTGAGGAGAAAGGCTATCAGTCAAAGGCCTCCGGCAGAATTGGACAGGGGCTTTGTAGAACGTCAGCATACAGCCTCATGAACAGCTCTCAGCTCCTCACTTGCGGCAGGGAAGGAAAAAACTGAGCCCTGAAGCAATGGCAAAGCGCAGAGAGTGTTCAATGCTGATCAGGTCAAGGAGGAACTGAAAGTGAACTTCATAAGCTTAATTCCCTACAAATAATCAGTGTCCCCTGGGCTCAGGGGTTAACGCGCGAGTCATTAAGTGGAAAATGACATCCCAGAGGCATGGTTCGAATCCCAGCATGGCTCGTCCCAAGAGGGAAACAAAAAAGGGGGCAGCAGAGGGACATCCGGATCATGAACCAGTGTGGCCCAACCCCCCTAGAGTGTCAGGAATATAGGCCGAAACACTTGCTTGAAGGGGCATCTCTGCTGAGGAACTCTCTGCTGCCACGCTCCTCCCACGATTTCTTTCTACACCGCAGAGACCGCGGAAAGTGGAATGTAGACTCCTCTGCCATTGCAGTTTTTGAAGGAAGAATGCAATCCCAGAAAAAGGCTGGGTGCATACTGATATATGTTTGTTGAGTTTTCAAAAACCAACCAAAGGTCCAATCTAAGAAGCAAAAGAAAATGATGAAAGAGCAAAACAAGCTATAATTTACTTGTGAAAAGTAGAAAATAAAAAAGATATCCTCTAAACACAAGTGCTGAGGGCCAGTGCTTGAATGAATCCCAAGGACTAAAAACAACAAACTAATAAATGCCAAGGGTAAGTTATCCGAGCACCGTTCCAGCAACTACAGAGCAGCTTGGTGTTGCAATGACGGCAAGAACTATTGAAAATTATAAACAAAGCTTGCTCTTATGTCTTAGATTAAGAAATAGGGGGAGATACGCATACATACCTCAGTGGCAATGATTCTGCCTAACTAACAGAATGTGCTTGAGTGGTGGATGGGAAAAATAAAATGACTTCTCAAAATGAGCCTTCAGCAACTTATATGCTCCATGGGAGAGACCATCCTCCAATAGGAGGGAAACTCACAACATATAACTCCTGGTCATATACCGATATTCGAACGTGTGGTTTCTCCTCAGTGAACCGCGGAAAGTGTAAGTTGACTCCTCTGGGCCATTTCAGTTTAAGAAGATTCAATCCCAGAAAAGGCGGTGCAATACTGTTGTATGTTTGTTGAGTTTCAAAAAACCAACCCAAAGTGCCATCCTAAGAAGCATGAAAATGTAGCTTGTTTATGGCGCTTTTGTAGTTGCTGTGGTATGGGTGGTTGCCATGGATGTAGTTCTGCAAGTGCTAGCGCGTGCGCGCACATGCGCGCCGTTTGAGTTGTGTGTTGTTTTTGTGGAGGGGGGGGGGGGGGGTTGCGCGCTGTGTGTGCGTGTGTGTGTAATGTGCGTGTGTTATTTAGGGTAGGGTATTATGTGGGAACATTTTAAATGCATCATTGGGGGCTTTTAGTAACCGTAACGTTCGTGAGAAATTTTTGTCTGGGCCTCATCTATATTCCCGTAAATACACCAGCTCAACTAAAAAAGAAAATTTCCCAAGTTTCCCACAATACCATTCATAGCGTGCACCTAAAACACACGCACTAATGGCTTCAATGACGTGCCGAGTCTGTTTCCCTAACATGAGGTGTTCACCAGATGTCAATGACAACTAACCAACAAGACTCTTGCGATCAAACCAAGGCAGACTGCACATGAAGCAAGTCTTATGTGACAGTGAGCAAAAAAAAACAGATGAGCCGATAGCCTGTTTATAGGGCCCCCATAACGGTGATGACAACCCCACTCAGAGTGAATAATCTGAATGGAAGCTGGACGTGTGAGAGAGAGAGAGAGAGAGAGAGAGAGAGAGAGAGAGAGA
>CM031621.1:17049587-17079587 GCA_018398815.1 Conus ventricosus
CCTCATCATTAAACAGCACACGCACAAAACACACCCTCACTAACACACACGCGGGGCCCCCGCGCGCGCACACACACACACACTCACACACACACACACACATAACAAAACTGTACAGAAGTAGTATATCAACACGGGCGCGCGCACAGTAGTTCTAGCAGATACACACATCAAACAAGTCTACAACAGGGTTCCCGGGATCACACGCATCACTCAAACAGGAATGAGGCACGCGAGGTTCTACAGGTGTGTCACACACAAAAACACACACACACACGAACACATGTCAGTGTAGCGGAGGAGGGGGGGGGGAGGGAGGGGGTGTGTGCGAAGGACAGAGCCAACAGCTGTGACGGTTTGAATGGCACTTCCACCCCACCCCCACCCCACACACACAACAAAACACAAACCGCCCCCACACTTCCCTCGGTAAATCTGGTTGTCGGACAATAATAAAGCTATGAAAGGGTCAGTGTGGGGGGGGTTTTTTCCCCTCCCCCCCCCCCACCATCCACGCTCTTTCTCTAGGGCCCCCTCTTTCTCTCCTCCTCACCCTCTATACTCGCTTTGGGCTCCTTCAAAGCTTGAAATGTGAAGTTGGAAATGAAAGGCAGGGAACAGTAAACAAAAAACAGTAAACAAGGGGGTAACTTTTGCTCCCGTAAGAAAACCAACACAGAGTACCTTTTATTCAAGACTGGCACAGCCTTTAAACTTGAATAAAGCAGACAAATACATACATAGACGATTGAAAAAGTCAACAAAACACATAAAATAGACGAACGTTAGATTTTTTTCGTCTATGTTTTGTATTTGTCTGACTTTATTCAGTTTTAAAGGCTGTGCAGTTCCTTGAATAAAAGTTACTCTTGTTTAGGTTTTTTTAATGGGAGCAACGTTACCTACTGTTTATTGAAAAGTGAAAGTTCGATTGAACGCTGAATCACTCTGTGTGTGTGGTTGTGTGTGGTGGTGTGTTGTGTGTGTGTGTGTGTGTGTGTGTGTGTGGGTGCGTGTGTGTGTGGGGCGTGTGATATCCATTGAGTCCCACATGCCCCTCCTGAGCGTGAGCAATGCAACAATACCGGCGACCGTCCCTCCCCTCCCTCCTCTCCTCCTCTCTCCTCTCCTCTCTCTCTCTCTCTCCCCTTTTCCCCTCTCCTCTCTCTCACTGCGCGTACACACAACACACCACACACACACACACCACCACACACACACACACACACACGCACACACCCACACATACACAATATAACATACTGACGAAAGACAGGAGGAAGAGAGATGAGCTGAGGGAGGAGGTGGAGGGAAAGAGATAAATAATTCGAGGGTTTTACGGTTATTGTTCCGTTTTCTGTCGGGCGACCGGGTTTTGAATTTCTTCTCGGATGTGATCTTTTTGTTTTGTTTTGTTTTGTTTTTTAAGCAAAAAATTAGTTTTTAATTATTATCTTTTCTTCAGTTTTCCCAGAGAGAGAGAGAGAGGAGAGAGAGAGAGAGAGAGAGAGAAGAGAGGAGAGAGACAGACAGACAGACAGACAGACAGACAGACAGACAGACTGACAGGCAAACAGTTTGTTACGAATCGCCCACCAGTTGGCTATTCTCCAATCAGGCCAGCCTTATAGTGAACGAAATGGGTCCCTAAAGGGAAGGCACGAAGAAAACCCAGAAAGGGGGACAATAGGCTTGAGCTGTAATATTGCAATAAGATGGCAGGTGATTATCAAATATGACAATAGTAGAAAGCTGTATAATGATATAAGGTGAATACAAATTTTTTTGATTTCCCCTTTTCTTTGTTCCCTCCCCATCCCGCACATCCCCCCCTCCCCCCCCCCCCCCCCCCCCCCCCCCCCCCCCACACACACACACACCAGTGATGGATTTACACCCCGCAGTGATGGATATTACACCCAAGCCGTCCTGAGAGAGAATAAACGAAAGTCGCGACGACGCCCGTGAGCGAACCAACCGAGGAAAGAGGGAAAGAGGCGAGCCGCGGAGGGGGGGCGGGCCAACATATCACAACACCACGTTCTATTCGAAAAATTAGCAAATGTGTAATCAGCATATGCGGGTTCATAATAATGACTTTAAATGATGTTATCTTTATCTGTAATTTTTCATCTGATAGTTCTGTTTTTTGTTATGTTGTTTGTTTGTTAGTGACATTTGTAACGGGTTGAACCATATCTTTTTTTCTATATTTGCGTAATTCAGTTCTCGTTCAAAATAGATTGCAGAGGCAACGCAATTCGTCTTTTTGAAAATACTAATTGCACATTTTACTAATCAAAATAATATGATTTATATATTGGGTTTTTTGTTTTTTTCAATGCAGAGAGATTGTGACGCCAAACAGTACGTCAGTCACAGATAATTTCAACTTAATGTTTGTTTTTAGATAAATCTTCTTTTCTATAAACCTCCAGAAGCTGAGAGCTACTGGGCGCTCATAGAAAAAATGCCCCATGTAATCAACAGTATCACAACAGTAAGAACACTTGCTATTTCTTTTACTTTCATTTTATGAAGAACAATATTTGTAGGGTAGATATTATGAAGTATCTTCCAGTGTGAAACTCATAATCTTGTTTCTTTGTGACCTCTCTTGCTCTACACCACGATGTTTCATCCAGATGAAATCCAAGTTTTCTGCGCCAAAAATAAAAGGCACATGGAATTTCTGGTTCTTTTTATTTTTGTAATAATTTCTTGATTATTTTAGGCTTTTTATTATATTGGCTTGCATCACATTCGTGGTGTCTTGTTCTTCTACCCCAGTCATAATCCACTGAATCCAGTGTTTAGGGATAGAGTTAACAAGAATGTTATATTCTAACATGTATTTGCCCTGTTTTGTTCAATCAGTACAAGTATTTCTTCTAAAGAAAGTATTCTCTTTTCTGTGCGGTGGATTATGTGTTTGACTTGATCAATACCTTTCCTTTGTCATCTCTCAAAAAAAGTGTTTTATTTTTGTACTTTATTAATGAGTTGTTAAATAACAATTCATTCAGACAATTGGTGCGGCTTATTTCTTCTGCCTTTTAATATGTTTGTTGTCTAGGTAAGGGTTATGATTTCCTTCCAAAATTCATTATCAATTCTGTCCAATCCCTTAACCGAATTAGAGTTAGTGTTGATGAGAAAAAATGTTGTTATGTTTAGCGAGTTTATCTAGATGCCACCTCGTATATAGTCCAGTTTTGTTGATCTGTGGCTTCAAAAAGTTTTCCCACCCATTGAAAACGCAGATTTTTTTAAAAATGTTATCATGTTTATCATGCTAAGGCCACCCTCTTCATGTTCAGCCTCCATGATTTTTCTCTCACTTTTTCAAACGCTTTTCTATTGCTAAATTTTTTCTGCTATATAAATTTATATAGATAAGTGTTTTCATCTACTCAAAATTCTGTTGGGAAGACCAATTAATTGCATCACGTAGACGAATTGGCGAATCATAAACGTCTTTTTACGATTATCCTTGAATAGACAGATCTCTTTTACTCCAGTCTTTTATTGTTTTTTGCATACGATCTATTCTATTTTTGCCATCTTGTTGGACTCAAATAAACACCTAATATTTTAATTTTATTAACTATGGAAACTGGCACATTATATTCTTCGTTTTGTCTACCTATCTGAAGGGCTTTTGTCTTATGAACGTTCAGTTTCAAGCCTGAAAATCTTTCAAACCAGTTTATTATTTCCAACGATTTATTAATGTCTTTCTTGTTTTTTTTAAAAATAGGGTTGTATCGTCAGCCCTTTGTTTTATTTTCAAACAACAATAAGCTCTTTCTGCAGATTGTGGTAGTCTGATACCTTCAATAGTACTATTTTTCACTCTGATGGCTAGTACTTCAACAGCTAATACAAATGCAAGGGTGAAAACGGACATCCTTGTCTAATGCCACATAACACGGCGAAAGGTTCTGAAAGCCATCCTCCATGGTTTATGCTACTTGAGGTATTGTTGTTAAGTACATAGATCCATCTTTGGAACTCAGCTCCGAAGCCAAAGATATCGAAAACGTGCTTCATAAATGGTTTTGAAATCGAGTCGAAGGCTGTGAAGTAGTCGACTGCCAGCAGATATCCGTCTTTATTTGTTTTATTTTGATAGTTATTTTGCATCGTCTATTGATCTTATTACTGTAGCAATGTTTCTACCCTTAATAAAACCCACCGGATCGTCGTTTATCAATTTGTGTATAACTTTACCGAGTCTTTCTGCCATTACTTTAGCTAGTATTTTGTAATCAGAATTAGTCAGTGTTATTGGCATTTAGTCTCTGTCTAAATCCTTGCCTTTGTGTAGTAGCGTAATTATTCCTGTTTTTGTGTATAAGAGAGTTCTCCTGTAAAGAATGATTCCGCATAAGATTCTGGTATCACTTTAGACAGTTTACTCAAAACAAACTTTTAAACATTCGATGGTAATGCCATCACTGCCAGGCCCAGAGCCATTTCTTAATTTATTCAGGGCGTACGTTGTTTCCTCTATCGAGATCATTCCTTCGCATAGGTCAGCTTCGTATTTTTCTAGTCGTGGGTATGTTACGTTTTCTAAAAACTGGTTAGCTGCCTCTTTAACATTGTCTACAGTTGGGATTGATTATAGAGGTTTGAGTAGGACAACTGTTCTTGCAGTATGTCATTTTGGTCAGTTATTGTTTCACCCATATCTTTGCGTAGTCTTGTAATAATTTTTCACATTCCTCTGATTTTTCTAGATTACAAAAGTATTTCGTATTCCGTTCACCACCTTTGACCCATTTTGTTCTTGATCGAACTTGTGCACCCTTAGCTTTGTCCATGTGCATTATTTCAAATTGCTGTTTAAGTTGAGAAAGTCGGGCGCAAGCTTCTTGTTGTCAGTGTTATGAACTAGAATATTCTCCGTTTCTTTTAGCTGCATTGTATCCTTTGAAACTCAAATCTTTTTTTACAAGACAGATCTTTCCCATACTCGCTACAAAAGTGTCTGATTTCCATCTTACATAATTCCCATTTGTCTATGTTTGAAATGTTTTCATTAGAGTACTTATCTAGCAGTTCGTCGAGTAGGTTGTTCATTTTTTGTAAGAAATTAGGTTTTTTTTTAAAGTAACTGTTGTTGAATTTCCAGTATCCTGGACCGCGCTGAAATTCACTGCTATTAAACTCACAAACTATTGCTTTATGATCGGAGTTAGGAACCGTCAATAATTCTGAAGAAACACAGAATTGCAACATTCCCTCCGAGGCGAAACGATAATCCAGGCGTCGCGCTATAAATGGATTATTTCTGTTCCAGCTGTATTCTTTTTCATCCTTATGAAATGAACGCCATGTGTCGATTAATTCCAATGAATTCGTAAGCTTATTGAATTGGCTCACTTCGGCGTCACGGTGAGGTTGCCCTGATATACTGTCTAACTTGTACATAATTAAAGTCCCCCACTAAAACTGAGTTTTGCGGGAAGAATTCATTGCATTTTTCTTGTACATCCTTGAAAAAGGCTATTTTGTCTCCTGCATTGTTTGGAGCGTACGTATTTACAAGAATGAAATCATAATTTTCGTTTTTGACAGATACAGCTAAGATTCTGTTTTGTGACAGTTTTAAGCTAATTTTTCCATAGAAATTTTTTGAGACCAGAATAATCTCGCCTTTACTCCTATTGGTACCTTCATTGTAGTAAATCTCCCCTCCCCGTTGTTTTTCCCATATAGGTAAGTCGTTCCACGTTAAATGAGCTTCCTGTAAGCACACAAAGTCAAAGCGTTTGCTTTTCAGATAATGAAATACTGATAATCTTTTTAAGATTTGTTTTAATCCTCTAACATTCAGAGTAACAATACGCATTTTATCCACACCAATACAGGAAATATATACTGACTTCCATAAAAAACGCGAAAAATTGAAAGGCTATTTTTCGGGTGAAAAGGGGTGAATATACAATATTGAACCATTGTGGCAAGTTGTTTGGGTCCAAGACTCACGTGCAGTAAAAAAAATTGTGTGAGCAACACATCATTCCCGGCATTGGAGGGTCAACAAAAATGGCAAACTGGTTGCTGCATGTGAGGCACGTGCACACCATGCAGAGCAAAGTTAACCAGCGACAAGTACGCAGGCATGCAGCCTTTATAAAGCCGCGCTACAAGGTTCAGATAACGACTTGCCGTCTGAGCGCTACAGAGATGCCAAGACTACGAGCAGAGGAACGCAGTCGTGCCCTAGGCCATCTGGAGGCTGGTGTGGATGCCAGGCAGGTCGCCAACATCTTTAACGTCCACATCTCAACCATCTATCGTCTGCAGCACTGCATGCGAGTCACTGGTACCACTGATGATCGTCCCCGGCCAGGCCGTCCTCGGGTCACCACACCAAGAGAGGATCGCCATTTTGTTCGAACCCATCTGCGGGACAGGCGGCAAACAGCCGCTAACACTGCTCGACAGGTGCCTGGGAATCTCCAGCAACGAATCAGCCTCAACACTGTGCGGCGGCGTCTTCAGGAGAACGGGCTGGCATGTAGGCGTCCTCACAGAGGTCCGGTACTGACACCAAGACACCGGCAGGACAGGCTGCAGTGGGCACAAGCCCGAATCAACTGGCGTAGGCAGCAGTGGGGATGCATACTGTTCTCAGATGAGAGCCGTTTTTGTATTGACATGGCTGACGGTCGTGTCAGAATATGGCGTCGACCTGGTGAACGCTATGCTGACTCCTGTGTGGTAGAGCGGAACCCCTGGGGAGGCCCGAACGTTATGATATGGGGTGCAGTTAGCATTAACCACGCCTTAGGACCAGTCATCTTTCAGAACATTGGTCCTGGTCGCGGACAGGGTGTCGATGCACAGCGCTACATCCACCAGGTGCTCAGACCCCATGTCGTTCCTTTTTTTGCGCAACACCCAAACTGGACATTCCAACAGGACAATGCAAGACCACACACCGCCAGGGCCACCAAGCAATTTCTTCAGCATAACAACGTCAATGTGCTGCCCTGGCCAGCCCTCAGTCCCGATTTAAACCCAATAGAACATTTTGGGGATGAACTTGGCAGATGGTTGGACCTCCTGCGTCCACGACCAGCAACAGCGGCTCAACTTCACCAGGCCATCGTCCATGTGTGGGCTGGTGTGCCAAGGGGACGCATCAACCACCTGGTCCACTCAATGAGCCGCAGGTGTCAAGCAGTTGTCCATGCAAATGGTGGCCACACACGGTATTAGGACTTCCAGCTGGTTTGTCACGTGACCTTGGAGATTTTCCACACAAAGACATATTGCTGATGACATTTTCACACATTACCGGTGTAATGAATCAAATCACGTTGAATTCTCGCTTCCACTCTGTACAATTGTGACCAATAAAATTCACCCCCAACCTTCAGCTTGTTTTGCTTTCGCGTTTTTTATGGAAGTCAGTATATGTTGAATTTTCTTAGCATATGAAAACCAGACAAGACAAAAACCAGAATTCACATTCTTGAATCACAGTCCGTAAATCGATTCCTGGTCATCAACAGGTCGCCTGCGGAGCGATAGACAATCAGCCATGTACCTCTCTTTCCTCACGGTCGGAATCAAGGGGAGGAGGGAGTCAGACCGATCTGGGCTGCTTGCTCCCTGATGTCCTCGGACTGTTGGCGTCCCTCCGGCGTTTGGGCGTTTCCGACCGGTGTCGTGAGGAGCTGCCAAGCTGCACAGAGGAGTGGATGGTCGTCTGCCGTGAATTCGGCCGTCCTCTTGTTTCTTTATCTTTGTTTGTTTTTCTTTGTGAATTTCTATCCTCTCTCTGTCGTTCCACTTTATCACATCCATAATCACTCTGTTCACTCTCACTGCCATTGTTTCTATCACACTCTCCCTTCATACCAGTTTCATCCTCTCGGTCCTTTCTTGCTTGACCAGCCACTAAAAGCTCACACTGTGAATCTCCACGTTTGTGGCCTGGTTTTTGACAGGCTCTGCACACGATGTCATTCGTACAGTCAGTGACATGGTGACCTTGTTCCAAACATTTGGAGCATGTAAATTACCTTTTTCACATGTGTTTGCTCCTTGTGGTAGATTTTGCGTTGAAAATGCTAAATTTCAACGTTTTCTCCAGGGGCGTAGTTGGGACGGTTATGAATACAAATCTTCTTCCGGTGAAGAAACGTGTGAGTTTACCGTCGACGTCTCTGGCTCTTTCAGTTTTTATTTGAGAGCGCATTTTGCGCATCCTGCTTTTGTTAATGCGTGCTCTTATCGCTGAGTCTGCCACGGAAATAGGTACATTGTCTATCCAGACATTGGTGGAAGGTTTCTCCTCCCCAGTTTCGTTCCTCAGAATAAAGGGGTTCGTGTTTTTCACTTGGAGTAAGACACCTCTCACCTTTTTTTTTTTTTTTTTTTTGTGGCATCAGTTCTCGGATCAATGGGAGCACCTATGGTGGTGAATTTTTTTTTCTCTTCCCTAAGGCCAAAATCCACCTCTTCATTTTTTGGTGCTTCACACTGTCCTCTTCATCTACCAAAAAAAAAAAAAAAAAAAAACGGAAAAAAAAAATTCCACTACTAGGTTTTTTTGTCTTTTTTTCCCCTTTCCCAACCAATCTCTTACACACCATGCATAGTCTGTATGTTCTCTTACAAATGGACAAACTTTTGCTGATTTTAGTGTTTTGGCAATTGATGCATAAGTGTCTGGGGTTGTTAATGTACTAATGTGTGGTGTACTGGCACTCTCACTCTGATAATGTGTTGCATTATACGGAAACGGAACCAACATAGATGAAACAAAGGACTTAATTATTTTTAGTTTTTCATTTTGTTTTACACATACACCCGCACACACACTCTCTTCCCCCCCCCCCCCCCCCCCCCCCCTCCCTCTCTCTCAAATATGCTAACAATGCCTCTGTACTTTCTTGCACTCTTTCGTTTTCGCCTGTGTAAGACTGCTGCACGTGGGGAATGTGGAAAATGATGGGGATCATGCATAATTTCTTTTCACCTCGCACCTTTATTCCTTAGGTTTAGGTTTAGGTTTGTAGGGACAATTGCCTTTAGCAATTATAGCCAGAACTGGCTTTACATGTCCCTTCTACGTGTTATCTGTCTTCACACGGTCAGGTCTTTAACTCGCTCAAGTCTTTATTTATCATAGTCAAAATAAATAGTCTTCAATAATACACTATCATCAATAGAGCTTTTGAAACGGTTACTATTTTGTGCACGTTTAATGTTAGGGGTTAATTTATTCCAAAGATTTGTTACTCTGTTACTAAAAGAAAATTTCCTTAGGTTAGTGCGATAATATTCATGATAAATTTTATTCACACTTTTTCTGGTAATATCAACTCTTGATGCAGTAAAAAAAATTTGAAATAGGAATATTGTCAACACAATTAAATATTTTATAGACTTGGATCAAATCGCCCCTCACTCGTCTTGTTTTTAGGGTAGGCAGTCCAAGAGCTTTTAACCTACCTTCATAGGAAAGATTTTGTATATTCTTTACAAGCTTTGTTGCTCTTCTTTGTACTCTTTCCAAAGCAGCAGACTGCCTCTTTAATCGAGGATACCAACTTGTATTGCCATATTCCAAATGAGGTCTAACGAAAGCCTTGTATAGTTTTGTAAAAATATCTTTTCCTATGTGACTAAAAGTACGTTTAATTATACCAATCATTTTATTAGCTTTATTTATAGACTTGAACTAGATGCGGTGATCTGGTGTCTTTGGTCGCTGGGTAGAGTCTCCATAGCCCGTTGATCAGCTGGGCGCCGACCATGGAGCCCTGGCCTGACTAGTCCGAGGGTTCACTAGTCCGAGGGTTCAATAGTCCCGAGGGTTTACTAGTCCGAGGGTAGGGTTCTAACCCTAACCCTAACCCTAACCCTAACCCTCGGACTAGTGAACCCTCGGACTACCCTAACCCTAACCCTCGGACAAGTGAACCCTCGGACTAGTGAACCCTCGGACAAGTGGGACGTTCCCGGCCTGCCACCTGTTCCGCCGCCACACACATCTCCAGGACCGTAGCTGGACAGTCGGAGGAGACATTCGGAATGCCTCTAGTTTTGAGGAAAACCGGGTTGACTCCAGCAGACATCTTTAAGTATTGAAGGAACGGACGTGATGGCAGAAAAAGGCGAAGAGTCAAAACAACGATATCCTTATCAAACGGTCCGGTTGACAGATCGAGTTGACACAGCAAGGTTGTTGCCAAGTCGATCGAACGAAAGAACGAACTCGGTTCACACTCGGTTTGCAGAGAACGACTAGAGCTGAAAAAAGCGTGACCGCTCGCCACGGCAGTCGCTCACCAAGTCCTTGTGTGTGTGTGTGTGTGTGTGTGTGTGTGTGTGTGTGTGTGTGTGTGTGTGTGTGTATGTGTGTATGTGTGTGTGTGTGTGTGTGTGTGTGTGTGTTTCATTTTCTTTTGTGTGGTGTATGTATGTATCTGTGTGTGTGTGTTTCATTTTCTTTGTGTCGTGTGGTGTGTGTGTGTGTGTGTGTGTGTGTGTGTGTGTGTGTGTGTGTGTGTGTGTGTGTGTGTGTTTCATTTTCTTAGTGCCGTGTGGTGCATGTGCGCGCGCGCGCGCGCGCGCGTGTGTGTGTGTGTGTGTGTGTGTGTGTGTGGTTTCACTTTCTTTGTGTCGTGTGGTGTGTGTGTGTGTGTGTGTGTGTGTGTGTGTGTGTGTGTGTGTGTGTGTGTTGTTGTTGTTGTTTGCTTGTTTGTTTGTTTGCCATTTTGTTTCCTTAATTGTGTGTGTGTTTCTTTGTTTTGTCTCCTTTCTCTTGTGTTTCCTCAATGGAAGAATAGATTTCTACCCGGCTAACAAGCCTGCCTCTGCCGTGGGTGTGTGTGTGTGTTTTTGTGTGTGTGTGCTTATTTGTGTGTGGGGTGTGTGTGTGTGTGTGTGTGTGTGCGCGCGCGCGGGGCGCGGTGTGTATGTGTGTTTTGTGTGTGTGTGTGTGTGTGTGTGTGTTTGTGCTTATTTGTGTCGGGTGTGTGTGTGTGTGGGGGTGTGTGTTGTGGGGTGTGTGTGTGTGTGTGTGCGTGCGTGCGTGCGTGCGGTGTGTGTGGTGTGTGTGTGTGTGGGGTGTGTGTGTTGTGTGTGCTTATTTGTGTCTGTTTTGTCTGTGTGTGTGTGGGGTGTGTGTGTGTGCGTGCGTGTTGTGTGTGTGGGGGTTTGTGTGTGGGGTGTGTGTGTGTGTGTGTGCGCGTGTGTGTGCGCGCGCGTGTGTGTGCGTGCATGCGTGCGTGCGTGCGTATGTGTGCGTATGCGCGCGCGCGCGTGTTATGTGTGTGTGTGTGGTGTGTGTGTGTGTGTGTGTGTGTGTGTGTGTGTGTGGTGTGTGTGTGATATGTACAACTTATGCCACAATTTTCCATGGGGCCCCTGACTTTAATAACTATCTTATTTGTATAATTTTCAAAAATTTAAATTATAAAACTCAGTTGTCTGTCTGTCTGTTCGCTTTATACACGGCCACAGTTTTAGGCCGATCGCCGTCAGATTTGGTATCAAGTATTCTTGGTTTTCCTTTACAAACAGCAACGTCGGGTCGGCGATCACGGACGCATTGCGTCGTGCGCAATGTGCGCCCCACAACGCAAAAACTGCCACGAACACTCACGACAAAAAAACTCGCCGGAGCGAGTGGGTCAAAGCCCAAACCCTAGTAAGTGAAAGAGTTTGGCCATTCCATGAAAATACAAACTAAATTTGTGTGGGGTTACAAGAAAAATAAACTGTTTTCAAAACAATGATCTTCCCCTTTTGAAAAAAAGGGTGGCATTTTAGTCTAAAGTAATGAAAAAAAAAAAAAAAGGAAAGAAAGAAGGAAAAGAAAAGACAAACCTGATTTGAAGTAAAAAGCAGCGACACAGTTGCATTTTGCTGCGACCGGGTTCCCGAACGCTCGATTTCTGTTGCACCTTTCTCAATCCTCGCCCCAGTTTTGGGCCTACCCCTTTCCCTGTAGTCCTGCCCCCAAATGTCACTAATCATAAAACATCAAGATTCAAAACCATTTGCTTAGGCCCCTTTTCCCATCCGACCATCGATCACAATCAATGAATCGATCCAACCCACACACGTAACACACACACACACACACAATAACAGATTTTCAAGTGGAAGACGGGCCACACCTGTAGTCTCTCTGTGTCTATGCAACCAAAATTAGGCAGGAAGTTGGACATCATCAGGTGTGAATGAATAGTCACGTGCTGGCTCTCCAGGCTAGACAGAATGGCGGCACCAATGTTGTTAAGGCGGAGTTTGTCTGCTAGCCGTGCCTCTGTAAGGGGGAGAGGAGAGATGCGGCGTGTGGTCTCTGATGTGGGCGGACTGGGTCAATGAGTCATGAGGGTTGCAACAACCTGTGCGGTGGGGAAAGGTGTGGGAGATGAGGTGAAGGTGTGTCATGTTTACCTCCCCTGCTTGTTTTTTCCCACCGACAGGCACGTGACGTTTTGGTTTTGTTTGTTTGGTGTGTGTGTGTGTGGGGGGGGGGGGGGGAGGGGGGGAAGGACAGAAAGATGGGGAGGGACAACGGGGAGTAGTAAGGAGTGGGAAGAGTGAAAAAGGGTGAGGGATTCTTGTTGCACTGTGTGTGTGTGTGTGTGTGTGTGTGTGTGTGTGTGTGTGTGTGTGTGTATCTGTCTGCCTGTCTGTATGCTTGTGTGTCAGTATGTGTCTTTGTGTCTCTGTATATGTGTGTTGTTTGTTTGTTTTGTCTCCTTCTTTTTTTTCTTCCTGGACAAAAGAATAAATATCTACGCCAGCTAAGGGTCCCTCTGTCCCTTGTTGTGTGTGTGTGTGTGTGCGTGCGTGCGTGCGTGCGTGCGTGCGTGCGTGCGTGTGTGTGTGGTCTGTCTGTCTGTCTGTCTGTGCCTTTCTATAACATTTCGCAAAGTGTGTGCGTGTGTGTGTGTGTGTTTGTGTGTGTGTGTGTGTGTGTGTGTGTGTGTGTGTGTGTGTGTGTGTGTGTGTGTGTGTGTGTGTGTGTGTGTTGTGAGTGTGTGTGTCTGTGTGTGTGTGTGTGTGTGTGTGTGTGTGCGTGCGTGCGTGCGTGCGTGCGTGCGTGCGTGCGTGTGTGTGTGTATGTATGTGTTTGTGTGTGTCTGTGTGTGTGTATGTGGCTTTCTGTAACATCTCGCAAATTTTGTGTGTGCGTGCGCGCGCGCGCGCGCGTGTGTGTGTGTGTGTGGTGTGTGTGTGTGGGGTGTGTGTGTGTGTGTGTGTGTGTGTGTGTGTGTGTTTGCTCTGTATGATTGATAAGTGTCTTATATTCTTTCCGTCTTTCCCTCTTTCTTTCTGTCTGTCTACAGTAGAAAAAAAACACTGGTATCTGCTCTTGTTTTTCGCTACTGTTCCTCCTCTCTCTCTCTCTCTCTCTTCTCTCTTTCTCTCTCCCCTCTCTCTCTCTCATCTCTCTCGCTCCTTCTCCTTTTCTCTCTCTCTCTCTCTCTCTCTCTCTCTCTCCCCACCCCCCAAAGACTTTATCTTTTAATTGCTTCCTTCCAGCTTTCAGTTGTTGTTGTTTTTTTTCTTTACTCCCTTCCTTTTGTTTTACTTCCTTCCTTCCTGCTTTCATCGATTCCTTCTTTCCGTTCTTTGTTGAGTTCTTCATTTCCACACCTGCCTCAAACATAGCTGTTTGTTGAGGATGTTTAGTTCCATACCTCCCTAACACATGGCTGTTTGTTGAGGATGTTTAGTTCCATACCTACCTCACACATGGCTGTTTGTTGAGGATGTTTAGTTCCACACCTACCTCAGACATGGCTGTTTGTTGAGGATGTTTAGTTGCATACCTACCTCACACATGGCTGTTTGTTGAGGATGTTTAGTTCCATACCTACCTCACGCATGGCTGTTTGTTGAGGATGTTTAGCTGCATACCTACCTAAACACATGGCTGTTTGTTGAGGATGTTTAGCTGCATACCTACCTCACACATGGCTGTTTGTTGAGGATGTTTAGCTGCATACCTACCTCACACAGGGCTGTTTGTTGAGGATGTTTAGCTGCATACCTACCTCACACATGGCGTTTGTTGAGGATGTTTAGTTCCATACTACCCCCACACGGCTGTTTGTTGAGGATGTTTTTTGCATACCTACCTCACACATGGCTGTTTGTTGAGGATGTTTAGTTCCATACCTACCTCACACATGGCTGTTTGTTGAGGATGTTTGGTTCCATACCTACCTCACACATGGCTGTTTGTTGACGATGTTTAGTTTCATACCTACCTCAACACATGGCTGTTTGTTGAGGATGTTTAGTTCCCACACCTACCTCACACACGGCTGTTTGTTGAGGATGCTTAGTTCCACACCTACCTCACACATGGCTGTTTGTTGAGGATGTTTAGTTCCACACCTACCTCAGACATTGCTGTGGAGGATGTTTAGTTGCATACCTACCTCACACATGGCTGTTTGTTGAGGATGTTTAGTTCTATAGCTACCTCACACATGGCTTTTTTGTTGAGGATGTTTAGTTCCACACCTACCTCACACCTACCTCACACATAGCTGTTTGTTGAGGATGCTCAGTTCCATACCTACCTCACACATGGCTGTTTGTTGAAGATGTTTAGTTTCATACCTACCTCACACATGGCTGTTTGTTGAGGATGTTTAGTTCCACACCTACCTCACAACAGGGCTGTTTGTTGAGGATGTTTAGTTGCATACCCACCTCACACACGGCTGTTTGTTGAGGATGCTCAGTTCCACACCTACCTCACACATGGCTGTTTGTTGAGGATGCTTAGTTTTATACCTACCTCACACACGGCTGTTTGTTGAGGAGTTTAGTTCCATACCTACCTCACACACGGCTGTTTGTTGAGGATGTTTAGTTGCATACTACCTCACACATGGCAGTTTGGGTGAGGATGTTTAGTTTCATACCTACCTCACACATGGCTGTTTGTTGAGGATGTTTAGTTCCATACCTACCTCACACATGGCTGTTTGTTGAGGATGTTTAGTTGCATACCTACCTCACACATGGCTGTTTGTTGAGGATGTTTAGTTGCATACCTACCTCACACATGGCTGTTCGTTCAGGATGTTTAGTTCCATACCAACCTCACACGTGGTTGTTTGTTGAGGATGTTTGGGTTGCATACCTACCTCAGACATGGCTGTTTGTTGAGGATGTTTAATTCCATACCTACCTCAGACACGGCTGTTTCGTGAGGATGTTTAGTGCCATACTACCTCAGACATGGCTGTTTGTTGAGGATGTTTAGTTCCATACCTACCTCACACATGGCTGTTTGTTGAGGATATTTGTTGCATGCCTACCTCAGACATGGCTGTTGGTTGAGGATTTTTAGTTGCATGCCTACCTCAGACATGGCTGTTGGTTGAGGATGTTAAGTTGCATGCCTACCTCAGACATGGCTGTTGGTTGAGGATGTTTAGTTGCATGCCTACCACAGACATGGCTGTTGGTTGAGGATGTTTAATTGCATGCCTACCTCAGACATGGCTGTTGGTTGAGGATGTTTAGTTGCATGCCTACCTCAGACATGGCTGGTGGTTGAGGATGTATAGTTGCATGCCTACCTCAGACATGGCTGTTGGTTGAGGTGCTTTCGTTCCATTCCTCCCTCAATCATGTCTGTTGGTTTACATTCGTTAGTTCCAGACCATACACAGGCCTTTAGGATTCTAACCCAGTGGAGTGAAGCAGTAAGTAAACCGTATCAGTATCAGTAGACCGATATGACTGCCCTCAGCGATTATCAGTAAACCGATATGACTGCCCTCAGCGATTATCAGTAAACCGATATGACTGCCCTCAGCGATTGTTAGTAAACGATATGACTGCCGTCAGTGATTATCAGTAAACCGATATGACTGCCCTCAGCGATTGTCAGTAAACGATATGACTGCCGTCAGTGATTATCAGTAAACCGATATGACTGCCGTTAGCGATTGTCAGTAAACGATATGACTGCCCTCAGCGATTATCAGTAAGCCAATATGACTGCCCTCAGCGATTATCAGTAAACCGATATGACTGCCGTCAGCGATTATCAGTAAACCGATATGACTACCCTCAGCAATTATCAGTAAACCGATGTGACTGCCCTCAGCGATTGTCAGTAAACCGATATGACTGCCGTCAGCGATTATCAGTAAACCGATGTGACTGCCCTCGGCGATTGTCAGTAAACCGATATGACTGCCCTCAGCGATTGTTAGTAAACCGATATGACTGCCCTCAGCGATTATCAGTAAACCGATATGACTGCCCTCAGCGATTGTTAGTCCTTCTTTCTGGTGCTTTTGTTCCATTTCTAACCGTTAAAACATGGATTCTATCATTATTATTATCATTATCTTTTAAGATATGAGTTTTATTTTCCGAGAGAGAAACACCTACAAACAGTATGTTTTTAAGATATGTAATTCGTTTCCTGTTGAGTACTTTTTTTCCTTTCTATTCATCGAAGCACCAAGACATACTTTGACCTAAGGATTTTGAGTGTGTGTGAGTGTGTGTGTGTGTGTGTGTGTGTGTGTGTGTGTGTGTGTGTGTGTGTGTGTGTGTGTGTGTGTATGTGTGTGTGTGTGTGTGTGTGTGTGTGTGTGTGTGTGTGTGTGTGTGTGTGTGTGTGAGTGTGTGTGTATGTGTGTGTATGTGTGTGTGTGTGTGTGTGTGTGTGTGTGCGTGCGTGCGTGCACGCGCGCACTCGCGCGTGCGGGCGTGCGTGCGTGTGTGTGTGTGTGTGTGTGTGTGTGTGTGTGTGTGTGTGTGTGTGTGTGTGTGTGTGTGTGTGTGTGTGTGTGTGTGTGTAGATAGATGTGTGTTGACTGGATTGTTGAACTATCGCGTCAATATACCATTTTATTTCATTTGATTTTCTTTTGTTTCATTTTATCCAGTTTTATTTCTATGACATGGATACCGAAGCTCGGAACGGTGACTCAATAGATAGCTACCAAATTCTGGTGCCTGTGCCCATTGGCCAGGCGAACGGGTGATTTATCACTGAACAAAGAAGATCGAAATCCAGGCCAGGTTTTCCTTGCCCTAGTGACAACTGAAACGTCCTTACCTGTCTTACAGGCATCAATGTAAAGAATGTAGTTTATTGATCCAGAGAGAGAGAGAGAGGGAGAGAGAGGGGGGGAGAGAGAGATTGTTAAATTGAATTCGATGGATGTTGGTTTTAAAAAAAAAAGGTAATCAGACATCAATGACTACTTTTTTGCAAACGTACTCAAAATGCCCTAAAATTGGATCTATATTCTGCAAGAAAGCTCAAAGTCACAACCGGTGGAATATGACTCAAGAAAGTGTGACTGGCTCATCACTATAAATGTTAGAAAACAGTTCACAGTGCACGCATTCTCTCAGTTCCTTAACGTTCAACCCATGCTATCTGGCAAGATGTTTTTCTGTCTCTCTTTCTAAATTATCTATAATTATGGTATTCATTGGCTTGTCCACCTACGCTATGTACTCCCCGAACATGCATAGACTTTGATATCATTGTAATATATATATGTCTGAGTGGATGTTGAGGATGTTTAGTTGCATACCCACCTCACACACGGCTGTTATTTTTAGGATGTTTAGTTTCATACCTACCTCACACACGGCTGTTTGTTGAGGATGTTTAGTTGCATACCCACCTCACACACGGCTGTTTTTTGAGGATGTTTAGTTCCATACCTACCTCACACACGGCTGTTTGGTGAGGATGTTTAGTTCCATACCTCCCTCACACATGGCTGTTAGTTGAGGATGTATATAATTTCATACCTACCTCACACATGGCTGTTTGTTGAGGATGTTTTGTTGCATACCTACCTCACACATGGCTGTTAGTTGAGGATGTATATAATTTCATACCTACCTCACACATGGCTGTTTGTTGAGGATGTATATAATTTCATACCTACCTCACACATGGCTGTTAGTTGAGGATGTATATAATTTCATACCTACCTCACACATGGCTGTTTGTTGAGGATGTTTTGTTGCATACCTACCTCACACATGGCTGTTTGTTGAGGATGTTTAGTTCCATACCTACCTCACACATGGCTGTTAGTTGAGGATGTATATAATTTCATACCTACCTCACACATGGCTGTTTGTTGAGGATGTTTGTTGCCATACCTACCTCACACATGGCTGTTTGTTGAGGATGTTTAGTTGCATACCTACCTCACACATGGCTGTTGTTGAGGATGTATTATTTCCTACCCACATGCTGTTTGTGAGAGTTTAGTTCCACCCACCACCAGTGTTTGTTAGGGGTTAGTCTCCTACTACACATGCTGTTTGGATTCGTTGTGCAGCCATAACAGGCTTTAGGATTTAACCGTGGAGTGGAGCAGTAGTAACGTATCAGTCAGTAGACCGATATGACTGCCCTCAGCGATTATCAGTAAACCGATATGACTGCCCTCAGCGATTATCAGTAAACCGATATGACTGCCCTCAGCGATTATCAGTAAACCGATATGACTGCCCTCAGCACCTATGCTATATACTCCCCGAACATGTATAGACTTTGATGTAATTGTAATATAGACATGTTTTATTGAATGATACTTTATTGTACATCACATTGTCGCCATGGAAAAGGATAGATCTATATTCAAAAGGTGTAGATGACGTCTGTTTGAAGTGTTGTGTGTCAAATGCCATATAAATTCCATCAGCGCCTGTTACACAGTGTTACGCATGTTACACAGTGAGTGGCTCGTCACACGTTATCCACCATGCAGTCTCCTCCTGTGTGGACCAGTACCAGAACTTTAGAAAAGTAGTTACAGACTCAGAATCAAAAACTTACTTGGAGAATATTTCGACAGGGTCACCCTGTCTTCTCCAGAGAAGACAGGCTGGAGAAGACAGGGCGACCCTGTCGAAATATTCTCCAAGTAAATTTTTGATTCTGAGTCTGTAACTACTTTTCTAATGTCGAATCCAGAATCCAGAAACATATTCTTAATACCAGAACTGTTTCTTCTTCACTGGCACTGGTGTCCTATGGTAGGAATTTTTTTTTTCTGTTTTGGACTGATGTGAAAAAGTTGATCATCCGTTTGTGTGTTCCAGTCCTGTTGCCAGAGCTCTTTGGGAGCGTGCCGGTGTTCCCCGGGTTCTATGTTCCCCAGTAGCGCTGTTCCCCGTGTCTCTGTTCCCCAGTGTCGATGTTCCCCGACCGAATAAGCGTGCCGCTGTTCCCGTACCGGTGTTCCCCAGGTTCTCTGTTCCCCAGTAGCGCTTTTCCCAAACCGATTTCAATGCACGTTAGCGCCAGTACGGGCCCTACTGTACAAGGAGAGGTTGCGCCGGGCACATCCCAAGGTAAACAAAATAATAGGGGGGGGGGGGGGGGAAATGCACATGCCCACGCACCCTCCCCTCCCCACCGAGAGAGAGAGAGAGCGAGAGAGAGTTGCACGTGCCCCACGCGTGTCAACTCAGGTTGTTCCCATTTCAACCGCGACATTGGAAGTGTCATCGCGCTTCTGTCGTCTGCGAAGCGTGTCACTTGGCGTGGCCCCCAGGGCGCATTGCCCGGCACCGTTCCAACGGATAGGGGGTGAGGGCGGTGGGGGGAGGGGGGGAGAGCAATTTCGCTGTGAGTTGCTTGGTCAAATCAGTAAGAAAAACAGAATATTTCGATCGTGTATGATTCTAGAACGGAAAGCATGAATTTGTGACGCCAGAAAAGGGTTTTGACAGTGATGTGCTTCTTTTTACGCTTTGAACTCCTATCCCTTTATATCACACTTTGCGTGAGCTACACCTTTTCTTTCGCAACGGGCCATTTTACTTTTAGACTGTCTACACAGACCTGATGGGGTCATGCAAGTGCTGACCTGCTGGTTCCAGCGCTGTCCAGTCGGCATGAAACCCCTCTTCTACGGCCCTCCCGCTCCACCCCCAATACCCCGACCCTCCCACCCCGCCCTCCCACTGCCTCGCCTATAGCAATGAAAACAACAGTAACAACGTTTAAGTCAGCAAAACCCACAAACACCCAAAACTTGGGGAACAGCGGGCCGGGGGAACACCGGGACTGGGGAACACCGGGACCGGGGATTTGCGGGAATGGGGAACAGCGGGATCGCCACAGGGTGGGGAACAACGAAACGGGGGAAAAACCTTAGGGACTGAATTTCGATTTTTTCTTGGGGGGGGAACCCCGGGACTGGGGATATAGAGACTGGGGAACAAAGAACCTGGGGAACAGCGGTCTTTGAGTCGCCGTAACTTTGGATTTCAGATCTAGGTCGGGGAGGATGGTCTGAGTTAGTTTCTGTCTGTACTGCTCTGGGCGGTGGTCAGAATCTCATTGCTAACACGCCCGGGAACACAAGTAACAACAATGTTGTAACCATCAGATTTTCCGAAAGTGTAAGTTAAAATGAATTTGTTTTTAAATCGAATTTTAGGTGGTTGAGGTTAATACTAATTGTGACCCAGAGTAGAAAGCTAGTCAGAGTAGATTTCTCTCTCTCTCTCTCTCTCTCTCTCTCCTTCTTCTTCTCTCACACACACACACACACACACACACACACACACCACACACAACACACACACGCACGCACGCACGCACGCACGCACGCCAACCACCACACACAAACAAAACACACACACACACACACACACACACATACAACCCAACACACACACACACACACACAGGAAGAGGGGAGAACGCATCTTGAACTTAAAGAAAGGTTATGATGGCTTGTGCTTCAAAACATGTTCCCGACGTTTAGGACAGAACAGCGACATACGACAAAGGTCCCCAACAGAGATCCCTACTCTGCCTTAAGCGCATTACACACGATCAATACCCCGATGATAACGATTTCCACGGCATGTCGCGTGGGCCCTGTCAGTCAATATTTTGCACGAACTGATGTGTGTGTGTGTGTGTGTGTTTTGTGTGTGTTTTGTGTGTGTGTGTGTGTGTGTCCGCGCTTGCGCGCGCGTACACACACACACATGTGCGCGGTATGTGTGTGTGTGTGGGGGGGGGGGGGGAGTGCGTTTGTGTGCGTGTGTGTGTGTGCGTGAGAGACAGACAGACAGACAGACACCCCACACACCCACACACACACACACAGAGAGAGAGGAGAGAGAAGGAGGGAGAGAGAGGGGAGAGGACACTGACACTGCATTTTTTTATTGCCCGTTTGGGAAGTTAAGCCTTTTAGACAAGGGGTTGGCAAATGCATTCACCGATACAAAAAGCAGAAATTTCTTTGCGTATACGTACTCACACACACACACACAACACACACCCCACACACGCCCTCACCTTTCCCTCCGCCCACCAACACACACACACACACACAACGCCCTCACCTTTCCTCCGCCCCACCCACTCCCTTTTCTACTATTATCCCCAACATCCATACCGCCAAATACACACACTTGCCCACTAACCCTTCCCTCTCCCTCCCCTATTCCGCCAGCCCAACACCCTCCCCAGCCCCCCCCGCCCTCCCCAGAACATCCGCCACTTGAATCTTTCCTTATTTTAAACCCGGGTATTTTGCTCAATTATCTTTTTTCTCACATACATGGCTTCAGCTATGTACTTAGCCACTTCTTTAACAAACACGTTCATTATTATTAGATAACACTGAAGCAACGCTAGCATTATTTTGGGGGAAATTGAACGAGTATTCAACACACTGCAGCTTTTACGTTTGTCAGCAAATAAGTAGTACAAATGAAACAAAAAATGTTCTTCGTTTTTAATTCTTTTTCCACAGATGGGGCAAATAGTGTCATTCGAATATTCAGAACTTAAGAACCATTGCTTACAGTTTTTTAGACCACAAACCCCTTAACCTAAATTGGCCAAACTGATTCTGTGCCATTTTTTTTGTAACTAACGTTAGGTACTTTTCTGCCTGAAAAATATTTTTGAAGGAACAGAAGTATCTATATTTATCGTTATTATCTATTTCTGCATGCCAATTTTGTTTGAAACAGGAAATGAGTCTGTCTTTGAATTCTGTTATAAAACTATATTCGGAACAAATCCCTGGTTCAGCCAAACAATACCAAAGCCATTTTCAGTCAGAGTCTTTTGTTATTCTGTCACCAATTAAAGTGACCGATTCGTGCTGTAAAAGAAAGCATTTCGTAGGCTTGCCTACATATTCTCGACATGGGGAGTCTGGGCTAGTTTTAACCAGTATTTGATGCATTTTACAGTAGTTGTAAAGCGTAGAGAATTCCTTCCCGTTTCTCCATATATCAGTTTATTTGATGTATGTAGGGGTACATTCAGATATCTTTTTATGGCAACATGTGGACATTTTCAATCTGTTTTACTGCTTGTTCTAATCCCCAAACTTCAGCTGCGTATGTTAGGATAGGCTTTAATTTGTGCATCGAAAAGCTTCCAATATAAATTTATTCAATAGTGTTTAGTCTTCTTAATGATTCATTTTAAATTTCCGTCACTCTTTGTTTGCCTTTCTGCAAACCCTCAGGACAGAGCACTGCTAACACTCAACTTTGTGGTAAAAGCCATCCCTATGTATTTGTACGAGTTAGTTACCCTTTTCTTCTTATTTCCCTAAAACCATCTTTTTTCTGTCACTTAAGTAGCCACCTTTTCTGAAAAACCCTTACATTTGTTTTGTCAAGATTTTATTAACTTTAATCGATTTGCCCCTTCTCTAAGACTATTTATTTGATTCTGGAGCCCAATAACAGAGTCAGATAACAAAATAACATCATCCGCAAACAAAAATAAGAATATTTCAATGTACCAGGAATGGCTGAATACCATGTTTTCCATTGCTTGCAAATCCCCAGCCAATTCGTTTATGAAAAAGGAAAATAAGAGCGGGCTAAGTAGACTCCTTGTTTCACCCCCCTTGGGCATTCAAAGTAATCTGAAGAAACACATTTATCTCGTAACCCTGCTAATTACAGAATCGTAAAACATTCGTATTGCTTGATAAAGTTTCCTTTCACACCCCATTTTCTCAAAATGCCCATAAACATTTTTGTTCACAGAATCGAATGCCTTTCTGAAGTCACAAAGGCAACTTTCAGTTTAGACTTTTTTATAAGAAACTTTTGTACAATCGCATATAGGGTGAAATTATGATCTACGGTACTATAACCTGGTCTGAAGCCTGCTTGCTCTTCTATTATTTTTTCCTCTTTCTCTACCCACTTTGAAAGTCTTTTGTTTAAAATATGTGTATACACCTTACTTTACAACACTCGTTAGGGCAATGCCACGATTTGTTATCTGGCAGGTTTGGATTTCCCTTTTTATTTTTGGTGTCACGACGACCCTGGAGGTCTGCCCTGACAGGATCGGTCTAGGTGGGAGTGAAGGGAGGGGACTGACCTCACACGCCCCGCAAGAGACCACACAATAAAGATTACGATACAAACACCCCATTTATTCACACCCAAAATACCGTCATAATAAGCATTCCAACACACACAACATACACACAATTAAGCATTCCCAAAACACCCCAGCATGCACAATTTATAAATAACATTTCACCATACGACGTACACAATCACAATCACAACATTTCAACACATATGACATATACACAATTATAAATAAACATTTCCAGCATCCATTCCTTTCCACACCATGGAGTGCCTCCACACCCCTGCCTCTCCCAAGTCTACTGGGAGCACCTGTCGCACTAGGTGCTCCAAACCGAGTCGGTTCTTGAAAAGAGTCGTTCAAGGCCGACACCCTTGACACGCACAAGCAGATAGTGAAGAGCGCGTCCTGGGGGGGGGGGGGGGGGGGGGGGGGGGGAACGTGGCGTTGTTACTGGAGGTCCTGGACGGGGATCGGGGCCCGGCCAGTCAAGCCGGCGGGCTTTTCTACCAGTCCGCGGTCCCGACCAGAGTGTGGCCTCGACCAGCGCGTGGCACCAACCAGTCCGCGGTCCCAACCAGAGCGTGGCCTCAACCAGCACGTGGCACCAACCAGTCCGCGGTCCCAACCAGAGCGTGGCCCAACCAGAGCGTGGCACCAACCAGTCCAGACCCCGGGTGAAGCCCCCGGGAGGGGGGGGGGGGGGGGGGGAACGTAGCTGGGAGGAGAAAAGAAAGGGAGGGAAAGAAGAAGGGTACTGGAACCCCGCCGTCAGTACAGTCTGACCCATGCTGTTAAATCCTAACAGCCACTCGCATGATGGGCGAGGGGAGGTCTACTAAACACACAACAACGCCAGCTCAACACAGACCTGAGCGTAACACAGCACACCAACCAAATCAGGAATGTTCATTAAAGTCTTCTCACACGAAGCAGGTAAAAGACTGCATTAAATCAACAGGCTATAAAACAAATATGAATTATCTTCACCCTTCTCTCACTCACGTTTAACAATTTCCTTTCTTAGGAAATAAACCAATACAGCGACCATCGCTTTATAACTGCCACCACATTTGCAAATAATAATTCAATGGCATAATTGTCACATTTTATAGCCACATTTCAAAATAACACAAATCTCCAACCACGCATCCGAACGACAAATCATGCGTACGCACGCTCGCAACATAAACTCGTTCTCCTTGCACACACAAACAGACGGTGGCCCAAGGATAAGAGTCCGGTGAATGTGACAGGGGCGGACGAGCGAGACCAAGCAAGTACCAACCCCGAATCACCAGGTTCTCTCCCATCCCACCGACTACCGCATCACGAGATGCATAAACAGGAGAAAGAATTTTGGATATAATTTAGGATGGCCAGGTTAAAGATTGAATTAACCAGTGAAAAGGTCTCAAACAATATTTCTTTTACAATTTTGCAAACAAAAGAAAATTGCGCAAAAGAGAAGAATAAGCCCGGGCTAACAACAACAAACCAAAACAAACAAACCACGAAACTGATGCTTACCAGCTACCCGTGGGTGACCCGAAGAAGCGGGTCAAACGACTCTCTCTGCCCTCTGTCAGTCGAGAGGACAGAGGCGTAGATGCGGAAAAAAGAAGAAGTGATGTCCCTCTCCTACAGGCCGACTGTAGGAATTGAAGATTTCCGACTGTACCTTCGACGATTTCGGTGAAGAACCAAGACGGAGCAGGCGCTCCCAGAGACATCTTCCGCTCGAGTGAAGAGCTAACCTCCCTCAGCGATGGCGGCCAACAAGCCACGCTACGTCACGGAGTGAGCATACTTCAAACTAAAAGAAATGAAGCACGTGCGACAGGTAAAAAGACAGGCGAGAGGCGATAGACAGCCAGTACAAGAAAAAGATACCCACCACCGTGAACCTGCAGGATGAATGCACGGGCAGTGGAATTAGAGAGAGAGAGAGAGAAAGTAAACCTAACCTGAACTAAACACACAAAGGTGCAACACACCACAAGTCACATTAAGGGACAGATATACGACAACAACGACGACAATAACAAATGAATAATTCCGCCACCCAGTTGGGTCAAACGTCGTAGGCCTCGTGACAAACTCGTGACAATTGGAACAATATAGATCTCGACCAGTCATCTGGGTAAACACCAAGGTCAAACAATTTATTGAAATAAATAACTAAGAAATCAATAATTTTTGAACTGGCATGCTTCAACATCTGACTAATAATTTTGTCAGGACCAGAACTTTTTCCGGCCTTGAGATTACCAATGCTGGCTTGAACCTCATGCCTGGAAATTACTTCATCGAACAAAACATCTGAGTCATCTGTTGTTTCTCCCACATGGCTAAACTCGATATTTTCCTCTGGAGTAGATGATACATCCACATCATTAAAGACATTGTAAAAATGGTTATGCCACTGTTCAATGGTAATGGAGTTGTATATGGCTGACTTTCTATTGACTGATCGAATAGTTTGCCAAAATACCTTTGGATCATTAATCGACTGATTAAGTTTGGTTAATCTTCTTTGGTCAAATTCATCTTTTTTCCTGTTTAACAAATATTTGTATTCTTTTCTTTCTTTTACGTACTCTTCTCTTTTTTCTGCACGTGATTTCTTTGAAGCTCGTTTAAATTTCCATAGTGACCCCTTAATGCCTTCTTTTTTCGATCACATTCCTTGTCAAACCAGTCGTTTTTCTTTTTCTTATTTCCTATTGTTCTCATCATGCAAGAAGCAGCGCTGCAAAGTGATTTAACGAAGAGTTCAATGGAAATATTGACATCTGTATCTAGAGCTTGGTAGGCGTTCTGTAGGCTTTCATCAAATTCATGAGAACTTAATTCCTCTTCAAAAACACTAATCAAATCGTCTGACCACACAAACCTATCTTCCACACCTTGTTCAGCTTCAGCTGGCTTTTCCACATCCTGTCCTACATTTGTCCACTGAAATTTAATGGTAAATGCCAGGAGTCAATACGGTCTCCGACATTCAGCTTACAATGTTGCGTAGAAAACATATCCTGAGACATAATGACATAATCGATCACACTAGAGCCGTGAGGAGAAACATACGTAAAATCCCAGCAGACTCACATTCACCACAACCGTTAACTATGACACAGTTGATCATGAAACATAAATTCAACAACGATTTACCGAAACTATTTATAACATCATCTTTTGAAAATCTGTGCAAAACATCATCAGTCACACAATCGTCATCATCAATATCAGGTGAGTAATTAGTCATCACTTCGGGTGTTGGTTGTTCAGATCCTGTTCTTGCATTGAGGTCACCCATTATCAAAACATATACGTTTTCATTTTCTGTAGCCTGCAAGATACATTCTTCCAAGTTCACAATCCCATCTTTGATTTCATTGAATTGCACAAAGGACCATTTTCAGGGACAACATAACATGCAAACAATAAACACATCTCTATCCGAGTTAAATACACATCTGTCAATCCGTATGGCCACAACATTTTCACAATTAACATTGACTACTGAAATATATCTGGAAAAGGATTTGCGCACTAACAGAAGAACGCCACCAGAATGTCTTCCATGATGTGACAATTTTCTTGCTGGAGCAGTAAACTTAACAAAGTCTTGAAGAATATTACTGAAATCAAAAGAACTATCCACAAAGTCTCTGTCAAGCACGCAACATCAAACGTCGAAATGTAATCCATGAAAGAAAAGTCATTAAGCTTACTGTACAAGTTTTCCACATTGTAAACAAGAAATGTCACTTCCTCAAGATGATCCGGCCTGTCCTACCGTGTAGTCGTCCGTGCAGTTCGCCTGGGTCGTGCGTCATTGGCAGGGCTCTTGTTGACAGGGGGTGACAAGAAGCGGTGTAGACTGCCGTCGCCACGTCCACCTCGTCCCGCCCCACCTTTGCCACGACGCACACCACGTGCGCCCCGTGCAGGGTCAGACTGGCTGACCTCGTTGAAGCGACGAGGGGAATCCCCGTCTCTGCTTCCGCGTACTTTCTGCTGCCCTCTGCCCTCTGTTGCGCTGTCAGCTACCGGCTTCCTAACGGTATCGGCGTTGGCCTCGGACGCTGTTCGTCTGGCATCAGCGTCGGCGTGGTCGTCTCCTGCGGCAGCTACCTCCGCATAGGTTCTGGGGTCCGGTCGTTTTGGTTCCACAACCAGTCTGCCTCTCTTAAAGTAGGCCACTTTCCCTCCTTCCTGGCTTCTGCCACAATACTGGCTTGTTGTTTGGTCAGGTCGTTGGACACTGTCACGCCTTTCGCTTTCAGTCTTTCTCTGAAACCGCGGTCTGTGATCACTGCCATCTTCTTCTTCCACTGACTAAACTTGACCACCATTGGTTTGGGTCGGCCGTCTCTGTTCTCCCCTACCCTGTGAGCTCGGGCGATGTCATCGGTTGTCCATTTCATCGGCCCTCCACACTGTTGAGGGTATCGGCGATCAGTCTGGCACAAGTGTCATAGTTTTCAGACTTGGCCGTCTCAGGCACACCGTAGAAGCGAAGGTTATCTCGACGTGAGAAACCTTCCAGTCTGTCATGATTTTCTTTCAAACAGTCCATTTCACTTTTCATTTGTTCGACACTGGAGGTGAGTTTCCGGAATCCTTTTTCATTTTCGGCACACTGCCTAAACAAATCCCCAACGTCTTCTCTGGTTTCATCTAAGGACGAAGCAATCTCTTGTATATTCTTTTCAAGGCTGTCACATCGTCTCCCAATCTCCTCACACTTGCTTCTCACCAGTCCGATGTCAGATCTGATGGCACTATATTACTTTCCATGCTGGACAAACGACTGACAATAGATTCGAACCTCTCACTTTGAAGTCTGAGGGTGTCCAGTATCTGTGATGCTACGTCAGAGGAGAAACCTGAGTCTGCGGCGAGCTGGGAAGGGGAAGTCATGGTAATCCTGTCACTGCTGGATTCAGTCACTGTATCACTGTTTGCAACAGCCTCCTCTGTGCGGCACTCGTTGTCTGTAGGCCCAGGGTTCATTTCCACATCGCCACAACATAAGAGGTATGCAGCGACAAACACGAACAACAAACCCTGCAGTTTGTTCCGTTCGGCCACCACTCTAGTTCGCATTTTCAACACGAACTTGACACGCTTCGCCATGAAGTTCAGAAAAGTGCCAAGGAACAGGCCACAACTTGCCCGAAATCGCACGTTGTCCACAGGCATGGTCACTGATAGTCACAAATTTTATGTCACTGTCATCAGTGCACTTGCCGCTAGGTGACTGTCAGGCCAGGTTCTGCCAAAAGGCACTGAGTAAAGCGCTAATTAACAAAAACGACTAATTTCCAAGAGAGCTCAGGAAAAAGCGTGTTGTCGCCACAGTGAGATCATCTCAGCCCCCCGAGAGAGAGAGAGAGAGAGAGAGAGAGGACATCTGTTTACACGTCTGTTTTCGTTACATAAATAGAAATACCTGTATGCCTCACGTGCTCTGTGTATATGTGCGAGTTTGCGTGTGTATTTTGAGCATTTATCTCCCTTGATTGGTTTCATACAAGAGTTTTGCACACGTGTGTGTGTGTGTGTGTATGTGTGTGTGTGTGTGTGTGTGAAGAAGAGGAGAGACACACACAGACAGACAGACAGACAGATCCGCAAAAACGGAGAGAGAGGAGGGGGTGCGGGGAACTGGCGGATGAAAGGCTCGGGAGGGGGGGGGGGGGAAGGAGAACAGGGTGGGCGTAAGGATGGGGATGAGGGTGGGGCGGCGATAAGCAAAGCGAAAAAAAGAAAAAGAAAAAAAAGAAAAAAAAAGAAACAAACCCGAGACATCAACGAGGGAAAAGAGAAAAAGAGAGGGTGAGAAATGGAGTGAGAATGTTGACGGGGTTAACAAAAAAACAAAAAAAAAACGACGGCGTGATAAGTTCTCACGTGTTCGCATTGACGTGTGTGTCCCTGGTGTGACCGTTCCGCTCATCCAGCATCGTGGTTCCAGTTTCTGGACTGCACGCAGCGTGGTGGACGTTTGACCACTGACGACAGAGATGGCCACGACGCTTCTCAGACGGATTTGTCCAGGGAGATTTACTGCTCCTGCAGCAGCCTGTCCTGCAGTGATGACGTAGGTGTTCAACAGGTTACGTTGTTACTATTCATCGGTTTTTGGTG
Organism: Conus ventricosus; assembly: GCA_018398815.1. Classification (NCBI taxonomy): domain Eukaryota; kingdom Metazoa; phylum Mollusca; class Gastropoda; order Neogastropoda; family Conidae; genus Conus; species Conus ventricosus. The sequence continues at coordinate 17,079,136 of CM031621.1, forward strand.
TTGTTGTTGTTGTGGTGGGTTTTTTTTTAGGTCGGGCAGCCGGTTCATGGAAACCCTCTATTCTGTGGCAAAATTCATGGAAACCCTCTATTCTGTGGCAACATTCATGGAAACGCTCTATTTCTGTGGCAACATTCATGGAAACCCTCTATTTCTGTGGCAACATTCATAGAAACCCTCTATTTCTGTGGCAGCATTCATAGAAACCCTCTATTCTGTGGCAACATTCATGGAAACCCTCTATTTCTGTGGCAACATTCATAGAAACCCTCTATTTCTGTGGCAACATTCATGGAAACCCTCTATTCTGTGGCAACATTCATGGAAACCCTCTATTCTGTGGCAACATTCATGGAAACCCTCTATTTCTGTGGCAACATTCATAGAAACCCTCTATTTCTGTGGCAGCATTCATGGAAACCCTCTATTCTGTGGCAAAATAATCAGTGTTG
>CM031621.1:17087087-17107087 GCA_018398815.1 Conus ventricosus
ACACAGTGAGTAAGGACAGTGATACTGACACAGTGAGCAATGACAGTGATACTGACACAGTGAGTAATGACAGTGATACTGACACAGTGAGTAATGACAGTGATACTGACACAGTGAGCAATGACAGTTGTGATACTGACACAGTGAGTAAGGACAGTGATACTGACACAGTGAGCAATGACAGTGATACTGACACAGTGAGTAATGACAGTTGTGATACTGACACAGTGAGTAATGACAGTGATACTTACACAGTAATGACAATGACACTGACACAGTGAGTAATGACAGTGATACTGACACAGTGAGTAATGACAGTGATACTGACACAGTGAGTAATGGCAATGATACTGACACAGTGAGTGATGACAATGACACTGACACAGTGAGTAATGGCAATGATACTGACACAGTGAGTAATGACAGTGATACTGACACAGTGAGCAATGACAGTGATACTGACACAGTGAGTAATGACAATGACACTGACACAGTGAGTAATGGCAATGATACTGACACAGTGAGTAATGACAGTGATACTGACACAGTGAGTGATGACAGTGATACTGACACAGTGAGTGATGGCAATGATACTGACACAGTGAGTGATGACAGTGATGCTGACACAGTGAGTGATGACAATGATACTGACAAAGTGAGCAATGACAATAATACTGACAAAGTGAGTGATGACAATGATACTGACAAAGTGAGCAATGACAATAATACTGACAAAGTGAGTAATGACAATATTACTGACAAAGTAAACAATGACAATAATACACCATTGGGTATTTTGTTAAACGCACATTGTGGAGTGATGACGATAATGCACCATTGGGTAGTTGTTCCACGCACATTATGGAATAATGACAATAATGCACCGTTGGGTGTTTGTTCCATAAACATTATGGAGACCAGTTCAAAGTGCGCAGAGATGTTTTTAGAGAGGGAGAGGATAAGTGACCTTGCCTTTCGCTTGCGCGCATATTGAAGTCATGCACCACTTCCTGTCGATCTGATTACCTCTTCGCTTCCTGTGCACGTGCTGGCTGGCTGTTCACGACACGTCGCCGCTGATAGTGTGGCCACACGCCACAATTGGCATTTTACACTGGAACACTACATAGCCCATGCAAGCGTTTTGATGCCTACCGTAAATTTGAGCCAGCATTTAATGTTAAACTGATAATTGATCAAAAGAACAACACCGTACCAATGAAATCACCAACAGTCTTCAAATACAGGACCTTCCCCTTAGGTGACACACATTTCAGGCCTCCGCACTAAGCCCGTGACCCTATCTTTGCGCCAGGTGGTTTCTACGAAAACAGTCCCATTCCTTTGAATTTATTCAGTCTGCTTGGAACCCCCTGGCTTGTACCTTGACGGCCGTATGAAAGAAAGTGATGAGAATCAACCTTCAGACACAATAACAAATTCTCCAAAAAAAAGTTCACTGCATCCGTCTATTCATACTCGACTCCTAAAGCAAGGCCTTGGCGTATTACTTTTGGGTGTGCAGCCTGTCAAACTGTCTAGTGTAAAGCACCTGCACGGTGGATCGCGCGAGGGCAACGGCTGCGTTCAGACAGTGGGGCCGACCACGCTGAGCCGCAGACAACAAGCAGCTGGCGTAATCGTAATCTGATCCGGGCGGTCATGCCAGATAAACCAAGTATTTGGTGGCACACGGTGATTATGGTGCCCAGAAGTTGTCAGTGACTTGTATGAGTGAGTGGGACCCCGACACAGGCAAAGGGTAGTGGGGGAGCGAGGCAAGATACTCATCCTGTCCCCCCTCTACGACTCTGCGGCGCTTCCCATGATGTTTACTTCATTAACTGATTAGAGGCTTCCAAGGGTGGTGATTACACGCTTCCAAGGGTGGTGCAGGATTGACCCAGCTGGTGTGTTCGGCGGTTGAGGACAATACTTCTCAGGGTCCCACCCGCACCTTCGGGCGTATTTTTTTCTTTTTGCTACTGAAAAGCTTTCAGTCCCTCGCACATTTTTCCATCGTAACCTTACCGTACCCAGTTCATCGATATTCAAACAAGATATCGTTATGCGGATCTTGTACCTAGACCACTTATGGACGGGGCGTGCTTTTAAGCCGTTATCGTTAGAGAGAGAGAGAGACAGAGACAGAGATGCGTTTCATATAGGAAGCACCAAAAGCCAAAGAAAACTGGCAGCATATCGGGGTGAACATCCTGGCACAAGGTCCCCTTAGAGTGTGATGCCCAATGTTTAGGCCCTCCATATGGCGGCGATGACTGATGCACTTGTCTGTCCTCTTCACAGAGCGAAGTCCAGTGTGATGTTGCAATGGTCAGGTGTTATTCTGGTGGTGGTAAGTGTGGGTGGTGATGGTGGAAGTTGTAGTTCTTGCTGATAAACGTTTGGCAAAGGTCGCTGGTGATTCTCGGTGAATGCTACTGCTGATGTTGTTGTTGTCGTTCTGCTGCTGGTGCATTCACTGTTGGTTTGTATTATTGTTGTTGTTGTTGTCAGTGCCTCTGTTGCTGTTGCTGCTGTGTTGAGGGTGTGTTTGTTGGTGTGGGCTTTTTTTCAAAAACGTGATGATTATGCAAAATACGCGTGATACTTTAGCCGCTCCTGTGTGTCTCTGTCTTCTGTGCAGTCCTCTGCATGTTTCTGTATTTCTCTTATCCATTCTTTAATGCGTTGACGTGTGCGTGCGTGTGCGTGTTTATGTATCTGTTTGTGTGTGTGTGTGTGTGTGTATGTGTGTGTGTGTGTGTTTTGTGTGTGTGTGTGTGTGTGTGGTGCGTGTGTGTGTGCGTGTGTGTGTGTGCGTGTGTGTGTGTGCGTGTGTGTGAGTGTGCGTGCGTGCGTGCGTGTGTCTGTGTTGTGTGTTCATACGATTCCAGCTTTGATCCCGAGGATCAGCCCAAGCTGCGCAAGTACCAGCTGTTCTACCCTGCCCTGGTGGACGCTGACTCGCGCGTGAGTTGACGTGTTGGTTAGGTTACGAAAGATGTAGAGGAGAGAGAATCGGTGCCTTTGCCTTTCTCTCGCCACAATGGCAGTGCCCACGTTGAAGGCAGGCACCACTTCCTGTGGATCTGATTGGCTCTGTGTGCCTCCTGTTCCCGGTTTTGGCTGTCTGTTTGGCATGCTCGCTTCACTGCTGATAGTGTTCCACCGTCAGGTTTGAAGAGCACACACGGTGGTTCGAGCACTAGCACTGGCTACCGTGCAAGCTGAAGGTCGCCCGACCTGAAAAGCGGACGAGCAGAAGCTGGTATACTTATGTTACTTCAATGGGCAGCCCGGTCGACTGACTGAACAGTTCTCTCCGCCCTGAGGTGGTTGATGACACGCGCGAGTGAACGGGACTCCGACGAAACGAAGGCGAATAGTGGAGGGGGGGGGGGGGGGGGGGGGGGGGGGGCGGGCGGGATGCTGATCCTGTCCCCTGTGCATCTCTGGACGATGTATCAGGCGTAGAATCAATCGCCAGACAGCTGACATCGTTCGTCCGGTCGCTTATCCCGACATATAATTTATGAATGAAACGGTCTGCGATGAACCGGAAACATTGGTCTCTGAATCGGGCCCTTTCTGTTGAAACCCCATCTCATCCTGGACCGTCCTTTGTGTTGAAACCATTCCATCCTGGACCGTCCTTTGTGTTGAAACCATTCCATCCTGGACCGTCCTTTGTGTTGAAACCATTCCATCCTGGACCGTCCTTTGTGTTGAAACCATTCCATCCTGGATCGTCCTTTCTGTTGAAACCCCCATCTCATCCTGGATCGTCCTTTCTGTTGAAACCCCCATCTCATCCTGGATCGTCCTTTGTGTTGAAACCCCCATCTCATCCTGGATCGTCCTTTCTGTTTAAACCCCCATCTCATCCTGGATCGACCTTTGTGTTTAAACCCCCATCTCATCCTGGATCGACCTTTGTGTTTAAACCCCCATCTCATCCTGGATCGACCTTTGTGTTTAAACCCCCATCTCATCCAGGATCGACCTTTGTGTTTAAACCCCCATCTCATCCTGGATCGTCCTTTCTGTTATTCAAACCCCCATATCATCCTGGACCGTCCTTTCTGTTGAAACCCCCATCTCATCCTGGATCGTCCTTTCTGTTATTCAAACCCCCATCTCATCCTGGATCGTCCTTTCTGTTGAAACCCCATCTCATCCTGGATCGTCCTTTCTGTTGAAACTCCCATCTCATCCTGGATCGTCCTTTCTGTTGAAACCCCCATCTCATCCTGGATCGACCTTTCTGTTGAAACCCCCATCTCATCCTGGATCGTCCTTTCTTTTTAAAACCCCATCTCATCCTGGATCGTCCTTTCTCTTGAAACCATCTCATCCTGGATCGTCCTTTCTGTTGAAACCCCCATCTCATCCTGGATCGTCCTTTCTGTTGAAACCCCCATCTCATCCTGGATCGTCCTTTGTGTTGAAACCATCTCATCCTGGTTCGTCCTTACTGTTGAAACCCCCATCTCATCCTGGATCGTCCTTTCTGTTATTCAAACCCCCATCTCATCCTGGATCGTCCTTTCTGTTGAAACTCCCATCTCATCCTGGATCGTCCTTTCTGTTGAACCCCTATCTCATCCTGGATCGTCCTTTGTGTTGAAACCATCTCATCCTGGATCGTCCTTTCTGTTGAAATTCCCATCTCATCCAGGATCGTCCTTTCTGTTTAAACCCCCGTCTCATCCGGGATCGTCCTTTCTGTTGAAACCCCCATCTCATCCAGGACCTCCCTGTGTGTTGAAACCCCTATCTCATCTGGGATCGTCCTTTGTGTTGAAACCATCTCATCCTGGATCGTCCTTTGTGTTGAAACCCCCATCTCATCCGGAATCGTCCTTTCTGTTGAAACCCCCATCTCATCCAGGACCGTCCTTTCTGTTGAAACCCCCATCTCATCCAGGACCGTCCTTTCTGTTGAAACCCCTATGTCATCCAGGACCGTCCTTTGTGTTGAAACTCCCATCTCATCCGGGATCGTCCTTTGTGTTGAAACCATCTCATCCGGGATCCTCCTTTCTGTTGAAACCCCCATCTCATCCAGGACCGTCCTTTGTGTTGAAACCCCCATCTCATCCTGGACCGTCCTTTCTGTTTAAACCCCCATCTTATCCTGGATCGTCCTTTCTGTTTAAACCCCCATCTCATCCTGGATCGACCTTTGTGTTGAAACCCCCATCTCATCCTGGATCGACCTTTCAGTTGAAACCCCCATCTCATCCTAGATCGTCCTTTCTGTTGAAACCCCCATCTCATCCTGGATCGTCCTTTGTGTTGAAACCCCCATCTCATCCTGGATCGACCTTTCAGTTGAAACCCCCATCTCATCCTGGATCGTCCTTTCTGTTCAAACCCCCATCTCATCCTGGATCGTCCTTTCTGTTGAAACCATCTCATCCTGGATCGTCCTTTCTGTTTAAACATCCATCTCATCCTGGATCGTCCTTTCTGTTGAAACCATCTCATCCTGGATCGACCTTTCTGTTTAAACCCCCATCTCATCCGGGATCGACCTTTCTGTTGAAACCCCCATCTCATCGCGGATCGACCTTTCTGTTGAAACCCCCATCTCATCCTGGATCGTCCTTTCTGTTGAAACCCCCATCTCATCCTGGATCGACCTTTCTGTTTAAACCCCCATCTCATCCGGGATCGACCTTTCTGTTGAAATTCCCATCTCATCCTGGATCGTCCTTTCTGTTGAAACCCCCATCTCATCCTGGATCGTCCTTTCTGTTATTCAAACCCCCATCTCATCCTGGATCGTCCTTTCTGTTGAAACCCCCATCTCATCCTGAACCGTCCTTTCTGTTTAACCCCCATCTCATTCTTGATCGTCCTTTCTGTTGAAACCATCTCATCCTGGATCGTCCTTTCTGTTTAAACATCCATCTCATCCTGGATCGTCCTTTCTGTTGAAACCATCTCATCCTGGATCGACCTTTCTGTTTAAACCCCCATCTCATCCGGGATCGACCTTTCTGTTGAAACCCCCATCTCATCCGGGATCGACCTTTCTGTTGAAACCCCCATCTCATCCTGGATCGTCCTTTCTGTTGAAACCCCCATCTCATCCTGGATCGACCTTTCTGTTTAAACCCCCATCTCATCCGGGATCGACCTTTCGTTGAAATTCCCATCTCATCCTGGATCGTCCTTTCTGTTGAAACCCCCATCTCATCCTGGATCGTCCTTTCTGTTATTCAAACCCCCATCTCATCCTGGATCGTCCTTTCTGTTGAAACCCCCATCTCATCCTGAACCGTCCTTTCTGTTTAACCCCCATCTCATTCTTGATCGTCCTTTCTGTTGAAACCATCTCATCCTGGATCGTCCTTTCTGTTGAAACCATCTCATTCTGTATCGCCCTTTCTGTCGACACCCCCATCTCATCCTGAATCGACAGCAGTCTTAACAACTTAGCGTCCTCATTCCGTTTGAAAGTAATGATGATGATGATGATGATGGTGATGGTGATGATGATCATGGTGGTGAACATGGTGATGATGATGGTGATGATGGTGGTGATCATGATGATGAAGATGATGATGGTGATTATTATTATCATCATCATTATTATTACTATTATTTTTTTATTGTTATTATCATTATCATAACTATTATTATTATCATTCTCGTTATTATAATTATGTTATCTTTTTTTTCTTATTAATAATGTCTTCATTACCATTATTATCATCATCGTTAAAGATACTTGGTTTAGCGCCTATCCTCGGCTAGTGATCATGTTCTAATCGCTTTGCGACCCTTGCTCTTGTTTACACTCTGGGTTGTCTACCTAGGTAGAGCCGACGGAAGAGCTGCCTGCTGGCGCTATATCCAGTCGTTTCCCATATCTTTCAGTCGGTACAACCCAGTCAGTTGTCTGCCTCCAGTCTTCGATTGTTCGCGCAAGGTGCGTGCTGTGTGCGACATATCGTCCACATCGACGGCCAAACTGGCCTTTTTTCGAAAGGGATTTTACGTATTTGCTAGATTTTTGGCGTGCGTTCAACGCGGAAATTCGGTGTAAAGTCTCATGCGACTTCGTTTCATTTGCAATCAAAGAAAACAAAAATAATGATGTCTATAAGGCTGAGAGGTGAGAAAAGAGGGGTGCTTTTTTAACATGGGTGTTTTCCATTACATCTTTTTCTAAAGTAAAGGAAATGTAACGTTCTCAGACTGATCTGCGAAAGACACGTAATATCGTGTTCAAACTAGACAACACACACACACACACACACACACACACACACACACACACACACACACACACACACACACACACACACACACACACACACACACGCGGATGGATGGATGGATAGATGGACTGATATATCACACACGCACACACACACAAACACACAAAACACACACACACACACACACACACACACACACACACAACACACACACACACACACACACACACACATACACAGAGAGAGAGAGAGAGAGGAGGAGAGAGAGAGAGAGAGAGAGAGAGAGAGAGGAGAGAGAGAGAGAGAGAGAGAGAGACTGAGAGAGAGAGAGAGATAAGGATGGTTGTAATTGTTATGTTGCTGTGATGCTGCTGCTGTTGCTGCTTCTGTTGTTGCTGCTGCTGCTGCTGCTGCTGCTGTGGCTGCTACTGCTGGCATTGCTAGCACTACATCTGCTGTTCTTCTGCTGCTGCTACTGCTGTCGTTGCGACATGAAAAAAAGAGTGAATTCAAAGAACGTTAGAAGGGAAAGTAGAGGAGAGGGAGGAAGGGGAGAATGACTTATTTCACCCTTACTTCCAAATGGTAGAATTATACTCATGATTGTGTCTTTATATGTACAGCACCAGCACCCTCTGTGTGTGTGTGTGTGTGTGTGTGTGTGTGTGTGTGTGTGTGTGTGTGTGTGTGTGTGTGTGTGTGTGTCTCTCTCTGTTTCTCTCTGTCTGTCTTTGTCTCTCTGTCTCGTCGTCTGTCTGTCTGTTTGTCTATCTTCTTCTTTTTCTTCTTCTTCTTCTTCTTCCTCTTTTTCTTCTCCTCCTTCTCCTCCTCCTCCTCCTCCTCCTTCTTCTTTTTTCCTCATGAACCAGGGTACCTACCGTTCTTGTTATGGTTGTTTTGTTTTTTTCTCTCCAGTCTGGCATTCTGACGGACCAGGACTTCTTCAAAGGCCAAATGTTCTTGCGTCGACCGGGCCAAACCATGTACCGGACACTCTGTTCCACGGAATGTGAGTACACTACCACATCGGGGGAGGTCGGTGTTGACGGTGGCGGCGGCGGTGGTGGTGGTGGTGGTGGTGTGGTAGTGGTGGCGGTGATGGTGGTGACGTTCGTAGTTGTAGTGTAGTGGTGATGGTGGTGGTGGTTACAATACGTTACCGCAAATGCTCTCTACCGCGAGAATACATTACCGCAAAGTCGTATATTACGATACCGCAAAAAGACTTGCTACTTTACCGCAAATAGATTTTGTTGATTTCTGTAGCCTTTTAGCATATTTGCGTTCATGGACAAGCTGAAACTCCAACAGAGCAAAACGTACATGAAAATCAGAGCAGCAAATTCAGGCGTACTTGCACTCGCCCGCCGAGACGTGGAGAAGCAGAACGACCTGCTTGAAATACAGGCAGCCTATCAGCATGGAGCCATTACTCAGTCAAACTATGAGTGGAGACTGGCACTAAGGTACCCGCCCGTCCGAATGTGATGACGCTCTCCAGCTGATGTGATGCTGAACTGTGATTGATTTTTAATGCCAAATTTTACTGTTAATGTTTAATTAAATTCAGAGACAAAGTAGTAGATGCTGAACGTGACTTTGAATGCAAGGGTTTTTTTTTAAGGTACCTTTTTTAATGCCAAATTCAGAGACAAAGTACTGTGGTACTGTCAAAAGTACCTGTTGAACAGATTTGCGGTAACGTATTCCTGCAGATTGCGGTTTTGTAGCATCGGTTTTGCGGAAATGATATACCCACTTACGCTATAATGTGGCTTTTTTTGCGGTAACGTGGTGCTACCGTGGTGGTGACGGGGTTAGCAGTGCTTATGCGGCTGGAGGGGATGGTGGTGGTGATAGTGGTTGTGGTGGTGGTGGTTGTGGTGGTAACGCTCGTGGTGGTGATGGTGGTGGTGGTGGTAGTAGCCCTGACGCGACTAGAGGGAGAGTGGTGGTGTTGGTGGTGGTGTTGACGATGACGATGGCAGTAGCGGTGATGATAGAGGTGGTGGTGGTGGTGGTGGAGGTGGTGATATGGGTGTGGAGATGCTAGTGTGACGAGGTTGGTTTGTGTGACGTCATAGTGTGGTGATAGTGACGTCAGTAGTGGTTGTGATGATGGCGATGTTGGCTGGGGTGTTGGTGTGTGTGTATGTGTGTGTGTGGGGGGGGGGGGGAGAGGGAGTGTGACGTCGGCAATGGAAGTGGGTGATGTTGGTGCTGGTGCAGGTGGTGATGACGTCAGTGGCGGTGGTGATGTCAACTCCGGTGATGGTGATTGTGACGTCAGTGTCGGTAGTTGTCGAAGTGGTGTCGGTATGCTACAGTGAAAACCTCTCTGCTCTTTGACGGATCGTCCAATGGACGCACGTCTCAAACGTTGTCCAGCAAAACTCATCGATTAATATTTCTCGCTCAGAATACAGCGATTAATATTTCTCGCTCAGAACACAGCGATTAATATTTCTCGCTCAGAACACACCGATTAATATTTCTCGCTCAGAACACTTCGATTGATATTTCTCGCTCAGAACACACCGATTAGTATTTCTCGCTCAGAACACATCGATTAATATTTCTCGCTCAGAACACACCGATTAATATTTCCCGGTCCGAACACATAGATTAATATTTCTCGCTCAGAACACATCGATTAATCTTTCTCGCTCAGAACACATCGATTAATCTTTCTCGCTCAAAACTCATCGATTAATAGTTCTCGCTCAAAACTTATCGATTTTTCTTTTTCCCTCAAGCACATCGATTACTCTGTCATAAAAAGAAAAAAAAATCATAGATCATTATTTGTCTTCAAACCTCATTGATTTCTCTCTCTCTCTCTCTCTCTCTCTCTCTCTCTCTCTCTCTCTTCTCTCCTCTCTCTCTCTCTCTTCTCTCTCTCTCTCTCTCTCTCTCTCTCCTCAAACGCACCATTTACTCTGTCTCTCGGTAATCTTCCTCTCTCAAAACTCATCTCTGACTCTTTCATTCTCAAAACTCGATGACTATTTTCTCTCTCAAAAACCGTCAGTCACTGTTTTTTTCCCTCGCACAAATCATCAGTTACTCTTTCTCTTTCAAAATGGACCGATTACTCCTGTCTCAAAAAAATGGATCTCTCTCTCTCTCTCTCTCTCTCTCTCTCTCTCTCTCTCTCTCTCTCTCTCCTCTCTCTCTCTCTCTCTCTCTCACACACACCACACACACACACACACACACACACACACACACACACACACACACACACACACACACTAATATATATATAAATATATATTTTATATATATATATATTATATATATATATATATATATATATATATATATAAAATAACCTACCTCTCGTCTATTCATCATTTCTTCTTTTTTTATCGACTATACCACAGCGTGACTTTTGTAAAACTGCCACGGCGCAAGGAGTATTCCAAAGAAAAAGTGACAGATAGCAAAACAGGAAATGTTATCACTTCTACAACCCTGGAAGCGTTGGCGGCTATGACGTACTTCCGTGTCAGGGGAGGGTGGGGGAGTGTGCGTGCATTTCTTTATATTTGAAGAATCGAACAAAATCGATTTTGAACTGTAATGAATTTGAGTCTCACGCCAGAGAGACGTTATGTCAACAAAATGTGTGTGTGTGTGTGTGTGTGTGTGTGTGTGTGTGTGTGTGTGTGTGTGTGTGTGTGTGGTGTGTGTGTGCGTGCGTGCGTGCGTGCGTGCGTGTGTGTGCAGGCGTTGAGATAGTGGCCCATGAGGACATTGTTCCCATTAGTGCCAAGTCTTCGGACATCTTTTATCACGACCTGTTCGATTTCTTTTTCAAGTACGACGAATGCAAGGAAGACACGATGAGTGAGTATATACGATTGCGCGCGCACGCGAGCGCACGTGTGTGTGTGGTGTGTGTGTGTGTGTGTGTGTGTGTGGTGTGTGGTGGGGGGGGGGGGTTAGTGTGTGTGGGGGGGGGGTGGTGGTGGTGGTGGTGGTTGTTGTTGCTGTTGTTGTTTCAAGGGGGGGGGGGGGTGCCACTGCCAAGCTTTTTTTGTTTTGTTTGTTTTTCTTAAAGAGAGACAATCCGCGCAGTGATACAAGTGCGCGTGCTCATGGATGATAGACACTTTTCTTTCGTGAGTTAGAATGGTGTTTTCGTGCCCCATGATTACTGTGTTCGCGACATGTGACCGGCATATCTGTCCGAATAGCAAGGAAACGAGCAACGATAAATGCAGCAAGGAGGAACATAATTTATAATAATCGTGTGTGATGGACATGTCGGGCCAGAACAGGAAGAAAACGAGTAACTTTACAGAGCAACGTCACTGTTCTCCAGTTACCAGTTTTCATGAAGTGAATGACGGTGTGTGTGTGTGTGTGTGTGTGTGAGAGAGAGAGAGAGAGAGAGAGAGAGAGAGAGAGAGAGAGAGAGAGAGAGAGAGAGGTTGAGAGAGAGAGAGTGTGTGAGAGAGAGAGGTAGAGAGTGTGTGTGTGTGTGTGTGTGTGTGTGTGTGTGTGTGTGTGTGTGTGTGTGTGTGTGTGTGTGTGTGTGTGTGTGAGAGTGTGTGTGGTGTGGAGAGAGAGAGAGAGAGAGAGAGAGAGAGAGAGAGAGAGAGAGAGAGTTTTCGTTGTTGTTTTGTTGTGTTTTGTGTGTGTGTGTGTCTCGTTTTGTTTTGATTTGGGTGTTGTTGTTTTTTTTTAATATTCCACGAAGAAAACAATTGTTATCGTCCTTTTGACGCTGCTGAGCGGCCATACCCTGTGCTGTTACAGCCATCCCTTTCAGCGTGACGGAGGAACTGAGGGACATGTCGGACAAGTTTTTCGTGTGGATGAAACCTTCCGTTCTCCGCTGCCGGACCGATGGTGCCATCAGAATGTCCGTTCTGCCGCTGTACCTTGGATGGAGGGTACGGCAAGGGTTCTTGAGTTTGTGGTTGCGTTGGGTTGTACGGTGGTGTTTTGCTGTGCTGTGCTGTTTCGCTGTGCTGTGCTGTTTTGCTTTGCTGTGCTGTGCTGTTTTGCTGTGCTGTTTTGCTGTGCTGTGCTGTTTGCTGTGGTATGCTGTGCTGTGTTGTGCTTGCTTTGCTTTGCTGTGCTGTTTTGCTGGTGTATGCTGTGCTGTTTTGCTGTGCTGTGCTGTTTTGCTGTGGTATGCTGTCCTGTGCTGTGCTGTGCTGTTTTGCTGTGCTGTGCTGTTTTGCTGTGCTGTGCTGTTTTTGCTGTGCTCTGCTGTTTTGCTGTACTGTGCTGTGCTGTGCTGTGCTGTGCTGTGTTGTGTTGTGTTGTGCTGTGCTGTGCTGTGCTGTTTTGCTGTGCTGTGCTGTGCTGTTTTGCTGTGCTGTGCTGTGCTGTTTTGCTGTGCTGTGCTGTTTTTCTGTGCTGTGCTGTTTTGCTGTGCTGTGCTGTTTTGCTGTGCTGAGCTGTTTTGCTGTGCTGTGCTGTGCTGTTTTGCTGTGCTGTGCTGTGCTGTTTTGCTGTGCTGTGCTGTTTTGCTGTGCTGTGCTGTTTTGCTGTGCTGTTTTGCTGTGCTGTGCTGTTATGCTGTGCTGTGCTGTTTTGCTGTGCTGTGCTGTTTTGCTGTGCTGTGCTGTTTGCTGTGCTGTGCTGTACTATGCTGTGCTGTGCTGCTTTGCTGTGCTGTGCTGTTTTGCTGTGCTGTGCTGTTTGCTGTGCTGTGCTGTGCTGTGCTGTACTATGCTGTGCTGTGCTGTTTTGCTGTGCTGTGCTGTTTTGCTGTGCTGTGCTGCCCTGTGCTGTGCTGCCCTCTTTGTTTTGAAACATTCGGATGTTGCTTCTCTCCAGGAGGAAAGGGAGAGGGTTGAAGGAAGGGGTAGGCTTTGTGGCCACAGTGCCTTGCCATCTGCATAGGGTCTTTTGTGTGTGTGTTTTTCTTTCGTTGGTTTCTAGAGAGGCCCGAAGTCAAGTGGTCGGAGCGTTGGCCTGCAAAGCTGGCGGTCGTGAGTTCGAATCACTCGGGAGTCGGAGGATTATGACGGCGTGAAGCCTCTCTCTCCTGTCCACCCAGCAGGACATGAGTACCTGAGGTCAGTTTGATAAACGAACAGCCACGGTCGATGGACCGCGATCACTGGAGGAAAAAGACACAGTTCTCCGACACAATGGCGTTGAAGAGGTCACAGTCGCCGTGACTGAACCGTGGCTTATCAAAGCGTGGTCGAGGGAAAGACAGTTTTTACCCCCTACCCTCAAACCGGGTGGTTGAGCAATCGCGGTGAGCTGGCCCCAAAAATGTAACAAATTGCGTGGGGGGGGGGGGGGGGAGAGAGAATTGGGGAGGGGGGGGTGGCGCCGGGGGATTGGGGATCGGGGATGGGGGGGGGGGGGTGTCTTTTTTCTGTCCCATCTTCTGTGTCACCTCAGTGGCATTGCACCCACGCCGCTCATTCCGACAGCCCGTCCACAGCCACAGCCCGGTCGGCCCCGCCGCAGCCCGGCACCGGCAATCCACAGGGAGCAGTCAATGTCAAGTCGTCAAGAGGCAACCCACCGGAGGAGACACTGCACTGCTGCCGAGTCACTTCGGTGGTGTTCAGTGGCGCCTGTTCTGATCCAACATACGCAGGACACCACCTACTGAGCTCCCTACTGACGACAATAATTGCTCAGTCGTGGAGCCGGCGTGAATGAGCTCTCCCTCCGGAGGGCATGGAAACAATTTCTTTGTTTTATCGACAACAATTCTTAAACAATGTCATAACAGTATATACTGCTCAGTCTCCCTTGATATGTCATTTTCTTCATATCCTGACAAAAAAATGCAGATTTTGGTTTACATGTGATAAAATCAAGATCAAAATGGATCACCTTCCATGGAAAAAAATTTCCTCTGCCTCTCAGAAACTCTTGCTTCTTTAACTACATTCAAGACAGGCTTAAAAGCACATTTCTTCCGTAACATGTGGTATAATACATATACGTTTTGCATCGTCACATTTTTTGTGGATTATTCAGGAGTAGTGTTAGGACTGTTGTGCTATGCCTTCCATATCCATGAAGTATGCCTGAATGAAAGAAGTGATGCAACTTAGTCATTGTGTCATTTCGTGGAGCATCTTGTTTAGGTCACGAGGTGAAGTTCCCAGAGCCAGTCGGCCCTTAGGGGCAGTGAGCAATCGGATGTTTACTGTGTCTTGGGGTGGTATGACGGAAGGCGGATCCTATCCATCCTCTTCAGCCCCTTTAACCCTCCCTGAACTGAACCAGGTACCCATGTACTGCTGGGTGGACAGAGGGGGTTGAACCAGGTACCCATGTACTGCTGGGTGGACAGAGAGGGCTGAACCAGGTACCCATGTACTGCTGGGTGAACAGAGAGGGTTGGACCAGGTACCCATGTACTGCTGGGTAAACAGAGAGGGTTGAACCAGGTACCCATGTACTGCCTGGTGGACAGAGAGGGTTGAATAAGGTACCCATGTACTGCTGGGTAAACAGAGGGTTGAACCAGGTACCCATGTACTGCTGGGTGGACAGAGAGGGTTGAATCAGGTACCCATGTACTGCTGGGTAAACAGAGGGTTGAATCAGGTACCCATGTACTGCTGGGTAAACAGAGAGGGTTGAACCAGGTACCCATGTACTGCTGGGTGAACAGAGAAGGTTGAATCAGGTACCTATGTACTGCTTGGTGGACAGAGAGGGTTCAATGAGGTACCCATGTACTGCTGGGTGGACAGAGAGGGTTGAATCAGGTACCCATGTCCTGCTGGGTGGACAGAGGGGGTTGAATCAGGTACCCATGTACTGCTGGGTGAACAGAGAGGGTTGAACCAGGTACCCATGTACAGCCTGGTGAAAAAGAGAGGGTTGAATCAGGTACCCATGTACTGCTGGGTGGACAGAGGGGGTTGAACCAGGTAACCATGTACTGCTTGGTGGACAGAGGTGGTTGAACCAGGTACCCATGTACTGCTGGGTGGAGAGAGAGGGTTGAATCAGGTACCCATGCACTGCTGGGTGAACAGAGGGGGTTGAACCAGGTACCCATGTACTGCTGGGTGGACAGGGGGGGTTGAATCAGGTACCCATGTATTGTCTGGTGGACAGAGGGGGGCGAATCAGGTACCCATGTACTGCTGGGTGGACAGAGAGGGTTGAACCAGGTACCCATGTACTGCTGAGTGGACAGAGAGGGTTGAATCAAGTACCCATGTACTGCTGGGTGAACAGAGGGGTTTGAACCAGGTACTCATGTACTGCTGGGTGGACAGAGAGGGTTGAATCAGGTACCCATGTAGTGCCGGGACCCATGTACTGCCTTGTGGACAGAGAGGGTTGTATCAGGTAGCCATGTACTGCTTGGTGGACAGAGGGGGTTAAATTGGGTACCCATGTACTGCCTGGTGGACAGAGTCGGTTGAATCAGGTACCCATGTACTGCTGGGTGGACAGAGAGGGTTCAACCAGGTACCCATGTACTGCCTGGTGGACAGAGAGGGTTGAATCAGGTACCCATGTACTGCTGGGTGGACAGAGAGGGTTGAATCAGGTACCCATGTACTGCCGGGTGGACAGCGAGGGTTGAATCAGGTACCCATGTACTGCTGGGTGGACACATAGGGTTGAGTCAGGTACCCATGTACTGCCTGGTGGACAGAGAGGGTTGAACCAGGTACCCATGTACTGCCGGGTGGACAGCGAGGGTTGAATCAGGTACCCATGTACTGCCTTGTGGACAGAGAGGGTTTTCAAGTCAAAAAAGAATCCCACCCACATGTGATTTGAACTCACAACCCACAGTCAGCTTGGCCAGCAAACCCCTGAACATTGGACCTCAGGGCCCCCATTGCGCGCATAACAAATTAATATCCGACATCATCATTCTGACTTTAAGGTACATGTTTTGTTCATTATTATCAGAATGTAAGTTGAGTTTTGTTCCACCCAGAAGTGGAAACGAATATAGAATTTATCTTTCGCTTCATTATCAAACACGATCATTTGCCGTCATTCAGATTGCAATTCTGTGCACTTCTCCCGGAATACACTGTAGTCGTAGTTCGAAGTATTTCCAGATATTCTCTCTCCAATACGCTACTTTTCACACACAATCTGCGCTCAGAAACGAATTTGTGCAACATGGATCGCGTAAAGCAGCTGCCAAGATTCTGTGCAATTTCAATTTTTTTTATATTTTAATTAGATTACCTGTAGATGAATTCTTCATAGAAACGATCACGCAGAACCTGTTTGTTGTTCGGGGAATACGTTGTGATTTTCCTGTGCATGATTTGAGGGCCACTTTAAAAAAAAAAAAAAAGGAGTCTTGTCACAAACTGCAAAACAGATTTGTAATGAATGTCGGTACACTTACAAACAAACAAACAGAAACTCAAACTCACATCACACACTTACACTGATAGGAGCTTTGTTTGAATATCTAATTGAAGGAGAATTTCTCACCTATTAGAATGCGTCAGAGGCCCTGTTTGGGTCCTTCTTTAATTGTGTTCGACTGTGTTTCTTTTCGGCGAATTTCGTTAACAGGTTGAACTGTGCCTGAGACCCGTAAACAATATAGAGATAGGTAGGTGCAGATCGACCATGATTATTTGGGCGATTTCAGTCGATTCTGATTCCAAACCCTTTGTCATTTATGACAGTAGTATGTCAACATACCGATCGATTCTACAACCCATATCGATCAATACATTTCGAACACTGTTCATTGAAGATTTCATGTAGATCTTTGAAATGATGCAAATGAAAAACTTTACCTTATGTATTTTGAATATATAACATGTGTGGGTGCGCGCGCGCCTGTGTGCGTGTGTGTGTGTGTGTGTGTGTGTGTGTGTGTGTGTGTGTGTGTGTGTGTGTGTGTGTGTGTGTGTGTGGGGAGAGAGAGAGAGAGAGAGAGAGAGAGAGAGAGAGAGAGAGAGAGAGAGAGAGAGAGAGAGAGCGAGCGCACGCGCGTACGTGTGTGTGTGTTGTGGTCAAAAGATGATAAATTCTAATAAATGTATCTGCTGATTTTCAATTTGTAACTAATTCTTTTCCACTAAAATATTTTGTGTAGTTTTTGATCTTTCAAAATACATGTACGTGTATTTCATGTTGCTGTCTCTCTCTCTCTTTCTCTCTCTCTCTCTCTCTCTCTCTCTCCTCTCTCTCTCTCTCTCTCTCTCTCTCCTCTCTCTCTCTCTCTCTCTCTCTCTCTCCTCGCGAAAGTTCTCAATAATTTGCGTTTTTTTATATACGTGTATTGCGTGCAGATTATATCTTGATTTTATACCCCCCCCCCCCCCCTCCCCCTCTCCTAATATGGGAACAAGACCAGTAGGTATATACTATCCGAAATCAACCGTCTCTCTCTCTCTCTCTTCTCTCTCTCTCTCTCTCTCTCTCTCCTCTCTCTCTCTCTCTCTGTCAGCGTGTGTGTGCGTGCGTATATGCATGCATGCATTGCGTGTGTGTGTGTGTGTATGGGTGTGTGTGTGTGTATGCGTGTGTGTGTGTGTGTGTGTGTGTGTGTGTGTGTGTGTGTGTGTGTGTGTTTTGTGTGTGTGTGCGCGCGTGCGCGCGTGCATATGTTGTACAAAACTGTTTGCATTTCAATATATGATTCGTTTTGGCGGCAGCGATATCAGACCGTCGTGCGAATAGTAAGTGTGCAGTTTTATTGCTTTTGTTTGCTTGTTCGTTCAGTGCACAGTTCTACTGCAACATTTCAATGAACGATTTGGCTGTGTTTTCTTTCTTTCTTTCTTTTTTTTTTCAGTCTACAGTTTTGGGGTTTTGTTTGTTTTGTTGTTGTTGTTGTTTTTTTGTCGTTGTTGTTGTTTTTTGTGATACTAACTTAGCAGTTCTGTTGTAAATGTATCGTGTGTGTGTGTGTGTGTGTGTGTCTGTGTGTGTGTGTGCGTGCATGCGTGCGTGCGTGTGTACATGCGTGCGCGCGGTGTGTGTGTGTGCGCACGCGCGCGCGCGTGTGTGTGTGTATGTGTGTGTGTGTGTGCGCGCGCGCGCGCACATGTTTCTGTGAATTTCTAAGAGCGCAGCCTTGTTATAATGTTAAGTGCACTGCTTTCCGTTCCATGTTTTTAATGCGCTGTTTATGAATTCAAACATTTTTTTCAATGCACTTCTTTTTTTTGTTAGGTATAAGCTCACTTTTTTTTTTTCTTTTTTTTTTTTTTTTTGTCAGAATTTTTAGTGCGCCAAGTAACTCTTTGTTTGTTTGTTTTCAATTTCAAGGGCATTGTTTGACCGCATTGTGACAGGCAGTAGTATTTGTAAATGCATATTTTTGTGTGTGTTGTGTATGGTAGAAGCAGTTGTTTTTTGTTGTTTTTTCTATCACAGTCTGTCCGTCAAAATAATGAGAGAAGAAACGACCCATCCATTTATTCATCAAGCACTCAAAGAGTCAGTTAATTCGTCCATCCAAATGAAAAAAAAAGAGCAAGCGAGTAATGAAGGGGAGGGGAGGGACAGACAGACAGACAGACAGACAGACAGAGATGGGGTAACACAGGGGTGATGAAGGCGGCAGTGAATTGAATACGGACAAGAAATAAGTAAAAAATAAAATGAAATTAAAAAAGAGGAAGCAAAATGCCAGGGTGGTGATGTGGGGAAAGAGACGTAAGGGCCTCGATGGAACACGAAAGAACATGTAGAGAAAATCAGAGAGGCCAAGATGGAGATGGAGGGCAAGGGTGAGGGGGTGAGGCTGGGGGCGGATCAAAAACCAAAACGATCAACATTGGGGTGAGGACCTACAAACAGACCAATAAACATGGGTCAGTTCTGCTCCTGACCTGCTCTAGTTCGTTGTGGGGTCAGTTCTGCTCTAATTCGTTGTGTGGTCATTTCTGCTCTAGTTCGTTGTGTTGTGGTCAGTTCTGCTCCTGACCTGCTCCAGTTCGTTGTGTTGTGGTCAGTTCTGCTCCTGGCCTGCTCCAGTTCGTTGTGTGGTCAGTTCTGCTCCTGACCTGCTCCAGTTCGTTGTGTTGTGGTCAGTTCTGCTCCTGACCTGCTCCAGTTCGTTGTGTGGTCAGTTCTGCTCCTGACCTGCTCCAGTTCGTTGTGTGGTCAGTTCTGCTCCTGGCCTGCTCCAGTTCGTTGTGTGGTCAGTTCTGCTCCTGACCTGCTCTAGTTCGTTGTGTTGTGGTCAGTTCTGCTCCTTGCCTGCTCTAGTTCGTTGTGTGGTCAGTTCTGCTCCTTGCCTGCTCTAGTTCGTTGTGTGGTCAGTTCGCTCCTGACCTGCTCTAGTTCGTTGTGTTGTGGTCAGTTCTGCTCCTGACCTGCTCTAGTTCGTTGTGTGGTCAGTTCTGCTCCAGTTCGTTGTGTGGTCAGTTCTGCTCCTGACCTGCTCCAGTTCGTTGTGTTGTGGTCAGTTCTGCTCCTGACCTGCTCCAGTTCGTTGTGTGGTCAGTTCTGCTCCTGACCTGCTCCAGTTCGTTGTGTGGTCAGTTCTGCTCCTGACCTGCTCCAGTTCGTTGTGTGGTCAGTTCTGCTCCTGACCTGCTCCAGTTCGTTGTGTTGTGGTCAGTTCTGCTCCTGACCAGCTCCAGTTCGTTGTGTGGTCAGTTCTGCTCCTGACCTGCTCCAGTTCGTTTGTGTGGTCAGTTCTGCTCCTGACCTGCTCTAGTTCGTTGTGTGGTCAGTTCTGCTCCTTACCTGCTCCAGTTCGTTGTGTTGTGGTCAGTTCTGCTCTTTACCTGCTCCAGTTCGTTGTGTTGAGGTCAGTTCTGCTTCTGACCTGCTCTAGTTCGTTGTGTTGTGGTCAGTTCTGCTCCTGAC
>CM031621.1:17117087-17121630 GCA_018398815.1 Conus ventricosus
TCAAAATGTGTTCCACTCGCTCCAGACAAAACTACTGGGCCGATCTTTCTGAAAATTCGTAGGTATGTTCATTATGGGTCACGGATGATGCCTGATGCTTTAGTTTACCGTTATAACTGTTACTAACGACTGTAACGGCCTGTAACGGTTTTTCTTCTTCATTGAATATCTCAGAAAGTACTTGGCCGATCTTGTGAAAATTAGCAGGTATGTTCATTATGGGTCACGGATGATGCCCAATGTTTTAGTTTACCGTTATAGCCGTTACTAACGGCTATAACGGCCTGTAACGGTGTTTCTTCTCTATGGAATATCTCAGAAAGCACTTTGTCGATCTTTCTTAAAATTTGTAGGTATGTTCGTTATGGGTCACGGATGATATCCGAAGTTTTAGTTTATCGTTATAGCCGTTACTAATGGCTATAACTGCCATAGTTGTTTTTCTTCTTTATGGAATATCTCATAAAGTACTCGGCCGATCTTTCTGAAAATTTGTAGGTATGTTCATTATGGGCGACGGATGATGCCGGATGTTTTAGTTTACCGTTATAGCCGTTACTAATGGCTGTAACGGCCCATAACGGTTTTTGTTATGGAATATCTCAGAAAGTACTTGGCCGATCTTTCTGAAAATTTGTAGGTATATTCATTATGGGTCACGGATGATGCCCATTGTTTTAGTTTACTGTTATAGCCGTTACTAACGGCTATAACGGCCCATAACGGTTTTTCGTCTTCATGGAATATCTCAGAAAGTACGTGGTCGATATTTTTGAAATTTGTAGGTATGTTCATTATGGGTCACGGATGATGCCCGATGTTTTAGTTTACCGTTATAGCCGTTACTAACGGCTCATAATGGTTTTCTTCTCTATGGAAAATCTCAGAAAGTTCTTGGCCGATCTTTCTGAAATTTGTAAGTATGTTCATTATAGGTCGCAGATGATGGCCGATGTTTAGCAGAATAGCCATTACTAACGGTTACACCCGCCTAAGACGGTTTTTCCTCTTTATGGAATATTTCCGCGTATTCAGGATAACTGGGAGTACGTTATATGCTTTGCATCTTGTTATTATTTTTTTTTCTATTGTTATCATTATATTATCTTATCATTAGTAGTAGTTGTATCATCATCATTACCATTATTGTCATTATTGTTATTATCATTTTTATCATTTCATTGTTATCATCATCATCATTCATCATCATCATCATCATCATTGTTGCTGTAGTTGCTGCTAATGCTGCGTTGATGATGTGACGAATATGAGACGATGACGGTAAACAACACTTCATCATCATCATCATCATCATCATCATCATCATCATCATCATCATCATCATCATCATCGTCGTCGTCGTCGTCGTGTTGTTGTTGTTGTTGTTGGTTGTTGTTGTACCTGCTGATGATGATGGTGACGAATGTGATGACAATGATGGTAAACTACACATCATCATCATCATCAGGATCATCAGCAACTCATCATTATCATCACCAACTTCATTATCATCATCATCATCGTCATCATCATCGTCATCATCATCATCATCATCATCATCATCATCATCATCATCATCATCATCATCATCATCATCGTCGTCGTCACTGTCATTATGAAACGACATCGCTAACATCATCATCATCATCATCATCATCATCATCATCATCATTCATCATCATCATCATCATCATCATCATCGTCATCATCATCATCATCACACAACACCATCCTTATCAACACCATCACCAGCATCATCATCAACAGCAGCAGCAGCAACACACCACCAGCCGCAGCAGCACAGCAGCAGCAGCAGCAGGCATCATCATCATCATCATCATCATCATCTCATCATCATCATCATCATCATCATCATCATCATCATCATCATTATCGTCATCATCAACACCATTATCTGCACCATCACCACACGACCATCATCATCATCATCATCATCTCATCATCTCATCAACACCATCATTATCATCATCATCAACACCATCATTAACAACACCATCATCATCATCATCATCATCATCATCATCACCATCATCATCATCATCATCATCATCAACACCATCATTATTATCGTCATCAACACTGTCGTCATCAACACCATCATCATCATCATCATCATCATCATC
This sequence comes from Conus ventricosus, assembly GCA_018398815.1. Classification (NCBI taxonomy): domain Eukaryota; kingdom Metazoa; phylum Mollusca; class Gastropoda; order Neogastropoda; family Conidae; genus Conus; species Conus ventricosus. Next base: position 17,119,232 of record CM031621.1, read on the forward strand.
ATCATCATCATCATCATCATCATCATCATCAACACCATCATTATTATCGTCATCAACACTATCGTCATCTACACCATCATCATCATCATCAACAACATCAACGTCACCAACAGCATCCACATCATTCACAGATGCTGTGGCGGCACCCCTACAACTCTGGCACTCACCTGTGCTGCCAGCTGGGCTCCTCCCTGTCCCTCATCACCAGGGGCGGCAACGACGCCTGCTGCGGCAGCATAGCCTACAACAGCTCACGCCAGCTGTGCTGCAGCACCCCTCACAGACACTCCCTGGTCCACCGCCTCCACGTCCACCAGGCCTGCTGCGGGACGCAGACCTACGACCGGCGGAACAAGATCTGCTGCTCCAGCGGCAACGGTGCCAGGACCTCGCTCAGGTTTGGTGTCCATAGAGGGAAGATGCTGGAAAGGCTTATACCATTAGGACTCGGTGCATGTGTGCAATCAGGACTTTGCTCAGGTTTGGTGTTTATATGAGGGAGGCTTTTACCATTAGGATTCAGTGCATGTGTACCATCGGGACTTTGCTCAGGTTTGGTGTTTATATGAGGGATGATGTGGGAAAGGCTTTTACCATTAGGATTCAGTGCATGTGTACCATCGGGACTTTGCTCAGGTTTGGTGTTTATATGAGGGATGATGTGGGAAAGGCTTTTATCATTAGGACTTGGTGCATGTGTACCATCAGGACTTTGCTCAGGTTTGGTGTTTATATGATGGATTATGTGGGAAAGGCTTTTACCGTTAGGACTCGGTGCATGTGTACCATCAGGACTTTGCTCAGGTTTGGTGCTTATATGAGGGATGATGTGGGAATGGCCTCGTTCCATTAGAACTTGGTGCCTGTGTACAACCAGGACCTCACTCAGATTGTGTGTTTAGAGGGGTATGATGTCCGTAAGGCCCAGTATCTTTACGACCCAGTACCTGTGTACAACCAGGACCTCACTCAGATTGTGTGTTTTAGAGGGGTATGATGTCCGTAAGGCCCAGTATCTTTAAGACCCAGTACCTGTGTACAATCAGGACCTCACTCAGATTGTGTGCTTAGAGGGGTATGATGTCCGGAAGGCCTAGTATCTTTAAGACCTAGCACCTGTGTACAACCAGGGCCTCACTCACATTGTGTGTTTAGAGGGGTATGATGTCCGTAAGGCCCAGTATCTTTAAGACCTAGCACCTGTGTACAACCAGGGCCTCACTCACATTGTGTGTTTAGAGGGTATGATGTCCGTAAGGCCCAGTATCTTTAAGACCCAGTACCTGTGTACAATCGGGACCTCACTCAGATTGTGTGCTTAGAGGGGTATGATGTCGGAAGACCCAGTACCTGTGTACAATCAGGACCTCATTCAGATTGTGTGTTTAGAGGGGTATGATGTCGGAAGACCCAGTACCTGTGTACAATCAGGGCCTCACTCACATTATGTGTTTAGAGGGGTATGATGTCCGGGAGGTCCAGTACCATCAGGGCTCTGTAGCTGTGTACAATCTATACAACAACATTATGTAACGTTGACTTTCTGACGTTTCGTCCATTGGCCCTAGGGCCGCCGTCCACGGAACACTCGGTGAACCGAACGGAAAATTAAGCCGACGTCTTTTTTTTCTGCCGCATCTTCTGTGCTACCTCTGTGGCATTGCACCCACGCCGCTCATTCTGACTCCCCCCCCCCCCCCCTCCCCCCCCCCCCCCCCCCCCCTCCCCCTCCCACAGCCCGCCCGATCCGCCCACAGCCCCGGCACCGGCAATCCGCAGGGAGCTTGTCAAATCGTCAGGAGGAGACCCACCAAAGAAGACAGTGCACTTCTTCCGGCCGACGTCATTTCTGTAGACGTCCAGCAACATCCTCTGGCGTAGATAGATCAAGAGACAGTTCGAAAGATAGATCCATGGAGGGATAAATCCAAAGATATGAGTAACGGTAATGCTGCTTGTTGGAAAGGCCTCTCAACTTCAGTCAATGCATACCTGAATCAGTCGTCTATCTCTTGATAGAACTTACTGTGGGGAGAGGATGTGGAGTGGTTGCAAGGTTGAGGTATGGTGCCTGCGGTGGAGAGGGGATAGGGAGGACATCCTTCTCAACACGCCAGCTTGCTACTCTCCATTTTCCTTTTTTTATTCTACATCAAATCGTGCCAACCATCCTGGAATATATTCAGAATAGGAAAACCAATTACTAATATGCAATTACAGAAATACAGAAAAACAAGTTGGTAATCGAATATGTGAATTTCATCTAAAATAATAACAATTATCATAATACAAGAAAGTCATTATTATTAGTCCCAGTGGACCTGAAATACAAAAAGACATTTTTATACGAACAAACTGAAAAATCAATGAGAAAACAACAAGTCCACAAATAGTCAGCA
>CM031621.1:17124230-17129230 GCA_018398815.1 Conus ventricosus
GAGGGTGGGGGTCAAAACTGTTGTCAGGGTGTAGGAACATATCAACAGTTGTTTTGTTTTTTTAAGTTAGGGGGTAAGGACAGGGGTTGGGAGAAACACGGTCCAGATTCTTGAAAAAGCAGGCGGAAATATATTTGGGGGGGGGGGGGAGGACAAGATGAAGATTTGTGAAGATTTGTGAAAGGAGAGAGGAAGAGGACAGGAACAGAGGAATAGGATACAGATTTGGTAGCAGAAAGAAGAGAAGGGGGAGGGGGAGGGTTGCTTTTCTTTCTTTCTTTCTTTTTCTTTTTTCATCAAGGACGAGTCGCGCTGTGCTGTTTTGAATTCGCTGGAGCCTGGAAATTTGTTGAGCTGGCAGGCCTTACAGTACTGAATTACAATAATCAAGGCGAGAAGTTATTAGTGAAATTAGGAGTCTTGATGTTGCACCGGTTGAAAAAAATTTTTACGAACTGAGGTATGCGATCCGGCGGAGCTGGCGGAACGACGCGCCAACACACACGTACCGCTAGTCTGATCCTGCGTGGAACGTGTGTGGTCCAGTTTGACTCCTAGGTATTGCACTGTGGGTTTCAAACCAACATTATCACCACCAGTGTTTCTTACACCACTGCTACACACTCCTGGTTGATTCATGAAAGAGTGGTCAACACACACACACACACACACACACACACACACATCGGCCTGCCTGGGGTCACATGGTCACTCTGACAGTTGCTGGTCTGGGTTCAGTCATGCTCTAGCCAGTACAGAGACAGCGGTGCATTCATTTCCCCTCCAGCTTAGCTTCACTCAGAACTGACAGGCACCGCTTGTCAAAGGCTTGCCAGTGACGCGGCTGCTATTAACACGCCTGGTTGAAACTGCAAGATCTGATGATCACGGAACAAACCAGACAACAGCTTTATTTTGAAATGTCCTACCCCGAGGCATCATCAAAGCACTCGACAGCTGATATACTGAACTGTCCTTCCAGACCAGACAGTAAAAGAGAAATGTGTCAGGGACGGTGTTCAGGTTCTTGGTGGTTTCACGTGTGTTTATTTGTGAAAAGAGTATTGTCAATGAAATATATAGATCGCTTTTGCACGCTAACGAAGAAAGAAAAAAAAAGAGGGAGGGTTTTAAAGTCTTGTGCCTTGTGCCCACATACTCAAGGAAATTGTTTAGTATGCATGCATGACGCACGTGTAGAAATAAATAACACAAGACCTGTAGGGATGGAGGTTGAATTAGAGGACAGAAATGATCGACGACGTCGCATGAAGAAACGCACTGGCGAGGGCACATGCCTCCTAGCTTTTTTTCTGAATGACACGGGATGGGTCAAAGGTCAATGTGAAGTAAAGGCCACGACTGGCCTTTGTTGGGGTCAGCAAACCTCCAGGTGAGATGTGAAAAGAAATGAACAGAGAGAAGAAAAAAATGATGAAGATGCATATTCTTAAGAATACATTGTCTAAATGATTTTTTGAATGATAAATTTGTTTCTCTTTTCTCTTCAAGAACCTTTTCCCCGGAAAGCTATTAATAGTCTTTTCCTTTTTTTTTTAAAAAAAAGAAGGGCACAGTCACTCTGTGTGTGTGTGTGTGTGTGTGTGTGTGTGTCCAGTTGGTTGTCTGTCCACATTGCGTGAGCGAGAGTCCGAGGCTGGTGATCCCGACTGAAGCTTGAAATACTGACTGACGATATGACATTCATCTGACTGACACTTGCCTTCGTCCCTCGAGAAGGAAAAAAGGTGAAAAAAAAAAAAGAAAATGTATGAAGATTTTGATTCTCCCCCTCATATTCCCATACTTACATTATACGTATACCTTGTGTTTCTTCTAAAGATATTTAATTCAATTCTATGACATTGAATTGAGCTGCCCTTGTCTCCGGTTTATGGAAGGTAGCTATAGCTAGCATTCTTCCTGAGGATTTCCTTTCGCGACTCTTCTTTTCTTCTCTCTGGTCATGGCTCTCCCGTTCCTCGTTCTGGTTCCCGTTTTATATTGGATTTCTTGTTCGTGTGTGTATGTGTGTGTGTTTGTGTGTGTGTGTGTGTGTGTGTGTGTGTGTGTGTGTGTGTGTGTGTGTGTGTGTGTGTGTGTGTGCGCGTGCGTGCGTGCGTGCGTGCGTGTGTGCGTGCGTGCGTGCGTGCGTGCGTGCGTGCGTGCGTGCGTGTGTGTGTGTTATTTTTGTTTTGTCTTTGCTTTTGCGTGTTTTGAGTTCCATCTTTTAAATGCACTCTGGTTTGGTTTCTTGAATTTTTCGTCCTTTCAATATTTTTCTCGTTTATTTCCTAGCTTATCTAGTAAGATTTTAAAGTATACCAGCAGTTCTAAATCATAACAGTTTTGAATACTTTTTCAAAATGTTGGTACCCATGGGTCAACATTCCCAAGTGGTCTTTTTTTAATGTAAATCTTTGTAACAATTTTCAAACTTTGAGAATTCCCGTGATTGTTTTCAGTTGTTGTTGTTGTTGTTGTCGTACCCTGGCTAAAAGACTCCAGGGATCATCCAAACAGCCGAAGTACTTGAACACTATGGTACAAATGCATCAGCTGGGGATGAGAACATTACGTGTGTGACCGTTTTTGATTACCCGCCACATGGGCAGCCACACTCCGACTTCGGGGGATTTTAGAGACTGATAATGTTATGCTAGGAGCTTGTCACAACTGAAGACAATCCCGCATAACTATGCAGAGCATAACAACATTTTGATGTAGCCTTGGTGTTCTGGCCTATGTCAATTAGCCTGACACAGCCTTAAGCCAAGGCAGATTGTTGTCAGTCCTTCTGTGCTTGGAATATTACCGTAGGGGAGAGAAAGGATATTCTTGTTGCTTGGATTAACTGATGTTTGTTTTTGTCTTCTTCCTTTCCTGTTACATGTTTACATGTCAATGTGAAGATTTTTTTTTGGCGCCTTCCCACCCCCCTCCCTTTTGTTTTACCTGTTTACATATTTACATGATGTAAATGTTCCGTGGCTCAACATATGAATTGCTGTTGTGTCTTAATTTTTGCTTCTTTTTTTTTCTTTTCTTTTCTTCTTCTTGAAATTTGTCATTACAAAGATTTTGAGCGCTTCTTCACGTAGGGTCAGAAATTGGGTTACACCGGAGATAAAAAATAAAATAAAATGACCACATGACCCAGTGTGAAGAGAGAGTGGACAGAGCTAGAGAAAGAGAACACCAGTCAAAGCTACGGTTAGAAAGAGAGGAGAGAAGAAAAAGCTACAGTTACGGCTATAAAAATAGGAAAGATAATAAAAGTTACCATTACACTTGGAAAAAAGATAATAAAAGTTACCATTACAGTTGGAAAAAAAGAGAGCAAAAGTTACATTACAGCTGGAAAAGGAAGAGAAACAGAGGCAGCATAAATTGAATTCAAATACAGTCAAAAGATTGTTGATGTTGATGCTGGTAATAATAATCAATATGGCGTCTCCTCCGTTCCCAGTGCCCCATACATTCCCAAACTGTCTGCTTTTGATTAGTCACGCGATGAAATTGACTCTTCTCCTAATGCCCCCAGACATTCCCAAACTGTCTCCTTTTTGACTGGTCACGCGATGAAACTGACTCTTTTCTTGTACAGATACGAAATTCACGTCACTCCTTGTGCATGGCCAAGGGAAAATGACCGCTGTATATCTCTTCTCTTGGTCGTGGCAGTGCACCATATCCTTTTATCCAGACTGTCCATCACTTGGGACCATTTGAAAGTAGAATTTTTTTTAAAAGTCAGTGCACAGAAGAAGATTTCTGCGAGAAATGATGTGCTGTTCGGCCTGACACGAACGAGTCATTTGCAGCGTTTTAGTTTCAAAGTGAAGCGACTGCAGGCGAAAATTCAAACAAATCTTTTGACGAAAAATTTTCACTAATCCGCCAGACAGAGGGGATATAAACCAATTACAAGACAAAAACATGACGCGTTTCGACCTCTTTGGTCTCCTTCATGCAAAGGGAAACAACAATGAGGACAACAAACACGAGGAACGAGCAGTCACAGTTCTTCTCCAGTTCGGCGCCAGATGGGGGCAGTCTGCCAGGTTTCATTCGTTCCCTTCAACTTCTTCCACTCACGCTGCCCCTCCCCCCCCCCCCCCCCCCCCCCCTCTCCCCCCAATGCCCCTCCCTTATCCAGCACCTTTTTCCCCCTATTCCGATAACGCTCGCCGCGGCCGCGACTTTTCCCATGTCCTGAACTGTTTCCCTGTCATCATGAGAAAACAATGGGTTTTTTTTTTTAAATCCAAAGACAAGGTAGTGCTGGCCCACTGTCTGTTCTTCTCAACACACGCTTTCAGTTAAGGACGGAGTCAACGTAAGCGTGTGACACATTTTGTGTATCTTCTCTAGTTTTGTAAGTGATAGCGTTTTGTTGGTCTGCACTTATTTTTGACCACTAAATGCACCATACGCGTAACTTGCGAGAAATTACATATCTGTCTGTCTGTCTGTCTGTCTCTCTCTTCTCTCTCTTCTCTTCTCTCTCTCTCTCTCTCTCTCTTCTCTTTCTCTCTTATTGCTTCTAAAACAGATACAAAATCCATCTGGAAAGCCATTAACGAATTATTGGGAAAAAAATCTGATACTGCTGTTCATTCGGGTATGGTTTTATCTACCGAAAAATTCAATTTACACTTTTCAACAATAGCTCAGAAAACGATAAACTCTGATCACATGATAAACAATGATCTATCATTGTTGAAAGATTACTGTGATTCTAAACATATAGATACAAAACTTCAATTTGAATATTTAAGTGTACACGAAGTGCTTTAAAACAATCTAACTGCTGTGGTCTAGACAACATTGATAGTAAATCTTGAAATTATCTGCATCTGTTATATCTGAGCATCTCACCTACATTTACAACCTTTGCATCGAAAAGTGTTACTACCCACAGGCTTTTAAGGGTACCAAAGTACTACCAGTTATAAATCCGGCGACCAACTGATTTTTCAAATTATCGACCAATATCA
>CM031621.1:17134230-17139230 GCA_018398815.1 Conus ventricosus
TAAAAATATTTACAGTACTCCCTATAGCGCCGATACTCCGGGTTTGAGACCAAGCCCCTTTAAAGCTTTTTACAGCCCACGCCTTCGTGTGCACTATTATAGGGCTGCCTACCTTGGGAGAAACCGACTGAGGAAAATGCCTGCTAGGGGGCTATTTTTCTGGTGGGCCCTTTTCCCGTGTCACGCAAATCCCAAAAATCAAAACCCCTCGGGATATTCTTTCCCCTACCTTCTTTTCCGTTTTTCACCAAAGGGGATGCATGCAGTGTGTAAACAAACGGCCAAAATGGCCCCTTTTCTTCCGAAAACTGGTGATGGGATTTTTGGGGGGTGGAAAAAATGGGGTGCGTGCGTTTACAGACGGGCTTCGGAATTTTGGACTCATCTGAACAGGGTTTTTTGGGAAATTCAAATATTTCCCCTTAAAAAAAGGGAACAGATTTAAAAGAATGAAAAGAATGAAAATTAAAAAATCAAAGGGAAAGAAAGGAAGGGTACACGAGAAAAAAATAAAAAAATTTTTTTTTTTTTTTTTTTTTTTTTTGTTTTTTTTTTTGTGTTGTTGGTTTTTTTTTTTGGGTTTTTTTTTTTTTTGGGTTTTTGGCTTGGTTCGGGGAAGGCGAGGATAATTAAATCTGCCCTCTTTTTTGGAACTCTCCCTGTTCAGAATCGCATATTGGGGGGAACGTAAAGGCGGGAAAAGTTTTCGCTTGGAGTGATTTTTGACAGAGGGAGGGGCTGCTGAGGGCAAATTTTTAAAAAAACAAAGGGAAATTGGGCCCGAAAATAAGCTCTGGGGTTTTTTTTGTTGGGGTGGGGGGGTTGTTTTGTGTGTGTGTGGTTTGGGGTGTGTTGGGGTGTGTGTGTGTGTGGGGCGCGCGTGTGTGTGTGTGTTTCACGCAAAGCGCAAGCGTGTGTGTGGGGTGCGTGTGTGGGTGTGTGTGTGTGTGTGTTTTTTGTGTGCGTGTGGGGGTGTGTGTTGTTGTGTGGGTGTGTGTGTGCGCGCGCGCGCGGGGCGTGCTTTCGCGGCCCATAACGGTAAATTTTAAAAATCGGGGGTTTATTCGTACCCATAATCAGCATACCTACAAAGTCAAAAGAAACGGGCCCAAATAATTTTTGAGCCATTTCCCTAAAAAAAAAAAAACCCTTTTGGGCCCCTTATACCGTTTTGTTTAAAACTATACCCGGGAAACTAAAACGTTGGGGGGTCCCTCCGGCCCCATAATGAACATACCCACAAATTTTCACAAGGATCGGGCCCAAAACTTTTTTGATATATTCAATAAAGAAGAAAAACTGTTTTTTGGGGCCCTTTTAAACCTTTGTAAAAGACTTTTAACGGGAAAAAAAAACTTGGGTTTTCATCCGTGACCCAAATTTAACATAAACCACAAAAATTCCCGAAAGATCCCCACAAAGTACTTTCGAGATAAATTTCCCTCAAGAAGAAAAACCGTTTATGGGCCGTTACAGGCTTTTGTAAAGGCTATAACGGTAAACTAAAACATCGGCATCATCCGTAAACCCATAGTGAACATACCTGCTAATTTTCACAAAGATCGGCCAAGTACTTTCTGATATATTCCATAAAGAAGAAAAACCGTTACAGGCCGTTACAGCCGTTAGTAACGACTATAACGAGTAAACTAAAACATCGGGCATCATCCGTGACCCATAGTGAACATACCTGCTAATTTTCACAAAGATCGGCCAAGTACTTTCTGATACATTCCATAAAGAAGGAAAACCGTTACAGGCCGTTACAGCCGTTAGTAACGACTAAACGGGGTAAACTAAAACATCGGGCATCATCCGTGACCCATAATGAGCATACCTACAAATATTCACAAAGATCGGCCCAGTAGTTTTGTCTGGAGCGAGTGGAACACATTTTGACCACAGACGGACGGACACACACACACACACACACACACACACACACACACACGCACACGCACACGCACAGCTTTCTTGTTCCCATTCTAAAGTACTCCCTGTTCTATAAGAACTGGGAGTACAAAAAACACAAAGGGAGAAAACAAAAATGCATAATGATAGCCCACTCACCACGAGTACGTGGGGAGTAGAATGTCAAATAGATAATGAATCAAGTCCTTCCAGCAGAACGTGGAGAGAGAGAGAGAGAGAGAGAGAGAGAGAGAGAGAGAGAGAGAGAGAGAGAGAGAGAGAGAGAGAGAGAGAGTCGCATAAGTATACAAGCATTACGACATAGTGACAAGAGGGCAAGAGATAGTAGGAAACACACACACACACACACACACACACACACACACACACACACACACACACGCGCGCGCGCGCGCGCGCGCGCGCGTATACTCACATAAGACATACTTTTTAAACAGAATAGCAGGTGCATTTCAAGTACAAAAAACACTTTCTTAATAGTCAGGTTCATACATAAGGCAAAGAGGGTGGTAGTGGTTGGTGGTGGATTTATGGCGGAGTATGCAAGTGTTGGCACAAAAGATGGTTGAAATAATGGTGTTTGAAGGTTGATATGCATTAGTGTTGTTTGGTTGACTCAGGGAGCGAGTTCCATTTTGACAGGAACCTGAATATGTTAAACTGGATTTGAATAAGTCAATTCTAGGAACAGGGACATGAAGTTTGGGTAGAGTCCTTGAGGAATTAATTGAGAATCTGTGAACTAATGTTGAGGGAGGAGAGAGAGAGAGAGAGAGAGAGAGAGAGAGAGAGAGAGAGAGAGAGAGAAGAGAGAGAGAGAGAAATGAATAAGCCTCCGTGTATTTGTCGACAGAGGGTCGTGTGTGTGTGTGTGTGTGTGTGTGTGTGTGTGTGTGTGTGTGTGTGTGTGTGTGTGTGTGTGCGCGTGCGCGCGCGCGCGTACGTGCGTACACGCGTACGTGTATACGTACGTGTGTGTGTGTGGTGTGTGTGTGTGTGTGTGTGGTGTGTGTGTGTGTGTGTGTGCGTGCGTGTGGGTGCGTGTGTGTGTGCGTGTGTGTGTGTGTGTGTGTGTGTGTGCGTGTGTGTGTGTGTGTGTGTTACTGTAACTCGCCTGTGTTCACGTCAGCTTAAGGTTCAGCAGTACGTATAGTTCAACAACATGTCCTGTATCCCTTCTTCATCAAACGCTTCAGTCCGACCGCCTGCCTTGACCAAGTCTACAGAACTTTTATTCCCTTTATCTTGTCTCTATATCTCTTGTCTGTCTGTCTGTCTGTCTGCTCTCTCTCTCTCTCTCTCTCTCTCTCTCTCTCTCTCCTCTCTCTCTCTCTCTCTCTCTCTCTCTCTCTGCCCGTCTGTCAGTCGCAGCTTTTTCTGTCTTTTTATTTCAAGACTAAAGAGCAAAAGTGAAGTCACTTGACCACCAAACGAACGGAAGAAACAAGTGACAAAGTTCGTTTCCCATGTTGTCAATTCCATTCCTTTTGCGGACTAGTCAACCTGACTTTTGCCCCTTCAGCCTGAATGACCGCCTGCGGTCAGGGGGTAAGGTAATGATGCTTATAGCCCAGCCGACCGCCAAGGGCCATATCAGGGCTGTCACCACGCCTGCAGTCACTTCAGTTTGAGAACAACTTTTTTTTGTAAAAACAGTGTCCTGGTGTGTGTTTTCCTCTTTTTTTTCCAAACTACTTTTTACCTGGCTGGCTGTGTAGAACACGCCACAATGATCTGGGACGCAATCCAAAAAGCAAAAACAGAAAAGAGAGACCTGGACGTAGTGTGGCTTGATCTGGCAAACGCATATGGATCTGTGCCCCATGAGATGATACAGTTGGCTCTTGAGATGTACCATGTGCCAAGAACATCCGCGACATGCTCAAGAGTACTTCAATGGCTTCTCAATGCGGTTCTCTACCAAGGAGTACACAACTGATTGGATCAACTTGGAAGTGGCATTGCAATGGGCTGTGCAATTTCCCCGATACTGTTCGTGCTGGCAATGGAACTCATCTTGAAGCAGCAACAAACAACGCGAGACAAACAGACCTTGGCGATGGACACAAGATGCCTCCTCTCAAGGCCTTCATGGATGACACTACAGTGATTTCATCCAGAGAAGACGAGACACGTCATGTGCTGGAGAGGCTGGACGACATAGTTGCCTCATCCAGAATGAAGTTCAAGCCAAAGAAATCACGGAGTCTCTCACTGAGAAAGGAAAAGTGGCCGAATCTGTGGTCTTCAGTGTTGCCAACCAGGCCATTCCAACAGTCACAGAAGAACCAGTCAAGAGCCTTGGAAGATGGTATGATGATACGCTGAAAGACACACAAAGAGCAAAAGAAACCAAGCAGATGGCGGAAGAAGGCTTGGAGACCATTGACCAGTGTGGGCTCCCTGGCAAATACAAGGTCTGGTGTCTGCAGTTCATGCTGATACCAAAGCTCCTATGGCCTCTGATGATATACGACATCTGCACCAGCACAGTCGAGGCAATGGAAGCCAAAATCAACAAGTTCACAAGGAAATGGCTTGGTGTCCCACCCTGTCTGACTGACATCGCGCTGTACTGTCGCCAAGCAAAGCTCAAACTACCACTGAAATCCATCCTGGAGGAATACAAAGCAGGGAAGATCAGACTTCAAAGCATGCTGGAGGACTCAGGAGACAAGGTGGTAGAAGCAATCAAGCCCCGCTGAAGACAGGCAGAAAATGGAAAGTTCAAGAGGCGATGGATTCTGCAAAAGAAAGTCTCAAGATCAGAGAAATAACAGGACACACACAGACCAACAGACAAGGACTGGGGGTGACCAAAACTGAATGGTGGTCAAAGGCCAAAGGAAAAGCCAAAGAGACATGATGATTCAGGAGATGAGAAAAGAAGAAGACCAAAAAAGACTCCAAAAAGCAGTCCACAGAGCCAGCAAGGGCAATGGACAACGTGGGAGAATGCACTCCAAAGAAGTCTAACTTGGAATGACATTTGGCACATGGCCCTCTCAGGATCAGCTTCATTCTCAGATCTGCATATGACCTTCTGCCCTCAAATGCAAACCTGGTGA
>CM031621.1:17154230-17204143 GCA_018398815.1 Conus ventricosus
AAAACAAACACGAAAAACAAACAAACAAACAAACAAACAACAGCAAAATATAAACAGTCTACTTTCTAAGTCAGCTTCTTTTCATTGAAATTTCACTTCCCTTCGATTTTGAAATGTCTCAGAGAATGGTCAAATAGAAAATGTTTTCGAATTATGTTTAGCCATTAGTTTTGTGTCCTCGTACTTTAACAAGTCCACTTCTCCCACCTGATAGGGAAAGCCGTTGGTATTCTACCCGTCAGGGGAGCTTGGTAGGAGGTGGGAATGAAAGAGAGTCAAAGGGGGAGAGGGAACACACAGAGAGAGAGAGAGAGAGAGAGAGAGAGAGAGAGAGAGAGAGAGAGAGAAGAAGGGGGGGGGGGGGGGGGCAGACAGGCAGACAAAGAGAACGAGGTGGGAGAGAGAGAGAGAACTCAGAACTCAAAACCTTTACAAATCTTAAATAAATGTTAGCGAACCGCCCAGAGAACGTGGACAAACGAGTCACAAGACAAAACACAACGCGTTTCGACCTCTTAGGTCTTCGTCAGGTGATATATAAACGAATAAAACAACGAAAATTCACTTAGCTTTGATCGCTTCAGATCGCTTAGGGTTCAGCGCAAGGAAGAAGGCGTTGAAGGCGTTGTTTTATTCGTTTATATATCACCTGACGAAGACCTAAGAGGTCGAAACGCGTTTGTGTTTTGTCTTGTGACTCGTTTGTCCACGTTCTCTGGGCGGTTCGCTAACATTTATTTAAGATTTGTTTAGATTTCCGCCTGCAGTCGTCTCGCTTTGCAACTAGATCAAAACCTTTATTCGAAGGACTAAGATTATAGGCAGAGCCTACTCTTCCAATGTGTCCTTGCTAAGCTAAATCATGCAAGAGATAAAACATCTGAAAAACACATAGGTTGCGCGCGCGCGCGCGCGCGCACACACACACACACAAACACACACCACACACACACACACACACACACTGTGTAAGTTGATTAGATCAACAGTGAATATACGACGATGTTTGCGATAACTGTTCGTGATTGTTGGTGGTGTGACTGACCAGAATGACGATGACGACGATGATGATGATGGCATTAACAAGAAACCAAATTCAGTGTTGTAAGAGGAGCAGCTATGTCCACCAGGTAAGGACAGTGAGTTGACATCACTAGTGCAGTAACAATGACCATATTTGTTGTTGCTGAGGCTTTAAGTGATTATTACATGGTATATCTAGACCTCTAACGATGCTATGGTGAGACTGTGTAGCCTCCACCAAAGAGTCTGTGAGAGAGGTTCTGGAAGGTCTGTTTTGAAAGTAGCCAGTCAACAGCACAATGTTAGGTAAGACGAAAGAGATATCCCAAGCGAATGTACCAGAAAATGCAAAACCATACATTTTAAAAGTTGTTTGAAATAACTCCGCCAGTTCACACGGACGAACGAATCAACGCCCATCTTGCGCCGAATTGGAGAAGAGAAGTGATTGCTCGTTTCTTTCATTTTCATTGTCCCGGGTGTTGGAACTTCTCTTGCCAGAAGAAGACCTAATAGGTCGAAGCGCGTCATGTTTTGTCTCGTAATGCGTTTGTCCATGTTAACTGGCGGGCTTCTTTCAAATACCTTTTAAAATTTGTTTGTTTCCGCCTGCAGTCATCTCCCTTTGCGACCAGTTTGGAATAATTATGCCGATCCGAGTACGTGGTAGAAACTAGTTGTTAGAAATCATATTGACGCGAGGCCCCCGAGTCGTGTGAATGGGGGCCAGATCATTGTGTGCTTTGCAGAGAAGTACAGCTTGGTTGAATTGTAGTTGTGTTTTTGCAGCGACAGTATGTTTCATTTAGCCTGCTTTTCCGAAGCTGATAAGGAAGAATCCGCGGTAGAATGATCTTCGCGGCTCTTCTGTGCGTTGAACGCAGCTTTCTAGGTTGAATTGTTGCTGCGCAGTCCCAGACCATAGACACAAAGTTGATGTGAGGGAGATACAGTGAGCCTGGAAAAACATTGTTCGGACGTTTGTGTCTGTGTGAGGCTGAAGTGTTAAAGAATGAGAGACTGCGAGCCAGCTTGTGTGTGTGTGAAGAGAGTAGAAGAGAAGAGAGAGAGAGAAGAGAGAGAGAGAGAGAGAGAGAGAGAGAGGAGCGTGAGAGAGAGAGAGAGAGAGAGAGAGAGAGAGAGGAGAGAGAGAGAGAGGAGATGTGGACATGTCAGTTCAGTTACAGACTGACTACCTGTCCTCTTTCAACACTAAGGACTACCACGAAACGGCTATGGTGAGGTTACTGGTCATCAAGCTGATACATCTTGTTCGGAATCTCTTCTTCTTCTTCTTCCTCCTAATTTTTTCTTTCTTTCTTTCTTTCTTTAAATAGATTCTACCAGACTTCATCTTGCTCGTTAGAAAGGAAACAAAAGGAGGGGCGGGGTGAAGGGGGGGGGGGGGGGGGGGGGGGCGAGGGACTTCTTCAGCTGCATGTTAACCGAACAATTAAGTCTTTAGATGTATCGAAATGTTTAGAAGGAAAAAAAACACACACACACTTTCTGACTAGAGTAATCAGAATCTTTGAGTTCTTTTCATAAAGGTGTCAATTGCCTCTTTGACGTCATTCCATGAGTAAATTCGATGTTAGAAAGTCGTATAATGACAGAAAAGCGTCCTTCAAAGTCAAAAATATTACCGTGTTCGAGATCCTTGTCTAGTCTCATTTACAAAATTCGATTAAATTCATGGAAGACTAAATTTTCAAAAAAATGTAGAATGTGCTTGTGGTCATCCAATATCAGTTTGAACATATTCTTTTTGATTGCCCATTGCTATGCCTGTTATACAACACATCTGGGATAGATGTAGCAAAAAAATGGGATCTTTTAAATAATATAATCTACAGCGAAGAAATGATACAAATTGCATCAGTTTTATCCAGCACTATACTTGCAAATCTATTGTGAATATTAAGTAATTTAGAGTTATTGTATTAATGGTTCATATGTAGCCTTTCACACATGAGTGCATATTCACACACACACACACACACACACACACCACTCTACACACACACGCACACACATGCATAAGCACAGTACACAAACACACACACACACTCGCACACACACACACACACACTCACAAACACACACGCGCGCGCGCGCGCAAGCACAGACACAAACTCTTACGCAGCCCGTTTTAATTTGGGTGGTTTTTTTTTTTTTTTGGATTGGTTTATTTTTAGTCTAATATTACCATTGTTGTGAACAGACCTTAAATTAAATCAATCAAATCAAATCAAATCAAACAGTCATTCACATTCATGTTTTCTTTTCTTGTATTTAAAATCTTTATAACGTCTGTAAACCTCTGACAAATAATGTACATGCGAGTTAGATTACTCCAATGCGAAATGGATTCGAAAATATTTTCGCTGAATTTCAACGTATTCCGGCAAAATCTAATTTCAACTTGACCTGGTCAGACAGGCTAGGGCCTAATGGAAACCTTTTCATGCCGTCGCAGGAATCCAATTGCTCCTGCCTTCTAGTGAGACTTCGACAAATTCGTCATGAAAGTGACGTAGGCCTAGTAGCAACGCCATTTGTACTCTCACGCGAAATAGTTCTTAGAGCACATTTCGCTTACGAGAAAAATAAAACAGGTTCCAATGCCAAAATGTACCCCATTTGTTGGCAACACAGTAAAGTACTTCATATACGTCAAAGTTTTTGTAAATATTACAACACATCTATACGTTATCTGATAAACTGACGTCATGAGGCTTTTAAAACATTGGACGTAAAACTCAGGTATAAAGATTGGAAAGAACAGACGCCGACAGGTGAAGTCGATCAGTTCGCAACAAAAACATTCAATTGATGGACATGCGTTTATGCTCCAAATCATATTGTATACAAAGACATGTATTAACAGGGAAACGCCAGTCTAGTACACCCAGGCACACAGTCAAAAACTGAGCATTGTTTCCGTACGCGAAAGTTACTAATGAGCATTTAATGTGTGGCTAAATTCGAATGATAAAAAGTACAATCGGCGTGCATAGGACTACATATGAAGTACACGAAAAAAAAACCACACAAAAACAGTACACCGAGTACAATTGTATACGCTTAAAATACTCTGGGTACTTTTCACGTGCAGGTGCAAACTGTAGGCTACACAGGTGTGACACGCTATGAATACTTTATGATACCCCTCTAAAAACACCGCCACGGAAAGTTCTCTAGTGGTGTTTAGAAGAGGGGACCCCATTTTGAAATTCCACAAACGAAATTTTCTTTCTAAAGGGTGATTTTTTCAGTCCAGTATAAAATGCGGGTTTTTTTAAACAGTGAATGGCGCCAACTTGTGTAATAAACCATTAAAATGTTGTCAAACAGACGATGTTCGGAAATGTGTAGGAGAGGTAATCAGTGTTAGAGCTCTTGTTCAGCGAGAGTGATCCCGCCGTTTTCTTGGGACAGATGCCGCTGGTGGGTACAGCCAAAGCAGTGGTGCCCTATCAGTCTGCTAAAACGTTCGATCACAGAGGAGAACATGTCCAAACAGAAGTGTAGAATGGTGCGTCGGTAATGCAGCAGTCCACCTCCTGCTGATCTTTAGCCTGGCGTGCTCTTCCAACCATACCTTGGACTCCCCAGATCTATTGGCTTGACCCTTAAACTGTGAAAAGGTAACCTTACATGCAATGGAAAGACAGGTATTACCTTCCCCTGACTATTTTTTTCCCGGAGCTGGTCTCCTAAACTCACTTTAATCCTTGACGTTAAACACACATACACACACTCACACACACACACACACGCACGCACGCATGCACGCACGCGCACGCACGCACGCACGCACACACGCACACCCACCCACACACCCACCCACACCCACACCCACACACACATACACACACGCACACACACACACACACACACACACACACACACACACACACACACACACAACGGACAGAACACATACTAGAAAGCGTGTAAGTGGTAGTTTTCCCGCGTCGTGATTCTGGCGTACACCAACATGTGGTGGATTCTTTGTCTAACAGCTAGATTACTCTTAAACTGATACCACTGACGAACCTTGGTGGGATGATGGAGAAGTATTCAATGACGAGCCTTCTTAACTTAGCAGAGACGATTCATAGAAAAAGTAGATGCAGGTTCTGTTCACATTATCAATCAGAGTAGCCCAGTAGTCTGCAGGTATCCACCTCTGCATCAGGAGCACTGTTACAATGTTACCGTTAAATGTTGATTACTATCTACAAAATAATAAATATTCGTAAATCGTTGAAAGTATTTATTGATACTTTTAAACAGTTTTATAGTGTGTGCGTCTGTGTGTGTGTGTGTGTGTGTTGTGTGTGTGTGTGTGTGTGTGTGTGTGTGTGTGCGTATGCTTAGCAGTATAATGATTCTGGTTGAAAAAAAAATGTACATGTACAACAATTCCTTCAACAATTACTCTCCCTGGCGGTAAAACTTTTTTTTGTGGATGTTTTGTTTTGTATTCACTCTTGAACGGACTCAAAGGGGGGACCCACCATTCGTTCGTTCATGCTGGAGGCTTGCATTCTCCCGTGTGCCCGTCTAGTGTTTCATTTCACCTCCGTTCTCTTCCTCCATTCCCATCTCCACCCCCACTCCCCACCCCTTTTCCGCCTTGTGTTTTTGTGCACCCAGTTCTTATAGAACAGGGAGTACTTTACAATGGGAACGAAGAAACGCTGTCTGTGTGTCTGTCTGTGTGTCTGTCTGTCCGTGGTCAAAATGTGTTCCACTCGCTCCAGACAAAACGTCGGGACCGATCTTTCTGAAAATGTGTCGGTATGTTCATAATGGGTCACGGATGATGCCCGATGTTTTATTTTACCAGAATAGCCGTTACTGACGACTATAACGGCCCAATTAAAAAAAAAAAATCAAGTCCGATAAGGGGAATAACCATCGCACTGTCGAGTTTTTTTCGTCCACTAACTGGAAATTGTCTTCCCTCTTTGTCATTGTACACGCGTATTCAACATAAAGTGAGAGGACGGTTATACGCTTTGCCTCTTGTTTTACTGCAGAACTCTTTGCTGCGTGATTGTCCTGATGACGGACGAATCGTCTGCCTGTGCTGGCTTCCCTCCTCCACCACTTACACGCTGATTTGAACTGGTGTGGAAAGGAGGACGTGGGTTGTAGGGGGAAGGGGGAGGGGAAGGGGGGAGGGGGAGGCATAGGTTAGGCGATTATGGGTGGGGGAAGGTGACAGGGGTGGGTGGGGGGGGGGTGGGAGTGGGGGGGGGGAAGTGAGGGGTGTAGATGGTTATATGAAACGTCCTGTTTTCCTGAGGTTCTTAGGAGTGTAATACCTTCCTAGGGCTCTTCCTGTCCATCACCGAACGTTGTGGGTTTTGGTGCATGATGGGAACGAAATACTCGCTGAATGGAATTATCTTTTTTTTCTCCCCTACTTTTTCTTTTTTTTTCTTTTTCTTTCTTCTGTTCTTTTTTCACCCTTTTTATTTATTCATTTATTTTTTTGACGTAAAGCCGTTAATTGGTAGAAGTCATCGGTGAACTTAATTGTTCATATAGAGGATGGATTTTAAACGGAAACATTATTCAAAATGCGGAAACATTGTTCAAAATGTGTATTTCATTTGCATTTCTACTTGAGAGAGAGAGAGAGAGAGAGAGAGAGAGAGAGAGTGAGAGAATTCATACTTATATTTTATTGTCTTTTTTTTTTATCTCACTACCCTTGCCCCCCACCCCCACCTCCCTTCTGCTTCCCCCCCCCCCCCCCCCCCCCCCCCAACTCCACACTTTCAACATATCCTTAAAACACACACACACACACACACACACATTTCAGCCGTTCGATCAGGAATTGATGACAAACACTATACCACAACAGCTTATCTCCTGAAATCAAAACCACGGGAAACGCGATGAACGGGTGTTACTCGCCCACACTCCTCTGAACACAATTTAAAGGCGCTGCTGTGTAGCTAAACTCGCCTCACGGAAGTGATAGACGTTCGTCCGCGTGCGCGCGCGCGCGCACACACACACACACACACACACACCACACACAAGGCTTTGATTAATAAGTCCAGGTATAGAGTCAATTTCCGCCAAGCCCCCTTCACCCCTCTCCCCACCCCTGTCCTGCCTATCCAGCCCACCAATCATCGGGTACCCCCCACTGCATGTGGGTGGAAATCAACAACCCGGTCGTGACTGGCCCCGCATTGGAGACCTGTCACGTCAGTTTCCACACAACAGGCTTGAGACCCACACTTGTTTATTAAGTTGATTTACTTCCTGAACAAAACTTGGGAGAAGACAGGTGACGGGAGAGAGAGAGAGAGAGAGAAAGAGAAAGAGAAACGCGCGCGCGCTCAGTCGCGCGTGTGTGTGGTGTGCGTATATGTGTGTGGGTGTGGGTGGGTGGGTGCGTGTGTGCGTGCGTGCGTGTGTGTGTGTGAACTTGCAAACTCCACAAATGTGGCGGGTTCTTTTGTTGCTTTTGTTGTTGTTGTTTTTTGTTTATTTATTAATTTGGTTACTTCCTGGACAAAACTTGGGAGAAGAGAGAGAGAGAGAGAGAGAGAGAGAAAGAGATCAGTTTCAGAATAGACCACCCGATAGCAAGAGACTTTCAGGACCTGTCTTCAGAGAGAGAGAGAGAGAGAGAGAGAGAGAGAGTTCAGAGAACTCTTTCCTTTGATGATTGTTGTTCACATTTGATGTGGTACTAATCATTCAGCAGTAGACCATGGGGCTAGCCTGGCGCAATGAACACGGCCCATACTGTTTCTCTCTCTCTCTCTTTTAATAACAATACCCGCCCTAGGGACGTCAAATGTGAAGTGCATGTGTTGTTAATATACTGTGTGTATGTGAAGTGAAAGTGTTGTTGATATACTGTGTGTATGTGAAGTGAAGGTGTTGTTAATATACTGTGTGTCTGTGAAGTGAACGTGTTGTTGATAATCTGTGTGTATGTGAAGTGAACGTGTTGTTGATATACTGTGTGAAGGTGTTGCTGATATACTGTGTGTATGTGAAGTGAACGTGTTGTTGATAATCTGTGTGTATGTGAAGTGAACGTGTTGTTGATATACTGTGTGTATGTGAAGTGAAGGTGTTGTTGATATACTGTGTGTATGTGAAGTGAATGTGTTGTTGATATACTGTGTGTATGTAAAGTGAATGTGTTGTTGGTATACTGTGTGTAAAGCTGTCATTCTGTCGCATTCCCCGCCTCATGGCAATGGTGATGTGTACGTCATGACATGTGTTAAAAGTCTCTTGTAGTCGGATAGTCTATTCCGCAATTGAAACTTCTCTCTCTCTCTCTCTCAAGACATGTCAAAACATCTCTTGTAATTGGATGGTCTACTCTGAAACTGTAACTGAGCTCTCTCTCTCTCTGAAGACAGGTCCTGAAAGTCTCTTGCTATCGGGTGATCTATTCTGAAACTGATCTCTCTCTCTCTCTCTCTCTCTCTCTCTCTCAAGGAAGGACTAAACTTACTCCTGGCATCAAGAAATGGAAATATTCTCTTAAATCTTGTTTTCTGTGCATTTATGAAGCACAGAAAAGGCTCTGTACTGTACATTCATAACATTGTTGTATGGTGTATATAGATATGGTTCCCATATGCTGCTAGTGAAGATTTTAACACTCATAAAAAATTATTTTCCTAATTTCATGTTCTCATTTTGTTCTTCTCCCTCCCGTCCCATCCCCCCTCCTTTTTTTCTTTCTGTTAATTAAATCTTTGCCAAGTCATTAATGTAATGACGGAAGAACTCTTAGCCTGCACTTGTTTTCCCCCACTACTGAATTGTTCAGCATAAAAGCTATCTTTTTCTTTGCATTTTCTTTCATGATAATATTCATATTATGTGTATTCCAGGAATCACCCCTTCAGTATGGGGCTCTGGCCTTAATCTGAATAAATATTCGTATTATCTCTCTCTCTCTCTCTGTCAAAGATGGCCGCCTCAGTTCAAACGCCCTGCGAAATCTTTCTATCTGTCAGTGATGTTACAGCCTGTCTTTCTCACGTTCGGCATCATATCATGCTTTCCTCTTCAATCCTCTCTCTCCCCCCCCCCCCTCCCTCCCCATGCACACTTCCATCTTCTCCCTCTCTTACCTCCGTGTCTCTTCTTCTGTCTGTGTCTGCCTCAGTTCTTAATCTTGTAAGAGGGAGAACAATCAAAAGCCTGTATTCCTATGGCGATTGTTCTCTTATCTGCGCCCGATTTGCCACCACAGCTGGAACATGTCATTCTTGACCTAAGCATTGTATGGCGCATTACTACTTTCAAAAAAAAAAAAAAAGATTAAAGAAAAGAGAAATAAAAGGGGACAAAAGAGAGAGAGAGAGAGGAGAGTAGAGAGAGAGAGAGAGAGAGAGAGAAAAGAACGAAAAAAAGCGAATTAACAAAATAAATCAACAGAATAATTCTGCATAATAACAAGACCGTAGTTTCGTCGCTCTCAGAGGAATTGTACATCGCAAATTATGATCGTCGCATGACGTTAAATGTCTTAGCGGTTGCATCCCCCCTCCCCCCCCCCCCCCCCCCCCCCCCCCCCCCCCCCCCCCCCCCCCCACCCCCCCCCACCTCTCCCCCCTTTATGTCAAAATTGTGATTTTGATTGATTTTTGGCGCTCTCATTGCAATGGAACAGCTGTATTAAAAGGAACAATAGAAGAGTTATGAGCCCCTTACCAAAAGAAAGAGATAATCTGACAAGAGCTGAACTATGCTAATACATGAGTGAGTGAGTACACGAGTTATCACCCACGTTATCATGCCTGCTCACACTATACGGCGCGTAGAATGAAATAATCACTAATATCTCATGACAGCTATGCTTATGGCACATGATTACTCTCTTCTTGACAAAAATAAAGTGACTTTTTTTTTTATCGAAGAAACTCAGAATGTCGACCTTCTTGAACACCAAACTTTCTCTTTTTGAAAGCTTTCAGTGTTAAAAGACCCAAACAGTTGTCTTGTCAGAGTATTTGGACAAGCTTGTGTAAAACCTGTATGATTTCAGCCTTTTCGGAAACATTCGACAAAGAGTGGACGTGGGGAATGGGGAAGGGGCGGGGGGTGGGGTGGTGGATGGGGAATAGCTGGAAGGAAAGGGGGAGTGCTTGGAAGGAAGGTGGGTATGAGAGAGAGGATTAGTAGACATGGAGGGGACGGGGGGGGGGGGGGGGGGGGGGGGGGGATAGAGGGGTGTTCGGGTTCCGTAGAATGTGAGAGGAGAATACACGGGAAGTTATACGACGTGTGTGTTTCGACTCAGGTGAACAAGTACGAGAAAATTGACTGTGGTTCCAGTCATTCTGTTCGAACCATGGTGCACTCAACTCAGGGTAGAAGCTGCCCAAGGCTAAACACCCCACAAATAAATGCTTCTGGGGATTTGATTTCAACTCCCCCAGCCAGCAGCACTTAACAGATCAAAATGTTTATAGTCGGGTCACGCAGGACTGCAAGGAAGGCAGAAACAGACCTGCATACAGGTTAAAATGCCAAGATCAAAATATCGAAACCAGATCAAACGCTGAAACACACACACACACACACACACACACACACAGACACACACACTCTCTCTCTAAATATATAGAAAGAACCACACAATAAATACACACACACACACACTCCAAAGTTCTATAAGAAAACATGGTATAAACCTCCTTCTGGAAAAGACCCGCACTTGACGCTTTTTGTCAGACTCTCAAGAGTCGCACGACTGCATACAGGTGTGTACGACGGCCTAAAGAGAATCTCAATAAAGAACAACAAACGGCATTGAAACAACTGCGAGACATGGTCTATGATAGAACTATACGTATCAGTACAGCAGACAAAGGAGGTGCCATCGTCATCCAAAATACTGATGATTACATAAAAGAAGCAATGAGACAGCTCAACAATGAATCCCACTACATCAAAGTAACAGAAGACCCTACTGCAAAAATAGCAAAGGTATCAAACGAGCTAGCCAAAAAACTGTATGAACAAAACATCATTAACCAAACCACCTATCAATGGGCTCAGGTGGAACCAAACAAAGTCTGCTGTCACAGATTCTACACATTACCGAAAATCCACAAGGGACTTACCAACCCCCTGGACGCCCTATTGTTTCAGGCATCAACGGACCGACAGAAAAGCTGTCAAAACTTGTGGACTCTTGGTTGCAGGATCACACAACTCTCCTCCCAAGCTATATAAAGGACAGCACCCACATGCTTCAAATCATTGCAAAATGGAACATGGAACTGGGACCTTTTGAAGAAACCGTCAAATTGGTGACCATAGATGTAACGTCCCTTTACACAAACATCCCGCACGATGACATGCTGACTGCTATACAATTCTTCTTGGAAAAAGAGCAACTTCCGAACGATCCACCCAGGAAGATGTTCTCAGAATTGCAAACCATGTTCTCAGTAACAACTACTTCAGTTTCGAAGACGGATGCTACAAACAAGTACTAGGAACAGCAATGGGGACTCCAATGGCTCCAAGCGCCGCTAGTCTATTCATGGGATGGCTTGAACATCACATACTTCGAGACAGTCCTTTATACATTTCTTTGGACGTGTGGAAGAGATTCTTGGATGATATTTTCCTACTGTGGACTGGGACCCAAGATGAAC
Organism: Conus ventricosus; assembly: GCA_018398815.1. Classification (NCBI taxonomy): domain Eukaryota; kingdom Metazoa; phylum Mollusca; class Gastropoda; order Neogastropoda; family Conidae; genus Conus; species Conus ventricosus. Next base: position 17,165,933 of record CM031621.1, read on the forward strand.
TGGACCAATTCTTCCAGTTCCTCAACAGCTATCATCCAACCATCAAATTCACGATTTCTTCGTCGTCAAAAGAGATCGCATTTCTAGACTTATCCATTACCCTCAACGACGGATTTCTCAACACTGATGTCTTCAGCAAACCACTGACTCTCACGCCTATCTCCATAGTCGGTCTTGCCATCCCACTCACACTATCAAAAACCTTCCGTACAGCCTGTTTCTACGACTACGTCGGCTCTGCTCGACTCCAGAAACCTTTGAGGCACGCTGCCAAGAACTGGAAGAACAACTGAAAAACAGAGGCCACAAAGACACTACCATCAGAAATGCCAGACTTAAAGCCATGAGGATGCCTCGCTCGGTCTGCCTCGCATACAAACCTAAAAGAAGAACCAACGAGTCCCATTTGTAGTGACACACCATCCCAGCAACCCTCCCCTCCGGAACTGGCTGAGAGAACTCCACAGTGAGATGACACAGAACAGTGAACACATGAGTAGGGCAATTCCAGAACCACCTCTACTTGGTGAACGCAAATGCCATTCACTGCGGAGTCTTCTTATGCCATCCAGTCTACCAGTGCCAACAGACCCTGATGCTGGCTCATTCAAGTGCCTGAGTTCACAATGCATTATCTGCCAGGAACACCTTGTGGAGACAACCACATTCCAAAACCAGCAAACAAAAGGACATTCCACATAAGACACAGACTCACATGCAACAGCTCCAACATCATCTACATCTCTTCTGCAACACATGCAACAACACACAGTATGTCGGGGAAACTAAGAACACTCTGAAGATGAGGTTTTACCTACACAGATCAAACATCAACAAAAAGACACACACACTAGTCGCTCAACACTTTAACAAACCGAACCACACACTGCAGAACCTCCGGTGCATTCCCGTAGAAAGGATTCACACAAACAATACAGACAGACGAAAACAGCGTGAACGATTCTGGATCTTCAAGCTAAAAACTCTGGCACCACGTGGGCTCAATGTTTTGATGTGACAAGGAACACAATGACGTCATCAATTGACGTAAAACTACTCGAAAAGACATAATGACGTTGCGTTTGTTTACAAACGAAGAACTCCTGCTGAGGAAGGCTAAGTAGCCGAAATATTTTGGATAACAGCAGATTTGTTGTTTACCTCATTGTTTCATTATTTATATATATATATTATATATCAATTATCATCCACGTACTTAATTTCATACCAATAAATTTATTTTAACATTTATCATAAACACAGACACACTACTGCACTGGACGTACCAGTAGACCCGTAGTCAGATTTATAAAAGTCATGAACTGAAAGGAATCTGCTCCATCTGTCTCCAAAAATCGTTGAAGCAAAAAAAAGTCTTGGAACAAGGTATTCCTAATATCTACACTGACGTAGCTTTTTTTTTTTTTTAACCCCACTCTAATCGGGCAGTAGCACTGGCCAAATACTTAAACTTGACTTGACAATCTATTCTCATTGTTTTAGCTGATAGCTTCAACAGCACAGACGTCCATATATATATATAAAAAACATAATCCCAAAGTACATAACTTACCAGGTTGTGACCAAATCAATCGCATGATAAAGATTTCGTCATAAACAGTCTCGGAACAAGGTATTCCTAATATCTACAGTGAAAGGGTTGTGCATTGGTCATAGCCATCCCAAGACTCAATGAGCAGATGAAATGCTGAGCGGCTTACAGCACAGTCTGCACCACGACATGCAGGGTGTCGCTACGGTGGCTGGCAAACACTCCCGTTTATGTCCTGACAAGAACATTAGCCTGTGCCCGTGCTATCAAAACTGGACGTCGGGAGAAACAACAACAGTTGAAACCAGTCATCAGCTGAGCCATTTCCAGAGGGCACACAGTTAATGGACTGTTGATTCTGGGTACTTTGAGCCCAGTACTAGGAAACTGTTTCTGGGGGAATGCTGTACACCAGTCTCATGAGGGCGTCTTTTTATCTCTTCTTCCAAGACTGGGGACGATACAGTCCATTAGGGAAGAAGTAGCTCCCAACAAGCACGAAAGCTTTAACACTTCTGTTCAGCAACTAACGCATTATCAAAAGAAATGTCCGTGCTTAGCAAAACTATTTCCCCGAAGCACAGGACTATCCAAGCTTCAAATACCGACAGACTCCTGTCTTTTCCCCGTTGAAAGCAGTATGAAATGCTCTTTGGTCCATGCAAGATTTAAGTTTGCAGTCATCAGCCTGGTCTGTCAGCATGAACCAGGGCTGGGGGAGGTACAGGAATGGTCATTGTCCTAATGATTGTCTTTGTTGCATATACAATTGAATGCAGCTCTGTAGTTGCAGCACTAATGATAATGTGAAAATTATCTTACAGAGAGAGAGAGAGAGAGAGAGAGAGTGAGATACAGAAAGAAAGCAAGCAAGCTACTGTGTTCTTTCTTCCAGGTTAGATTTTCATTTAGTGAGCAGCAGTATCAACAGTTCATTTTACATGAAAGGAAAAATATCAGATTATGAGAAAAGGACCCAAATATGTTCTGGAGTACACTCAGTTAAGACAAATTCAAATTTTGGCAAATGAATCATCTGTCAGACTGACATGAAATACTGTACGTTTTGACTTGCTTTCTGTACAGTGGAGATTCAAACCCACAACTCTAGGATCACCAGGATTACAAGTCCAGTGCTCTCCCAAGTTGTTCCATTATATCAGTTTTGATCCCTGCTTCCATCCCCGCCCGAGTCAATCAGGTTTTTGGAGATTGTTTCTTCAATCAACATCTGTGTCATTCTATCAGGGCTTAAAATGGTCTATCCAAAAATCAGAGGAAAATTTCTGAAGTGGCGAAGCCACGAATGCGTGCCTGCTTCGCAGGCACGCCCTGCTAGGGGGGTCCGGGGGCATGCCCCCCGGAAAATTTTTAAAATCTAGAACAAAATCTGTGCACTCTGGCTCATTCTGAGCCCTATTTTTGGGAAAAAAATTGCACAGAAAAAGTACAAGATTTAATGCAGAAAAGGTACATCCATACAGATATTCAATCCACTGTCAAAGACAAGACAAAGGTCTTTAACATCTAAATCTAAAATGAGATTTATATCAACACATTTCATGTGAAAAGAGCATAAAAAAGACCAACAGGTTATCAAGACAAAACAAAATGGTTATTGGTGGAGACACAGTTATCAAAATTCAAAACTCACGTTTGGAATGTGGAACTAAGCAATCTGAGAGGGGCTGGTTCTGTCGCCTCTTACGACAAGCACAGCCAAGCTGCAGAAATATTCTTTCTCTTCCCCTTGTCTGCAGGGGAAAGCTCCCCATTTAATCTTTAGGATGGGGTCGGAAGAAGCATGACAGGGTGCTCTGCTTCTTCTTCTTTGGTGATGAAGGCATTTCAATTTCAATTACTTCTGTAGTACGGATGCCGACTGCAGAAGGCACATTGCTTGAAGACCGATTCTCCCTATGTTCAGCTTCAAGTCCAGAAGTGCCTTGCACAGCAGCACAGCGATCGCGGTGTCTCTTTGTGACAAGATGCTCTTTCAGTGCGACGATCCCGCGGAAAGTGTAGACGATGTCTGTGGTGCACAGTACACATCTTGCACTGCCTGGCACGTCAACCTTTCGAATATGTTGACCGATCCGCTCGAATTCATCGGGATCTGACCTCACTTTCACGGACTTTAAAGTCCACTCCCACCTCCATTTGTTTTTGATCCCGCTTTCGTCAAACTTCTCTCCACGTTCGATGATTCTCACAGTCGCCATCTTGATAGATTAGGCGCCTAAAGCTACCGGTGCGAAATGGCTGTTTGCGACTTTGAACCGAATACAAATCAGAACCATATGCGAATGCGGACGCGTTTGGGGCGTTTTAGATCGGGTTTCTTTCCCCCGAGGAAATCGATTTTTTTTCCCCCGAGGAATTTTTTGGCTTCCCGAGGAATTTCTCGGATCCGAGGAGGATTTTAAGCCCTGTTCTATATCAGGTTTTTAGAGAGTTTCTTCAATCAACATCTGTGCCATTCTATATCAGGTTTTTGGAGATTGTTTCTTCAATCAACATCTGTGCCATTCTATATCAGGTTTTTGGAGATTGTTTCTTCAATCAACATCTGTGCCATTCTATATCAGGTTTTTGGAGATTGTTTCCTCAGCCAACATCTGTGCCATTCTAAGATTGTTTCTTCAGCCAACATCTGTGCCATTCTAATCCTTGTCAGGCCCTTTGAAATGTGTACACATACAACTACCAATGACCATACTATGTGAAATCCAGTCCATCCTTTGTAGAAAAGTTGGCTACATGTTTACCAGGGGCATGGATGACATACATACACACACAAAAGATCTATTAGTTTTTCTTTTTTTCTTTTTGTGGTAGTATTTAGTTGCTTTCATCATCCTCAAGACAGAATGTGGTTTCCTTTACACAAAGAAAGACATTGTGAATCTTGGGTGTTCCGGTTGTAGAATGTGAAACTGGAAGAATAATTTCAAATAAGGGAAGGAGAAAAGTGGCAGATTATCTACTCACAGCTGCCAAACTGGTGGAAAACAAACAAAAAAACCCAAGCCACCTAGACCATTGGGGCACTTACCGAATCCCACAGAAAACAGCTCCCACATATGCTAGTCATCGAGTTGTCAGTTTCTTTTCCCCTCCGTCACCTTCCCCCTTTTTTCTTGTGAGTTTAAGGAACAAAATGTGGAAATCTGCAGCCAATGGCATGACTGCAAGACAACCACCTTCATTCCAATGACAGCATGAACTGGAACCAGTGTTTGTTCTCAAATGATCCATACACATTTTCACAAGTTCTCAAATGATCCATACATATTTTCACATGTTCTCAAATGATCCATACACACTTGCACAAGTTCTCCAATGATCCATACACATTTTCATAAGTTCTCAAATAATCCGCACACACTTTCACAGGTTCTCAACACGATCCATACACACTTTCACAAGTTCTCCAATGATCTGCACACTTTCACAAGTTCTCAAATGATCTGCACACACTTTCACAAGTTCTCAACATGATCCATACACACTTCACAAGTTCTCAAATGATCCGCACACACTTTCACAAGTTCTCAAATGATCCGCACATTTTCACAAGTTCTCAACATGATCCGCTCACACTTTCACAAGTTCTCAAATGATCTGCACACACTTTCACAAGTTCTCAAATGATCCGCACACACTTTCACAAGTTCTCAAATGATCCACACACACTTTCACAAGTTCTCAACATGATCCGCACACACTTTCACAAGTTCTCAAATGATCCGCACACACTTTCACAAGTTCTCAACATGATCCGCACACACTTTCACAAGTTCTCAAATGATCCACACACTTTCACAAGTTCTCAAATGATCCGCACACACTTTCACAAGTTCTCAAATGATCCACACACACTTTCACAAGTTCTCAAATGATCCGCACACACTTTTCACAAGTTCTCAAATGATCCGCACACACTTTCACAAGTTCTCAAATGATCCGCACACTCTTTCACAAGTTCTCAAATGATCCGGACACACTTTCACAAGTTCTCAAATGATCCGCACACACTTTCACAAGTTCTCAACATGATCCGCACACACTTTCACAAGTTCTCAAATGATCTGCACACACTTTCACAAGTTCTCAAATGATCTGCACACACTTTCACAAGTTCTTAAATGATCTGCACACACTTTCACAAGTTCTCAAATGATCCGGACACACTTTCACAAGTTCTCAAATGATCTGCACACACTTTCACAAGTTCTCAAATGATCCGCACACACTTTCACAAGTTCTCAAATGATCCGGACACACTTCACAACAGCTGCATGCACAGCCTTTCCACCAAACGCATGCACACAGGAGAAAAAAGCCATCAACACCATGAATACTCCATGCGACAACATTTATAATGTCCACCACAATAGAAGCAATGTTTTCTTCAATACTGAAGCAAAACTCACGCATGTACTCAATACAGTCAGTCATTGTATTTTCCATTTTCTCCACACAAGTTAGAATTTGACATGCGCAAACATCACATTGATATTTGTGTATTCCCCCGCCCACTCACCCCACCTGAACATCTTTGCTGAAAGAAAATTCTAATATTCTATGGATCTCCAGGCCAGGACCAGCGGCAATGGTCTTAAGGGGTCAGGGAATGTTGGACCCTGAATGGAACCCTTTCTTCACCAGACTTGCAAACTATTGTAACGGTGTGCTGAAGCCATCCTTCGTTACAATTCCCGACACCTGCAGTCTTGTCAGCGCTTCCTGGCAATACTTTTTCCATTGCCATTAAACATTCAGCGCCCAGAATTTTTCTCCTTTATTTCCCACAAGTCCAGAAGTGCTGACAGAACCCTTGACAAATCCCACTGGAACATAATGGACTGAACTGTGAACTTGTAACCCGACCTTCTTTTACATATCCCCCCGAATTTTCTCTGCAGATCCATGGCAATCTGAAGACTGGCCCTGGAGACCTTGAAAAAGCCTGAATTCAGGATAAAACCTGAACAGTCTCATGTCTGGATATTAACACATGCCCAAGGAGCCCACTGAAAGAGGTAGCGACAAAATCACCCTGAACAAAAACACTGGCTACTTCCCCCTCCCCCAATCCAGTCCCACAAGACTTTTTCTTTCCAACACTACACATTAATAATCACCCAACGAGAGCTGAGTTTTGTTTTTTCTTTCAATTACTTTGCAGGTAAGTAGAAAAAAAAAAAAGTAAGAATGATAATGTTGGAAAGGGAGAGACAGAGCAAGATCGAGGGAGGGAGAGAGAAAGAGAGAGGGGCCTGGGGGAGAAAGGTTAGAGCAGCCATGTTTTGTACACTGTAAACAGCATGTCTGAACCTGAATTGGTCAAAGCTGGTCAATCAAAACAAAAGTAAAAAAAACAAAACCAAACACCAAAAAAGAGCATGGGGAATGCATGATGCATAAACTGCATCCCTTTCACTCTCTGGTCAATGTCGATCTTGATGCAAAGTACAAGCGATACTTTTGCTTCATGTTTTAATGAATAAACCCACTTACGCCTTCCAACACAATTATCCTTTGAGAGAGAGTGGGCGGGGACTATTACTCATTTCCACAATCACAACACCTGAGGTTCTGAATTAGGCATCAAGTGAACAAGGAAGGAACAGTCTGTCCACGCACAGTAAACTGGGGGAATGGCTGATCATTCATCATCAGAGTCAGACTTGGCATCACCGGACGCTTCTGCATCCGATTCCTCCGCCGACTTTTCCGACTTCACAGACTTTTCGCTGCCAGAAGCTTCCGCCTTTTCTTCCTCCCCATCTGATGCTGCCGGTGAACTGGGTGCTTCTTCCTTGGGCTCCTGCAAAACAGACGTGCGTGTATACATTACACACGTATACATAACATCCCCTGCTCACATGTCTGTTTCTACCTTGTCGATTGTTACAACTGACCATGCAAGCCAGTAACTTAATTTTCAAAAATCCTCAAGAGAGGGTTCCCACTCCCCACTTCTTATTCATCTCACTCACTGTCACTTAAGTTTGAAGCAAATGGGAACAAACTCGTCCACTCTACATGGCTTTCTACACTCTGTGCCAAACCTTGTCAACTGGACTGTCCCCCTATCACTGTCAGCAACAGTCACAATAGGTAAACGCAGAAAAATATCTGTAAATTTTTTTTACTTGAATTGAAGCATTAACAAATGGAACTCACTTTCATTATAGCATTTGTCCTAAAACAGTGTGGCGTAATACTCAAAGGTTTTGAAATAACCTGTCTAGGAATGTAGAATAGGATCACCTCCTACGGGGCAGAATGGTAGTAGGCTGGTAATGTCAAATAGGCAGAACAGTAGTTAAAAAGGTTAACCTCTTGAATTCAGAACTTTGGGGGAAGCAAGCAGATTAGCATGCCTTCCTTTGAGGGGGAATCAGCTGTACCTTGAATAAGATGTTCACCCTGTATGTCATTCCACTGAAGAGAGTCGTCATGTCCCAGCGACACCCATGACAGTGTAGGACACACCAACCGTAACGATCCATGGATCCGTCTGCCCTATCCAAGGATGTGTGTGAAGCAGTTAAGAGAGTGTGGGAGGAGGAGAAGGGATGAAGGGAGGTAATGCTATAGGACTCCTCAAGCAGCAGCCTCAGCTGAATCTACACAGGCTGAACGAAGACTGACGGGCTGAAGGTCGACAGGCTGATGGTTGAACTGATAATGTGTTTATGGCACCAGCCTGAAGCTGGGGGGGAATGAAAGGCAACTGAGGCTGAATGTGTTGTCCACTGTCATGCATGCTGTCAAGGACCAACCGGCTGAACTGTAAAGGGAAGGCTGTCAAAAACCTACGTGTATGCCACTGTGCATCCATGTAAGTTTCCTAGATTTTCCACAGAGATAAGCTCACTTCCACACACCGCCTTGCACTTCCTCAAAACCAACACTCACGCACAACACTCACCTCTTTCTTTGCCTTTTTCTTGAGTGGTTTCTCCGAATCGGAGCTTGATTCTTCCGAAGAGATGAACTCCTTGGACTTGAAATCACCACCGCCGCCACCACCACCACCACCACTGGCTTCCGACTTGGCCGCCTTCTTGGGGCTCTTGCGGGGCGAGGCGGCCTTTTTGGCTTTGGGTTTCTTCTTCTTGTCTTCTCCCTCAGATTCTGATGCAGACCGCTCCTTTCCCTTCTTCACCATGTACTCTGCCATGGCGATTTCATACGCTGCCTTGGCTTCCCTGGCCTTTTCCTCCCATTCCTGTAAACATCCTTAGCGTTAGGATTTACACCCCTGTTTCTTTGCTAGTATTCCTTATAACTAATGCTGTTCATTTCTGTTCTTTTCCAGTGTGTCCCGTTTTCCAGTTTTTCTCTTGATACGCAACACTATCTCTGGGTGGAAAAGCACATATATTACGACCTGAATAACGACAACAACAACAAAAGACAGGCTCTTTCCAACACATATTGAAAGCATTTTCTTTTTATGTCAGTATTTACAAAAAAAATTCAACACACAAACCCCACTCACTATCGAGGAACAAAAAAACAAAAAACAACAACAAAAATCTGACAGTTTGCCTGTCCCTCCCAAGGAGGGGGCGAGGATAGGCAACTTCAAAAGAGTCATAGTAACTGTAACGAGTTGTGTCCAAGATGCTACTACTGGCAAGTTCACTGGGAGTATCACTGAATGGACGCCTTCCAGAGGTGGGCATAACTCTGGGTCTGCGACAAATTATTTGCAGTGGCAGGCTAATATCACAAACTCTCTTGACAAGCAAGCGCCTAACCAGAAATCACACTGCCGGAAGGCTGAGCACCTGCCAGCGCCTGATAAAACACATGGCAACAATGGGCGCCGCCATGTTTCTCATAGAAAAGAAAGTCTCGCGAGAATGTGATTTCCTTTTTCTTTTTACAATCCACTTCCATTTGCAACAAACTGCGACTCAGTTCTTGAGTTATGATTTTTTTTAAAGTTTTGTGGTCGAAGTGCTGTTTTTCACCATGGCTAACCATGATTTCTGGCATTCTATCATAGGATTTAGTGATGAAGATGAGCTGATTTGTAGGGTTTACAGCTTAAGACTTGGTAAAACTGCAGGGTAATGAAAGCTGAGAGCTAGATTTTGACTGGGATGATGGTATAGATATGATGAACAACAATTCATAAGAAAGTTCTGAAGAAGATCTTTTCCCCACGAATAAATGGCTCATGTGACATTCTTCGAACTTATCATACAGCAACATATACATTTGTAGGAATTTTAAAAATTATTTTCATTTCATTATTTCCTTTCCCCTCTTTTAAATTAATTTTTAAATTGGGTAACCATGTTCAAATTACGGAGTTTCTTCTCTTGCTGTAGGTTTTCGGCGCAAGTAAGCGCAGGTAAGTGCATACTGAAGAGGGTTAAGCGGGCACAAACTGGCCTATTTCCGAAATTCTCAATGAGTGGTTTCGCAGGTCACAGCCAGTTGTATAACGGCAAAATGTACACTATAGGGCAACCACATTTCAGATGGGCTGAAGGAAATGATTGCATCGTGCTGACTTGGTGACAATGGATGTCACATGTGTCAGTATGTTGTGAGCTAAACAGTCGGCCTCTGACACATGCACAGTCACTGGTAGCTGTGTTCTTGTCTCTTGTGAAAAACTTGAAACCATGTCTATGCTTTACCAAACTCGGCATCGTCATTTTCAGTTGACCGACAGTACGACCTTGCCCATCAACACCATTGTCGTCAGGGCCTCCACCTACTCCTACTTCAACTGTTGGAAACTATGGTGGCCAGTACTACAGTTTCCTCGTTCAGCTGAATGAACGGCATGAGCATCATGACCGTCGGCTGACACAGGGTTCACAGGCCAACTCAACATTGCACAGGTTGGCTGGTTTGACAACAATAAGGATCGGCACATGGATGAAGTATCAAACAGAAAAACACTGGCCCTGATATATTGTAATTTTTTAATCTCCTGCAAGACCTCACATATATGCTTGTTCCCAGATGTCCTGAACAATACCAAAGTCAAATTCTATTTTTTTTTTTTTTTTTTTTTTGCCATTTCCAAGATGTGATTTTATCAGTGAGATTCTGAACTATTCCTCTGAGAAACACTGGTAAGTTCACGTCTCGACGGAAAACACATGGAGAGGAAAAAGCTGAAGGGCACTTTTCCTTAGCCTTCACTGAGCAGCACAAACTTTCTCTGGGCTAGAGAGGTGATTTTCATATTTTACTTACATGATTGCTACATTTCCAGCTTATGCCCGATAACAAGACACCCCTATATGTTTGTGCATGAGGGGGTCGGGGGTAACGAGGAATATGGGGAATAAAACTAATGCCATGTATGAGGGCAAGGAAAATAAAATTCAAAGCAAACAAAATTCTCACATTTATAGCGTTTGTTAACATGAGGTTGTGAAACCTAACACCTTTGCAGCCTCGAGCATATTTCTTTCCCTTTCTTTTTTCCTTTTTTAAAATTTTATTTAAAGCAGGAACAGGTTAAATCTTGACACCCCACCAGCCGCCGTGGCGAAGTGGTTAGCGTCGCAGACTCCCGGCTGGGAGGTCGTGGGTTCGAATCCCATCAGAAGTCATGTGGGTTTTTCTGCCCCGACCGGCTCCTACCCAGAGTTGAGTTGCTGCAGACTCAGTTGGGAAGACTGGGACCACACAGTCGAGTTTCATCCACTTAATGGATGCGTTTCTGAGAGTGTTGCTCAAATTTCCTGACCAACACGGCAGGTGCCTGTATCTCTTGGGCCTGGTTGACGCCAGGATATATTATGAAAGGAAGCGTGGAGTACAGCCCTGTCATGTAGTCTCAGACCGAAATGGAAATCCGTAGCATCATCTTAATCATCCTCATTGTCATCGATCAGCATAAAAAAATGTCTCAAATTCTGTGGCCCTTCATGCCCTGCTCTCATGGTGACCTCAATTTCGATGTCCTCTCCACGTCTGTGGCCTTGGTTTGGTTCCGTCGGGGTCACCGGTATCGGCCAGTCCATGGGGGCTGTTGTTGGACGGACGTGGTGGCGCCCTCCGGAGGGAGAGCTCACTCACGCCGGCTCCGCGACTAAGCAATTATTGTCGTCAGTAGGGGGCTTAGTAGGTGGTGTCCTGCGTATGTTAGATCAGAACAGGTGCCAATGAACACCACCGAAGTGACTCGGCAGCAGTGCAGTGTCTCCTCCGGTGGGTTGCCTCTTGACGACTTGACATTGACTGCTCCCTGTGGATTGCCGGTGCCAGGGCTGCGGTGGGGGCCGACCGGGCTGTGGCTGTGGACAGAGTGTCGGAATGAGCGGCGTGGGTGCACTGCCTCTGAGGTGGCGCAGAGGTTGGGACAGCAAAAAAAAAAAAAAAAAAAATCTTGACACCCTGTAAAAACTGTGCCAAACTTACACTCTTGTCTCCAACTTCCTTCCACATCTCCCCAGCAATCTTGGACACCTCTGTGATAGAAATGCCAGGGTTATCGTTCTTGATGCTCTCCCGATGTTCGTTGAGCCACAGGAAGTAGGCAGACTGAGGTCGTTTCGGGGCGTTGGGATCCTTCCCCTTTTTAGTCTTGCGTTTCTTGCGGGACCTTCACGCTGAAAAGACTCATCAGACTGAACACAGAGAACGTTATCTTGGTGATTTCACACACTGATGTCTGAACATTCATTACCTTAAATAGTTTGTTATTTTTGATTCACCATTTAATTTGTATCCACATTTAGCCGGGACAGCTGTGTCATTTAACTCCCTTCAACATGCTTCATTCACGGTCATATTTTCACAATTCAAGGGAAAATCTTACAACACACACACACACACACACCAGTATCAAATTAGATTAAAACGCTCAGAAACACAAAATGCAGCCCGGTACACCAAACGACAAATGCCACAAGCTATCAAACAGTTAACTAGCAACATTGCACTGCAATGCGGTTTAACCAAACACACAAAGAAACAGCATGTTCTGAGAATTACTCTTCTATCTTCCATCTCTTTCAATATAGTCTGTGCAATTTTCTCCTACGCTGTCATGAAGAACATGCCATACAGACAGCGCCTACACCGTATTTCAAGGATGGTTCAAGCATCCCCCGACCAATCTATCCAAGCTTCGACAAGGGGTTTCCATTGCTTTATAACAACCACATGAAGCAGCCTGGCGTACTCTGCCTATGTCAGACCCGTTTACCCCAAATTTGAGTACCTGTAATATCTCGGACAAAAACCTGTAATTTGAAAAAAAAAAAAAAACCACAACGTAATCTTCATAACTGACATAACAAATTGCAATACTTTCACAACTTGATTTGGACGAGCCGGCCATTGGCGTGTAAGACTGCTTCGTCGCCATCTTTGACAAGGTAAAAGATGCACGGCACACTGGGAAATGTCTTCTTACTGTTTTGACCGATATGGTAGCAGACGAAACTTTGCGATGAACAATTTTTTTTCTTTTGATTTTTTTTTTCCCCCGTAATTTTTTTTTTAGGGGGCCGTAATTCCCGTACTTTTGGTTTTTTTCCTGTCAAAATTACGGCAAAATCGTAAGGGTAAACAGGTCTGCTATGTACAGGGCACAGAAGAAACATTGATCTGATCGAGGAACTTTTAGCGGAATCAGAAGCTAGACCTGTGAAGGATTTTAGCCCCTAGTGCCAAGACAACGGAACAGCACTCTGGGCGGCACAACCCCCAGTCAGAGATGAATGGTTCCTGGATCTGCCCTTGAATGGCTTCTAGAGTAAAACAACATCAGTTGTCCGCCCGGGGAAGCAACAGTATGGATATGAAGGAATTACTTCCCTTTCTTTTTAAACCCCCCCCCCCCCCCCCTTGTTTTTGGGTGGGAAAAAAGAAGACATTTCAACGTTTATAACATTTGAAAATGCAAATGCTAAAAAAACAAAACAAAACGAAAAAAAAACCCAAAATTACTTCAAGGATAATAAATGATTGATAACGGTAACTTCACAGCTGTTATGTCAGTGGTAAATGTGTAATACTCTTGCTGAAGGAATCACCAAATTTGAACAGGTTTGTCAATAGACCATCCTGTTACACAATCTTGCCAACAGACAGACAAACTAACAAAAGCGGGTGAAACCATAATGTCCATGAAGGGAGAGAACACGCTGCACCGACTGACCACTGTCTTTGCCGTCTTGCTCTTCTTCTCCTTCTTCTCCCGCTTTTCTTTCTCCTTCTTCTCTCTCTGCCTTTCCCGCCGCTCTTCAGCCGCGGAGTTGTCGCTCTCAGAGCCAGATCCTCCCGTGTAGTCGGAGTCGGAGTCCCCGGACGACGTGGTGGGGGGGTTGCTGTCATACCTGCCAAAAGGTTGTGTGACAACTGCGTAAGGAACAGGACTTTGCGATATCTTCCTCTGGTTATCAACACAACTCTTGTGTTTAGGATATGACACTGGTTATATTACACTTCATTCAGATTTACTACTTGTATGATTTAATTTGCTCTAGTGTTGCTAAAGATTAACTGATGATGTGATCACATCTCCAACATTAACTGTCCCCCACCCATATCCTCCTCTTTCCCCTTCCCCATAGACCCTCACTGAATCCCTTGAAAAACAAACAAACAAAAACACCACCAACAACAAACAAACCGAAACAAGCCCCCATAAGGAGCTGGAGCACAAGCACTGAGGTATTCTGCCTGATAGTAAACTCCAGTTAAGTCCATGCCAGTGCTAATCACGAAGCACCTGCTTTCACTCTCGCCATCACTTCCCTTTGCCATTCACATTAGAACTGTGACTAATGCACCTGTGTAACACAACAAAATTTGCCCCCGACTTGCCCAGCATGCTAATGAATTAGAAGACCCAGCCAAAAACTGTGGATTTGCTATAACTCTTTCATTCCTACTTTCATATGAACCATTACTCCCTCTTGTTCCTAGATACTTATAATATGAGCATTCCCTTCATTCCTGGATTTAGAGAAAAGAAAAAGAAGTGTAAAGTGAGAACTGCCACGTGTGCACTAGCAAACCGGCCAGAATAGAGCGGCAACAACTTTCTCACTCTGTAGGGGCCATCTGGCATCCATTCCATTCATAAACACTGCCGCGCGAGCGACCCGGTCACGACGTGTACTGATGATGCGAATCGCGCGAAGTTCAAAGCACTAACTGCGAGAACCGATTTTCCGGGCTGCTGGAAGGAAGCGTACGATTTCTGTGAACCGGAAAACCGGGTTGTAGGGATGAAAGAGCTAAGCAGCAAAAGTCTGACAAACATGTTTCTATCAGGGTAAAAAATGTGCAAATTGTTAAACCTTCTGGGAGGAGGAAAGGGGAGAAATTTCCCATATGCTACAGGATACCCTAAAACGTCAATTCTTTATATACTATTCTGTGTGTGTTTTTCAAGTTTTCTTCAAAACAGAAAACACTCCTGTAAAGATGGTCATTTTAAACATCAATAAAGTACCTAAGCGTTGCACTAAATCTGAATTAGTTACACTGGCATTGAAATAAAGGACAAAACACAAGTTCAGGGGTCCTCTGCTTCATCTCAAAGCCCATGACAAACTCTTATCTCCAGTTTCAAAATTTCATTCATTTTTAGCTTCCTAAGATCAGTGGCAATGTCTGCATAAAACAGCCCCCTGTTTCCCATCCTGCATTATCCCAACGACCCAAGCAACTCGTTTTTCTCTATCCTCACTCTGAAAATGTTTAATGATGTAAAAAGGCAGCAGAGCCAGACTGTGCTGTGCAACATGTACAGCACAACACCGACTGACCACACACATGAGATGAATGAATAAAAAGGACGAAGATACAGAGCCACAGCGAACCTCAAAAGCAGCTGAACAGAGACAATAAGATTAAAAAAAGTTGCCCCCCCCCCCCCCCCCGCCCCCCCCCCCCCAAAAAAAAACCCATGGTTCTGCCTGATAACGCACAAAGCTGAAGATTTATACCGACACATTTTTCAATGCAGACAGGCCCTTCACTGCAAGGGGATGGGGGTGGGAGTGGAGGGACATTCAGTGTTTACCACCACAGATCACAGCGCAGCGGTAAGCATAGAAAGCTTGTGCACACGCTCTGGGTTGGAAACCCATCAACGGCAGCTCTCTGCTGGATTTTCAGCCTACGCTGGCTTCCATCCGGTGCCCAGTATGTGGTCTCTGCATGCAATCAGGTTCAAGCTTCATCCACTCGATACATGCATCTGCAGAGAGTTGCTCCAGTGTTCTCCCCACCAATGCTGGTGCTGGGCTCTCTCGTACTTGGTTCACTGGGGAGAATAATGAACCAGCAAGTACTGTCCTGTCCCTCAGACTCTTATCAGTTCCAAACCACATCCTCCCTCCTCCTCACTGCACATGAAAGGCCTAGACATGTGTGTCCCTTCATTTTCTGCTTGTGGGATAACACCTGTTTTGATTTCCTCTCAAAAATGTAAACAAAACAAAACAAAACAACCCCCCCCCACACACACACACACACAAACCAAAACAAACACCAAACCCCCACATACAAAACCTGATAAGGAGTTAAAAAAACAACAACAGTTTAATGCCACAAAAGAGACCATTAAGAAAGCATTACTTACTCCTCTGCCACCTCACTTCCACTGTCACCAGGGTTGAAAGACTCATCTGCAACGAAGAAAAAAAAAAAAGATCATTTGTTACTGCCCTTTACAGTTTCCTCTCCAGCCAAGGAGATTGTCCATCTGTGACAGGAAACTGTACCACTTAGATTTAAAAAAAAAAAAAAAAAAATCACTGTTAACATTTTCATAACCAGCCCACCTTTACCAGTTCACAACCCCCATTCACCGCGGATCCAGCATGACCCAACATTTTGTTTTGTAACAGGTTACTTTGGAAGCTCTGAGCATTAAGACAGGGCATTTGAACGCAGCTGCTAAAGCAAACATGGTTTCCGTTTGTAAAGTGATTCTAACCAAGCCCTAAAAGGGTTAGATTATTTTACAGCTCACATCAAGCGTGACTTCGCATTACATATCACTGTTATGTTTAGGTATCAGGAGTCTCGTGTGTATTTTGGGCAAAATGGTCTACAAAATACATCCAAAATACACGAGTACATGTATCAGCTATGAAAACTAAAATGGCTCTATGTCAACTCTGGAAGATGGGCATGCCTCCATCTGAGGGCGAACATCGCCACAGCCACAGATCACACTTCACAGTGCTTTGAAGCCACACTTTGATGGGACCAGCGTTTTCATCATCACAGTGTGGGATCCACATACAACCGCTGTGATGAGAAAGATCAAGATGGGACCAGCGTTTTCATCATCACAGTGTGGGATCCACATACAACCGCTGTGATGAGAAAGATCAAGATGGGACCAGCGTTTTCATCATCACAGTGTGGGATCCACATACAACCGCTGTGATGAGAAGATGGGACCAGCATTTTCATCATCACAGTGTGGGATCCACATACAACCGCTGTGATAAGATGGGACCAGCGTTATCATCATCACAGTGTGGGATCCACATACAACCGCTGTGATGAGATCAAGATGGGACCAGCGTTTTCATCATCACAGTGTGGGATCCACATACAACCGCTGTGATGAGAAGATGGGACCAGCATTTTCATCATCACAGTGTGGGATCCACATACAACCGCTGTGATGAGAAGATGGGACCAGCATTTTCATCATCGCAGTGTGGGATCCACATACAACCGCTGTGATGAGATCAAGATGGGACCAGCGTTTTCATCATCACAGTGTGGGATCCACATACAACCGCTGTGATGAGAAGATGGGACCAGCATTTTCATCATCGCAGTGTGGGATCCACATACAACCGCTGTGATGAGAAGATGGGACCAGCATTTTCATCATCGCAGTGTGGGATCCACATACAACCGCTGTGATGAGAAGATGGGACCAGCGTTTTCATCATCACAGTGTGGGATCCACATACAACCGCTGTGATGAGAAGATGGGACCAGCGTTTTCATCATCACAGTGTGGGATCCACATACAACCGCTGTGATGAGAAGATGGGACCAGCGTTTTCATCATCACAGTGTCGGATCCACATACAACCGCTGTGATGAGAAGATGGGACCAGCATTTTCATCATCGCAGTGTGGGATCCACATACAACCGCTGTGATGAGAAGATCAAGATGGGACCAGCGTTTCCATCATCACAGTGTGGGATCCACATACAACCGCTGTGATGAGAAGATGGGACCAGCATTTTCATCATCGCAGTGTGGGATCCACATACAACCGCTGTGATGAGAAGATCAAGATGGGACCAGCGTTTTCATCATCGCAGTGTGGGATCCACATACAACCGCTGTGATGAGAAGATCAAGATGGGACCAGCGTTTTCATCATCACAGTGTGGGATCCACATACAACCGCTGTGATGAGAAGATGGGACCAGCATTTTCATCATCACAGTGTGGGATCCACATACAACCGCTGTGATGAGATCAAGATGGGACCAGCATTTTCATCATCACAGTGTGGGATCCACATACAACCGCTGTGATGAGAAGATCAAAAACACAACAACCCACCACTCTCTGGACTCTTCTTCAGTGAGAACACATAAAAAAGTTCACATTATCCCCCCCCCCCCCCCCCCCCATGACAGTATCGATCTCATAAAATGACAACAGAACACAAGCTGGACATGCTTAGCACGTTGTTCAAGAGGAGGTTGACAATGAACACACGCTTGTGTAAAAAACAACAGATTTTTCTTCCTTTCATATTTTCAACTAGTTGGGGGCTGGGGGCTTTACCTGAATACATCATTTCTCTCAATTATTCCCACCTGATACAAGCATGATACTACAGGGACAAAGGGACTCTTGCCCCCACAAATCTTTCATTTTCTTCTTTCCAGAGACTGGCTGGCTGGTTGAGAACCTACCTGAGCTATCATCGCTGTCGTCATCGTCTCTCTCTTTGCCCTCTCTCTTCATCTTCTCCAGGTAGGCGTCATGGTCGCCCTTGTCATCATCACTGCCGGACATCTCTTCATAGCTGACTGCCGTCTTGTCCTGCACGTTTCCACAAACACTTAGTGTCTGTCGATAGTCTTCACAGCATTTTCCTAATTCATTTTTGTTCAGAAACCCATCGTAGGACTTTCCCCCCAGACATGCTCAGGCTGTCAGGGGATCTTCCACAATCCTCGGACTTCAGTCAACAGGAAAAAGGTACTGTCAACAGTTCAAACCTTTACATTTTTGGAGTCACACTTAGGACCCCATGATTGTGGGGTCCTCTTGCCTGGAGGACCTTCCATCACAGTTGAATGCAACTGCAAACAACCTACATACAGAAGTCTAAGACACCATGAAAGACATTTTCACCCACACAATGACTAAATTTGATGACCATTATCCATTCTAATACTATGTTACAATTTCGCCACTGATAAATGACATCTCATCCGAGGCAACAGACCAACACAGTCAATTTTTACAACTTTACTTTAAATTTTTAACCAATAACTTTAACTATGTTACAACTTTCAGTAGCACTTAGAATGACTTTGATTCATGCGAAAACCATCAGCACATCAATACCTCATTAATTTGAACATGTTAACCATTTAAAAATTAATTTAAAATAGAGAAGAACTAATGACATATTTTGGAAAAATTCCAACAATATAATGTTGCTAATCATAAGTTTGAAGAATTTAGTAACCATTTTACCAGGGGGGGGGGGGAAAATCTTTCAGAAATTCTTCAAATATGTTGTTATCATAATCTATGTTACCTGCAATCCAGGTGCGAAATCTAGTCACAGTAAGCTTCATACCCACAGTTTCACTAAGTCTTAGCTAAATCCCACAAATCAAGTACTTATTTCTATACCCCATTATAGATGGCGAAATCCAAGGTTAGCCATGTGAAGACCACAAACATTTTCACTCACAAAACACATTGTAACTCGAGAACTAGGCAGAATCAAGGTACCTGGTGAAGAACAGCATTTCGACCACAAAACTAACATTTGTAACTCGAGAACTACGGCATGTATCAACTCGCGGTTTTTTTGCAAACGGAAGTGAATGGCTACAGGAAGAAGGAAGTCACGTTCTCGCGAGACTTCCTTTCTATGAGAAACATGGCGGCGCCCATTGTTGCCATGTGTTTTACCGGGCACTGGCAGGCGTTCAGCCTTTTGGCAGTGCAAGTTCCGGTCGGGCGCTAGCGGGTGCATGCTTGTCAAGAAGGTTAATCCAACTCATTACTTGCAATGTGATATCTGAACCTTACGTGGGGAGGCCTGAACAAGAATATAATCATTTTTCCACACATCAACCTGATTCATTGTGAAGACTTCAAAGGAATCATTTAACATTGTGACATAAAAAGAAACCCTCTGCAAATTTCAAGCCATACAATGTGATCAAGGTTCACCGATATCACAAACAGAATACGTTAGGAAGCTGAAAACTTGGAAAGGGAACCAGATGACCTCATTGGAAATGGATCATGGTGATGCTTTTACGGCACCATGAAGATGACTGGCCAAGTGGATACAGAGGAACAAAGTGAAAACGCCTGCTCTCTGTAGGATGAAGCAAGTGCTGAAATGGTCCATGATCAGGCAAAAAGAATCTAAGATCTTTTCCCCAAGCATGAACACTGCCTGACATACAAAACCCCTCCACCTCCCCGTAAAGACCCTGCTTTAATTGAAAATAAAAGACCTTTTTTTCATGTTACTGTACAAGGGTTCTTTCTCTCAAAGCAAAGTATGAAATCAGTACAACATTATTACAAATGAGTAATTACACCTTCAGCAACAGTCTTTACATCTTCATGATTACAATCGCTGTCACCAAGTGACAAATTTCACATTATGACTGTCACCCAATGGCAAGTTTCACATTATGACTGTCACCCAGTGGCAAATTTCACATTATGACTGTCACCAAGTGGCAAGTTTCACATGATGACCGTCACCAAGTGACAAGTTTCACATGACGACTGTCACCAAGTGACAAGTTTCACATGACGACTGTCACCAAGTGACACGTTTCACATGACGACTGTCACCAAGTGACAAGTTTCACATGACGACTGTCACCAAGTGACAAGTTTCACATGACGACTGTCACCAAGTGACAAGTTTCACATGACGACTGTCACCAAGTGACACGTTTCACATGACGACTGTCACCAAGTGTCACATTCCACCGTCACACTCACCAGAGTTCCACCGATGTTCTTCACACGCAGCTTCTTCCCAGAGACAAAGTCGTACAGCTTGCCATACTCGTCCCTGACACAAACATCACAAGCTTCAGACAATGTCAAAAAAATCATAGCTGGAAATAACAGTCTTACAACAGGTTTGATACATGAAGTTTCACAACACAAAAATTAACACAAACAAATAAAGAACTATAACAGATTAAAATCGGCGTGTCTTTTCCTTATCCTGAAGTTACACCTTTTCAAATAAAAGCAGGAAGCCACTACCATCATGCAAAACACTGTTCAAACATCAAAGTACAGCACAGTCAAAATTAAAAAGGTCGTCCAAACCTACGCAAGAACCTATTTTTAACCTCCTATGATCATGATTTCTTTTCCCAAGTTACTCTTTCAACCTCCTATGACCATGGCCATTTCTTTTCCAAAGTTTTACTCTTTCATCTTTATTCAAAGAAAGAAAAACGAAAAGAAAAGAACCTGTTTCTACATGCACATACAGTCCTACAACACACACACACACACGACAGGCATCACATAACTCACTTCTCAATACCAACAAAGTTGAAGACGGCACCAGACTTGGTCTCCACGTCGAAGTCAAAGGACCGCGTGTTGCCAGCACTACGAGCGAAGTTCACAACCACAATCTCATCAAAGCGGATGTGGAGGGGAGGTTTGTGGACAAAGATGAAGCCCCTCTCCAGGGGGTACAGCAGACCTGTGGCTGCCTTGTAGGAGCAGGAGATGGCATGAGTATGAGAGTGGCTGCACACAGCATGCACAGAAGCAAGTCCAGGTAAGAACACAAAATGTTTTAGGTCTTGATCAAGCACACACAATTTAAATTGAAATCTTAAAACTTCATCTAAGAGGGCAAAATGGCGAGGTGACACAAAGATCCATGGTAAAAATTTTTTGTAGGAGCACAGAATGGTTTGAAATCTGTAGCCAGCTCTCGCAAACAACTGCAAGAAAACATTAAAAAAAAAAAAAAAAAAGGTCATTAAACTACCACTGCAAAAGACATTTTTGTTCAATAGTTGAGATTTCCTGTCAATGACAGACGAAAATGGTCCACATTCTGAAAAGAGGATCGAAAGAAAAGTGCAGCAGCAAGAACCATAGAAGGTCCATAACCAAGAGAGAGAGAGAGAGAGAGAGAGAGAGAGAGAGAGAGAGAGAGAGAGTGAGACAGAGAGAGAGAGAGAGAGAGAGAGAGAGAGAGAGAGATGTTGTGTTCAGGGTTAGATAACAAACCGAATTTTGGAAATGAAATACGTGAGAGGGACAGAAAAACAACAATTACTGAATAATGAAGGAAACTTCAGCTGCCATGATGGTATGTCAATCACTCCCTGCTAATGCTGGTCTCTGTACCCACTTGCTTAGCTCACACGAGGACACTACATGTAAGAAACTTATTTAACCATGATCTAAATTATGGCTTTTGTTATAGACTTTGTGCAAATTCCTGCATCTGTGCTATGCGAGAATGAGATAATACCTGCATGCATATATGAAGGCAGAGGATGACTGCAAACTTGGTATCCATGATGAGGGAAAAAAAGGGAATGATAGTAAACAACTCTCTGGCCATTACCCAATAAAAGAGCCTGGAACTGTGATCTTTCGCTGCGTGATGACCTTGAAGATGCGGCTGACCAGCTCATACTCCAGGCCTGTCATCTCCGCCTGAAGTTTGTCGTCATACTTCTCCTTCAGGTCCTCCCTAAGAGAGAGAGAGAGAGAGAGAGAGAGAGAGAGAGAGAGAGAGAGAGAGAGAGAGAGCAGTGTGAAATTCATGTACATTCCAGCATTAACTGCTAACACAGCAAGAGTGAAGACTTTCAAGCAGGTTTCCTACAGACTCCCAAGAACAAAATTCAAGGGGATTTCAAGGGGTTTTCAAGGAATGTTTTTTTCTATTTCAAGGCTACAATACTTGTGTAAAAATTGAAAAAAGAAATGGCAATTTGATTTTTCTGTGTTAAGGTTGATGAAAAAAAAAATTAAAACAAATTTTTTTTGTACAAAGAAAAAAAAATTGTTTTTAAATTTTTTTTTCATCAACCTGAACACAGAAAAATCAAACTGCCATTTCTTTTTTCAGTTTTTATCAGAGTGAGTGCCAGTACACCACACATTAGAACATTAACAAACCCAGACTCTTTGTATTAAATGCCAAAACACTAAAATCAGCAAAAATGTGTCCATCTGTAAGAGAACATACAGACTATGCATGATGTGTAAGAGACTGGTTGGAGGAAAAAAAGAAAAAAAAAAAAGTTAAAAAAAAAAAAAAATTACAAACATCGTCGCGCGTGTTAATACCAAGGGAGATAATTTGTAACTTCATCAAAATTGATGAAGCTACAAATTACCTCCCTTGGTAATAGCAGAACGCAACCCTGGATCGCAACAATGTAAAAATTTGTTTTAAAATAATTTTTAATTAGCCTCAACACAGAAAAATCAAACTGCCATTTCTTTTTGTCACATTAAAAACTTTTGGAGCTGATGGCTTGATTTTCAAAGATTTTCAAGGAGGTTTGGTCAACAGAACCACATTTTATTGATTTTCAAAGGTTTTCAAGGTCTTGAAATTCGCTGTCAGAATTCAAGGAGTTTCAAGGAGCGTATGAACCCTGTTCAAGGCCAAACCTATTCTTGCTAACCTAAACTTGGCTGGCCGGCTGATTTCTTCTGTATCAGATTGCTTTAAGGTATCAGGTGTCTATTAAAGAGCCTTCAACTATCGCAATCTGGAACACCTCATAAAAAGTCAACTGACTGCCTTTGTTCTGCCATCTTGTTTGGGGAAGTGCAGGCTCCGACCAGTCTGAAGAAAGAAAAAAAAAATCATAGTAAAGGAAAAAAAAAAAAAACCTATGAGAGAGAAAACTGCACCATTTTCAGTCTGCAAGACAGACCTGTGAGCAGTCAAATGGCCAACAAAATGGCCCGACTAATTTCTCTAGGAATACATCTCAACTAAGCATAAAAAAATAATTCAGTGATAATTCTTACGCACAAATGTGCGTCTCTGTTGCATACACTTCCCATCTAACGCACTGGAATTCAGGCCAGTGCGTCAAAAAAAACATGCCAAAATTTACCCTGATGTACTGATTTTCTCCTGTACGCATTACAAGTCTGAGCAGCGCATCACACGAAAGGGCTTTCGTCCTGTCCGCCACGATCGAAGTTAAAAACGTAAATTTCCTCGACGTTTTAGAATGTTCTGAATCGATGAACAACTTCCGCTTAAGAACTCTTCTCTACTAAAAACCAACAAGAGTCATCAAAACAAGACTACGCCTATGATTGAACCACAATCTATGACTGGACCACAAGATCACGTGATTCAGCTAAGTGGGAAAAGCATGGAAAACCGTAGGAATTTCGGCTTTTCAGAACCAAAATCCAACAGTTCAACTGTGGCTCGTGGGTGATAATCCAGTGAATGGAACAGAAGTCGAACAATCTATGCAACATGACCATTTTGGATAATTAAAATGGCTCCGTTCTGGACGTACGAATGTGTTGCTCACAGAGCAAGAATGGCCAGTCTACAGTTAGTCGTAGGTTTCACCAACTTCCAATGACCATTGCATGGCGACTGGAATTTGGTCATAAAATAAAATATTTCAACATTGAAGGAAATGGCTTGCGTAGTGGATATTCTGTGATGTTAATCGAAGAGGACATCCCACAAAAGTTTCACTGTCAAACTCCTGATATTATAGGTGCTCACATTTACTCATGTTAGTTGAAAACACTTTAAATTCATAGGAACATGAGCATGAATAATAAAATCTATTGTAAGCATCTCTTATCTAATGTATTTCTGTCTTTCTCTGTGCATTTGTGTGTGAGCCAGTGAGAGCACGTTCGTGTGAGCATGTGCGTGTGTGTGTGTGTTTTCACTTAATTTTCTTGCAGTTATTAATGGTAACCCCGTAAATATTTGTGTGACCCCCTGAAAATCTGGAAGCGAGTTTTTCGTACCCAGTCTGACCCCCTAATTTTTAGGAAATAATTATCACTGTAATTACACATCAAACCTTAGTTATAGCTTCAGCATGTCTACAGTCTGTCAGCAGGGCACCCAAATGTAAACTTTTGCACATCAGCACCGAGTAAAAGCTTCTGAACAACGGTTAGAAAGATGGGAAGCTGGCCTAGTACTCAAGTGTCCTCCCTGTGTAAAACAGAAAATCCTGTGTCTGTGGTTCTAATCTCTTACAGTACAAGGTTTTACCCCTTTCTCTTTCCATTATTTCTTGTCAAAAGGTGGTCTGAGTGTTACCACCGTTTGTCCTTCGGATGAGGCAAAAATTTGTGGTCCTGTGCACACCCTCTGTTTAGTGCACATAAAACAACCCACTGCTAAAAGCCAACAGACACTGGGGAAAAAAAAAGTATATATAAATCTTTAAAAATCAGCTTAAAGAAATACTGCTGAACCATCACCAGTATTTTCCCACGCCCACAAAGCATGCAGGACCCCCCCCCCCCCCCCTTTCGTTCTTGCCCCCGACCCTGACTGAACTCACTCAGACAGTCCCATTTCAATGGTCATCTCATCCTCCTTGTTGAACAACAGGATCAGGAAGTGGTAGCGGGTCTGGCCTTGCTTAATAGGCGGGTCCAAGCTCACCTGAAACAAAAGCCGTATGGGCATCGATATGTAATTTTCCACCTGTAACCCTCTTCTCTACAATGGCTCAAGTTTTAACGACCAATATGCCAGATAATTGCTGATACACCTGTTGAAGTGACGCTTCCCTTTGTTCCCCTGTGGGTTGTCTGGGAAGGACTAAGCCGAGACGCTGAGTTTTCAGACATCTGCTGCAATGCCAGTGTACGGTATGAATAAAAGGCTTTAATTCTGTCCACTGCATCTTTTTTGTTAGCTCGTTTATTTCTGGAGTTTTTTTTCTTTTTCATTTACTTTGTTCTAAGAGTGACATAGGAATGTCCATCTCATTCCTAAAGAAGTATTTTTTTTTTTTTTTTTCAAACTTTTTTATTCAAGTTTTTTTTTTTTTTTTACATAAACACAGTGACAAACATGATAAAAGATAATAAGAAAAATAATAATAATGATAATAATAATATTGTTGATAATAATAATCACATGAAGGAAAATATAATGAAAAAGCAATAATAAACACAGCAGCCATGTCAATTATGCAGTTATGGTGGACCCGTTTAAGGGCTAATTAATTTTGTGTAGAAATGACAGCAGCAGTAACAGGTAATGATAGAAGCAACAATTCTTTCAACATGTATAGAGCTGATCCTTTCAACATATACATATATACACATATATATATACACATATATACACACATACATATATATATATATATATATAACACATATATATATACATATACATACATACATACATACATATACTAGATAATCATGTTACAATGGCTGCACACATATACATACAGTGAGATACACACACACACACACACACACACACACACAGTATACACACGAGAGGTCAAAGGCTCCTGATATTGTTACTATACAGTATACTTGGATTTTTCCCCCTTCTCTTATCATATATCATGGAAGCTAGTTGAAACTCTAGGTCCTCTAGTCTGAAATAGTAAGCAATGGTTTATAGGGGAGCCATTTCAAAATAAACTCGTTATGACAAAAATTTTACGTGCTATGTACTCTTCAGTTTTATATCTGTGGCTCAGTTTGTTAAAAAAACCCTGAAGAACTGGTGGATTTTTATTCATTTTACATTGGTACAGATATTGCTTCACAAATACTAATATAAAATAAACGATGTCGTCAATAGTTATATTTTTATCAAAGCCAAGAATAGCCAGTGGTGCAGTTATCCTAAGATTGTACACTGTTGGACATTTATCATTCAACAAATTGGTGAATGTCTGCCAAAACCGTTGGACAATATCACACTCCCAAAACATATGTGCTATGCTGTCCTCTATCGTATCACAAAAATCACATTTGTCATTCGTTACTACACCCATTCTTTTCAAAATCACATTTGTTCCTAAACACCTATGTATAATCTTCAGTTGGAGCCATTTTAGTTTTACATCTGATATTTTATGGACATATAGGAAGACTTTTTTCCAATCATTTTCAGTGTTTAGTTTTTCGTCCCATTTGCAACATTTTGGTCGAGTATGATCTTGAATAAAAATATCATAGTACACTTTAGAACCTTTAATTGCAGATGTCAGTATTTTAAAGCATTTAGAAATGTTTAAGTAGTTATCATCACTTACCCTTATACCTGTGTTACCTATATACTCATTTATTGCGGATTTACATCCAACAAATGTCAAAAAATTAACATTTATATTATATTTATGTTTAAACTCTTCATACCGCATGAAATGTCCATCTTCCAACATAAAATGTCCTATGCAAAATACTCCTTTATGAATCCACGTCTTGCCTCCAATTACTTTTTTCCCTATTTTGATTCTACAGTTATAAAATATTGGTTCTGCAAGGAGTTCCTCCGAGTTCTTAGGTTCAGATTTGTAAAACAATAATCTGTATGCATTAAAAACATCTGTCCAGAAGCTATTTGATTCAGGAAATGTTGACACGATTTCTGGTCCGTATTTGTCAAGTTCGCATAGGAATGGGTATTTGAACATTACTGTAGTCTTCCACTTATGATCTGTTCTCATGACTCTTTGTAGCCAAGTCAATTTTAATGAGGAAGCAAAAGATTTCAATTCTGGAATTCCAAGACCACCATTTTTAACACTTTTGTGGGCTGTTTTTCTACTTATTTTATCGTGTTTTTTATTCCATACAAATCTATAGCACAAATTCTGTAGGGACTGAAAGAAGTTGTCAGGTGGGTTGGGCAACAGAATCCACAAATATGTTAGCTTTGACAGAATAAGTGATTTCAAAACTGCTACTCTTCCCAGAGGTGTTATTTGTCTTTTAACCCAGATCCTGAATAAGTGATTTACGTCTGCTAATTTATCTGCATAGTTCATCTCTGCACAATTTTTTAAATCATTTGTAAACCATATTCCTAAAATCTTGAATTTTGGTGGGTTCCACTCTATATCTAAATGTTTCATATAGCGAACTGAGGAGTTTTTTATACTTCCCAGCCAAATTGCACTTGTTTTTTCATAGTTCATATGTAAACCTGATTTGCGTCCAAAGATATCTAGTACCTTTATACAAGTTTCGAATGACTTTTTGTCACCTGTTAATAAAAACTCTGTATCATCTGCATACTGAGAGAGTTTATGTTCAGTGTTATTAATCACTATTCCACCTATATCTTTACTTTCACGAATCATTATACCCAATATTTCAACAGATAGAATAAATAAATAAGGGGAAAGCGGGTCGCCCTGTCTACATCCACGTTCAACATTAAACCATTCAGAAACTTGGCCGTTAACAATAACGGAAGATGTGATGTTCTTATAAAATGTTTCAATCCATCTGCATATGTCTTCTTGGAAGCCAAAGGCTTTTAGCACTTTAAACATGAAACTCCAGTCAAGTGAGTCAAATGCTTTTTCAAAATCAATATTTAACAAAAGCCCAGGGAGTTTATTTTCATCTAAATGGGCAATAATATCATAAATAAGCCTTAAATTATCTCCAATATATCTACCTTTAATGAAACCAGTCTGATCTTCATTTATAAGTTTTGGTAACACATTTTTTAAACGGTTAGCTATACAGGATGATCCAATCTTGTAAACAACATTTAATAATGAAATTGGCCTCCAATTTTTTATAAAATTTCTTGGTTTGTCTCCTTTAGGTATACATGTTATTATTCCTCTTTTCTGAACACAAGTAAGTTCCCTTTTCAGGAAACCAGCATTCAACGCCATAACGACAAAGTGGCCAATTTTGTTCCAAAAACATTTAAAAAATTCAGCTGTGAAGCCGTCTGTCCCAGGACTTTTGTTATTCTTCATGTTTTTTAATGCAAGACTTGCTTCTTCTATGGTAATTAAACCTTCTAGATCATTTGCTTCAGTGGGATCTAAGCATGGGATGTTTTGAACAAGGTCATTGATTTGACAGTTTTCAACAGTTTTATTTTTATACAAGTGTTCATAAAAACTCTGAACTTCTTTTATAATATCATTCTGATTGCTAAGTACATTGCCACTCTTATCAGTTAATTTGGCCATGCTTTTACTTACGAAATGTCGTTTTTTCCAGATTACAGAAATAACTACTAACCTTTTCGCCTTCAGCTATCCACCTAGCCCTTGATCTTAACATTACTCCTATTCTTTTTTCCCGTATAACTTTCAACTCTTCTTTTTTTGTCCCTATAATTCTAACATCCTCTTGACTTTTCACTTCTTTTCTCTCAAGCTGTTGTAGATCTTTCTGTAGTTTAAACTCTTCTTCATTCATTTTCTTTTTCTTCATGGTAGCATACGAAATTGTACGGGATCTAATTTCATTAGTAAAAAATCTAGGAATAAATCATCGGGAATTGATAGCTGTAATTCAGGCAGTGGAATAGCCTCGACTGCTTCTCTTGCGTATGGAGTAAGAGCATATTCTTCTTTAACTAAAGAAGTATTTATACACACACACACTAACGGACCAGGGAAATGTAAAACATACAAGTGTGGCCGTCTCACTGTTCAAAGCATGTATGTGCAAAGCAGTAACTTGTCTCAAGTTACCAGCTCCAGGCCAGGCCTGCTAGACGGTAAAATAAGCAAACATCCGCTTTCTAAAAACAGCAGCTAATGACAAGTCACCACAGAGCTCCAAAACAAATCACTAAGGGAAGGACTAAGCTGAGACGCTGAGTTTTCAGACATCTGCTGCAATGCCAGTGTACGGTATGAATAAAAGGCTTTAATTCTGTCCACTGCATCTACACAGCTGGGCCTGTTGAAGCAGAGACTTGAAACAGTTGTCTGCTCAAAAGTTTCCATGGGCAATAAAGGGTCGCGAAACTGAGACAGTTGTCAACGGGCTGCCTGATCCTGGCAACATCAGAATGGATTTCACTCCACTCAACACAATGACGCATTTGACCTGGGCAGTATGGCCAAAATGATGTGAAGCCCTGGTGTGAGCAATCTAGAAGTGGGGAATCAGTAATGAAGTACAGACCCATCGTGGATTTCCCACCTGAACACAGGTGACCACAGTGGTCAGTTGTGAACATCAGTGACAAATAAGCACAACCCTGAGCAAGTGATTTCCACAACTAGATTCTTATTCAAAAGTTGGTGCAACTTGGACTGTCAAGTCTGTGGGTTTTTTTTTCTCTCAGCAAATCAAAATCAGTATGCATATTTCAAGTTTGTATCCAAGACACAAAACTTAATCTGGTAGGCACGTGCATGTCAGGTACTTAGAAGATTAACTGTAAAGCTGTCTGAGGTGTGTGCCAACTGAAGACCTTGTTGCTAGGAGCATACAACAAACTGTCATACAACTACCTGCCATCCTGGAGATCTCCTTCCAAGTCATCTTAGCATGTATTTACTCACTTTGCTTGCTATACTTTTCATGCACATCCATTCATTATAAGACTTCTACTTATCACTACTTTCCTCTGTTAAACATGACAGTCGTATTGAAGATCAAATTAGCTTACGAGTGTGTGTGTGTGTGTGTGTGTGTGTGTTGTGTGTGTGTGTGTGTGTGTGTGTGTGTGTGTGTGTGTTGTGTGTGTGTGTGTTGACTGTGTCTGCCATTATGACGAGAAGAATGTAACTAATACCATTTTTCTTTCTTTATAGTTTGCACCATACAACAATACTTGTACTGTCAATATTTTGAAATTGACAATCTGTGGTTATGTTCCTGCGTCTTAGATGTGCTTCATTCCACCAAACAGACCATGTTACTGCACACAATCACATAATTTGTCTTAAAAAAACAACAAAACGTTTTGGTATTAGAAAATCATGTGCACAAACTATAACCTGAACAGAAATTTCACCATAGTTGATGTTCATAAGTATCACTCCTAACATTCAACAATGCCTGTTTTGAACATGTGTATGAGTGTGTACCAGTTTTCATGAGTGCACCTGACTGGCCGAGTGTGGCCGATTGGCTCGTCTAAAATTAATAAATATGACAGAGGTTCTCTCCCTTGAATACTGACCACAAAGAACATCTGCCTGCCATCCTTGTGCGGTAGAAGAAACAATCGAAGAATCGTGGTGTACGGGATCTTGTAGTCGAACGTCTTGCCATGCAACTGAAGGAATGTGGGGTACATCTTGATGTCGTAGCGCCCTCTGTCAAAACACAGAAATTTACGTTGTTAAACTGTATGCATGAGAAAAGGAACAGAGCACCACACATATTATGACCCTCTCCCCCACAGGTCAAATAATGACTGGGTCAAAGATGATAGGAGTGTTCAGTAGTACAAGCAGAAAGGGAGCAAACCAAACAAAACACATTGCACCATTTCATATTTCGCAGCTTGAGCACTGCACTCTTCAATAAATTCCATGCTTGACTGCCTCTTTGTTCTGAAGAGCTAACACAATACAATGCAGTAAACTTAAGTGCAGTTTTACACAGTATATACTCTGAAAGTCCCTCCACACCGTCATGTTTGTGATGTTTAACCTATGCACAAAATTGCAGGAATTTGGAATGTAACACAGCATAAAGAGCGCCATTTGTTGATCTGTGTTAAAGTTTGATCATGGTAACCATAAAAAAAAATCCTCCAGCAGCACTTTTTTTTTCTTCTGACAAACTGGTACCTTCAGAGTTACACAGTAAACCAGAGTTTTGCCTTCTGCGATACCAACATGCACCAAAGCAAATTTGCCTGTAACATCACACACACACACAGAATAGGAGCGGGCAGGTGGGGGGGGGGGGGGGGGGGGGGGGGGGGGGGGGGGGGTGGGGGGGGGGGGGGGGGGGTGGTGGCAAGGAGAAAGAACCAAAGAATGAGGATGAGTGAGGAAAAACAAGAGACAGAGAGAGAGAGAGGGTGGTGGTGGTGGGAGGGAATGGGTGGAGGGTAGAAGGGAGATGGAAACAGAGATAAATGATAAAACCATAGAAAATTAATCATTTGGCACCATCAGTGCGGTGTAATTACTCAAATCATCAATCAATCTGATGTGTACCTTTTGTACCTGTTACAAAATACGTTATCATGATTGACCCAAGGTTGACCTACCTGGGCGTAAGGCACTGCACCTCAGACAGGGTGACGATGGCATCCCCAGTGGCCTGGATGATGTCAGCACAAGTCATCACCTGCTGGTAGAAGTCCTGAAAAACCATGCGCACTGGTCAGAATATGTCAAGGAAAGCTTGCTGAATCCAAGCTTCCCAACGCATGCTCTACAATCTTCAGTTACCCGAGTTTATGTGCACTGCCTGTATTCAATGTGAATGCATGTACATGTGATTGCATTTATTTTTTGCTGCTTCAAAGTTACATATTTTTCTGTTCACAACACAATTCAGGGTTCCCAGGTGAGGGGCATGAGGCCAAAAAAGGACCTTTAAAGGACTTTAAAAGGACCTCAAATCAGTTTAAAAGGACCTTTGCCAACATAACTTTACAGTACAACCCCAAACCCTTTGGCATGCAGAACAGCAGACACTTACCTCTCATAACCAGTTATCCTGAAAGGAAACATCTTCCTGGCATTTTTAACGTTTAGCTTGCAACAAAAACTTTGTAAAACTTTTCGAACTAGGCCTCCGCAGAAATAGCTAGGCAGAGAAAGGTCAGGAATGGAGGGAGGGGGGTAGACAAGGCGGAAAAGGAATCCATCCTGTAAATGTTACTCAAGAACTCAGCATATAGCTGTTCCCCAAGCTGTTTGTTATGTTTGCCTGTTCGCAATCCGTCATGTTATGTACCTATATTTATTTGGGTAATAATATTTTCATCATTATTGCCCCACTCTTTTAATGAATTTCTATAAAGCGAACATTTTAACATAGATAGCATGAGCGAAAATGTTAAGTCAGCTATATGCTGCGAACATTAGCACCGCGTCTGCACTGTGGAACCTGTGACGTCAAAAATGCTGGATTGCAGCAACCCACCAGCAGAAGACACAAGCCACTGCCCGCAGCTTGCGTCGTCTGCTAGCTAAGCTTACTAAACAGAAAGCCCACTGATAGGCCTGGCGTTATAGGCCTGCCTACCGCGTTTCAGACGATCGCGTCGGCATCTGTCAACTCTTTGCAACTTGCAAAAGTACGGTTTGGGTTGTGGAAGATGTATCGGTTTCGTTTTCAAGCCTCCTTCTCTTGAAAAAAACAGGACTTAACAGTACCTTTCAAAAATTAAAAGGACCTCCTCGTGAGTTAAAAGGACCAACTTGCTGAAGCAAAGGACTTAAAAGGCCTTTTGACAAAAATCCCATTTATAAGGACTTCAAAGGACCCTACGAACCCTGACACATATCAATATAATTCAATTTATTATCAAAGCGAGGTGACTGAAGGCAGACTCTGAAGCAAATTTTTAAACTTAAAAGTTACTGGTTCTGCAAAACAATCCAGACAAACAGATGACAGGACAAAACACGATGCTTTTCCACCTCTTCTCTTCTTCAGGTAAAACAAACAACATTCAGGACAATGAAGACAAAGAACAAGCAATCACCTATCTTCTCATACTCGGCGCAAAATGGGTGCTCTTTTGCGCCAAATATAAATAACTGCTCATTGTTGTTTTCATTGTCCTGCATGTTTGTTTCACCTGAAGAAGACCTAAGAGGTTGAAATGCATCGTGTTTTGTCCTGTAATCTGTCTGGATTGTTTTGGAGCCGGTGACTTTTCTTTTTAAAATCGGCTTCAATTTAGTTTTTTAAACGGTTACATACTCATCTTACAAACCACACCGACGTTTTTCACGCTCTGCTCTACCTGCACAGGGTCGCTGTCAGGGTTGCCCGCATCAGTGGGTATGTGGAAGCGCAGCTCCATCAAGTTGACGGCAGCGTCATCGTTCTGGTGGAACTCCAGGGTCACTTCGTTCTTGCTGGTTGTGGTGTGGGACACGTTGGTGAGCGGGATGTCGAACACCAGGCTTTTGTCCAGCTCAAAGTTCAGAGCGTTGCCTGGGACAACACAACATTTTCACAACAAGAAAATCTAGCACAAATCAAGGTTCGAATTCAGGCACATTAAAAAAAAAAAAAAAATAATAATCACTCTAAATCTATAAATACCGAAAGCATTATTTATGAATTCATGCAAATGCAGAAAATGTGTTTTACTTTGCAACACTCAAGTTTTATGAGCACTTTATACAACGTCATATGTACAACCTGATGATAAAGTGTTAATGAAAGGATAAATAATTTGTTTAACCCCCGCATTTCTTAACCCGTTCAGTGCCCCACAATAGCATGGTGAAAACCTGGAAAATTGAAAATCCTGAAAGTGGGGGTCCAGGGGCCGGGAGGCCCCCTGGCGGGGTGAAGGGGCAGAGCCCCTTGTTGGGGGTCAGGGGACGAAGCCCCCTGAAGCTGAAGCATTTTTAACATTTTCGTTATTAAAATCAGACCCTTTTGAGGTACTTTCAGCATGTTTTTATAAGTGAAATAAGACTAATGTTGTGTCCCAGAGTAACTTATGCTGCCCCCTCCCCCCCCCCCCCCCCCCCAAAAAAAAAACCCTCATAAAAGCCGACCACCCACTCCTATTCTAAAAATTGTGTGTGTGTGTGTGTGTGTGTGTGTGTGTGTGTGGTGTGTGTGTGTGTGTGTGTGTGAGAGAGAGAGAGAGAGAGAGAGAGAGAGAGAGAGAGAGAGAGAGAGAGAGAGAAAAGAGATTGATTGATCTTTAATACCCAAGGATGAAGATTTTAGGCCAAAGCCTAGTCTTACAATCTGTCCTTGTCAAGCATACATTATTTCAGCACATATCATTCTGATTCATACAGACAATTCAACATGGCAACATGATAAGAGAGAGAGAGACCTACTCGTTTTTGAGTGAACCAGTATTTTAGGAAGAAGAAGAAGAAGAAGAAAGAGAGAGAGAGAGAGAGAGAGAGAGAGAGAGAGAGAGAGAGAGAGAGAGAGAGAGCGCGTTGCCTACCTTTGCATTTTCCTGGTGTTTCTTGTATTTGACATTCTTTTTGAGTGCCGTTATGCCAGAGCTTCCATACTTGATGTCCTGCAAGCAGACGATGCACCGGGCAACGCCAGCAGCTGTGGTTTTGCGGCACCAAGTCAGAAATGTGTCGCCCTTTCCCATTTCGCCATCATTGTCCGGACCTCTTTCGTCCAGCCATCGCCAAGACCATTTGTTGGGGACAGAAGCATCGATCAGCGACACATCTTCATTCACAGCCACAAACGGCATCGTGCTCAAAGAAGACAATGAAGTGCAGCAGATTCAGACTAGATCTAGGTCGACGGATCGTTCCGACGTGAAGAAGATCGTTGCGACGTGAAGACGTGAACACGCTGTAGGGTATCGTGAAAATGGCGCAAATCGG
The DNA here is from genome assembly GCA_018398815.1 of Conus ventricosus. NCBI lineage: Eukaryota > Metazoa > Mollusca > Gastropoda > Neogastropoda > Conidae > Conus > Conus ventricosus. Next base: position 17,201,197 of record CM031621.1, read on the forward strand.
AAGACAAGTTTTGCAACAACTTGGACGGCGCATGCGCGAGTTGTTCAAGAACGCAGCTTCACCGAAAACTACCCAAAAAAGGAAAATCGACCACAACGAACGCCGATGTCCGGATTTCCGGACAAACGACCAATACGAAATCCGGATTCCGGATTTTCCGGACGTGTGGTTTTCACCCATGCAATAGTACAAAGGTGTTCCCAGGTGCCTGGGAAATCTTATGATTTGGGGGTCATAATTAACAAAAAATTCTAGCTCAGAAACTACAAAAGATAGAAAAATGAAATCTATATCATTTTTGAAGGAAATTGAATGAAGATTTTGAATCTGGGCTTCTTTTGTTTTAATTTTGATAATAAAAAAGTATTTAGGCTTTTAGATTTGGATAGATTTTTTTGCACGATCAAAAACATATGTATTTACCACATCCAAACAAGAACACACAGCAAAAAAGTTGAAAATAAAGTTTGTATTGTTACACTAAAACCTGTAAATGAAAGTAAAACAGTTTGGAAGTCTATTAAGATGCTCACACTCGATGCAGACTGACCAGTCCACGACCACGCCCCCCCTCTCCCCACCACGCCCCCTTGCTGGACTTCAACCCTCTCTTTCACCCCTCATCTTCCCCTACCTTTCCCTCTGCCCCGTGTCACGCCGCAAGCAAGCCGCGCTCCCCTCTCACACCACTGGCCACCGGCACGCAGTGCAGAGTACACACGAGGCTGGCTCGTTCGACACAAGTCAGCTGAACACACACCGAGGTCACAGAGCCCTACTCAATAACCGACGAATATGGTCGGCAATTCCACCACTATCATCATCTCACCTTCATGCTCGAGTTAGTCGTTGAATAAAAGATTATTTTTGTCAAAAATCATCAGCAGAGCCTGCTCAGCTGTGTAAATCGTTGATTTGGTCGCTGGGCTTGTCGAAGGTTGCGTCGCCATCTTTGCAAGCGAGACACGAAGTGCTGGCTGGTCATCCAGTCAGTGATGAGAATAAATGGGCTTTCCCCTCACGTGTGGTCATTTACATATTATTTTAAGACTACAGACATATAAGGCTTTGTACGCAAACTCTATTTGAGTCCGTTGATAGAAATAGTAACGAATGAAAATTCAAGAAAAATGCATGACGTCAGGGAATGCCCATAGGCACTGGAAAAGCACTTTTATTACCGCGTCAGCTGACCGACTAAAGGCACTCAACGGGTTAAGGCATCGTATGTCACTTGATATTCAAATATATAAATACAACAAGTTAGAAAAAAAAAGATTGATTCTGTAAATGTGTGCCCTTGAAATGTGCCTTTGAAAAGTCAAAAATGTGAGTAAAACACCCCAAATCTTCTCACACACTCCCTTACCAAGACAAGAGCTGAAATGGTTACACCAGGAAAAAACATAAGAAACTACGAGGGACACACACTTTACTGCCGACTGCTTAGCTATGACTAAATCAGGTTATAAAACCAACACAAAACCTCCACACATCAGAACATGTTCACAGATCAGTCTGAAGAGAAGTGGATGAAAGTGTGATCCCACGAGATGCAACTTCACTATAAACAATAGCAGCATTTTCAGTAGAACTTTTATCTTCACTGGACCTCACTCTTGACTATACACTCCCGATGACGCAGGTCCCAAAGTACCCGAACATTCTACGCAGTCATTTCTATCTACTTTGTACAGTGTTTATCTCCCTTTAGTAAAACCCGATGGACAAGAGCTATACTCATCAAAAAGACTACAAGAGTTCTATGATGCGGACCAACAAGACCCATATCCAATCAGTACTCTTCAAAGTGTGGGTGCTTCTAGGACTCACATTACTGGAAGTGTATAATTCATTAATATGATTATTTTCATGTAATGTTGCAGCATTTCACAATTCTCCCAATCAGTACGCAGCATCCCACAGTGAAACATGTTAAAATGCTTTTTCCCAAAAATTTCGCCAGTCAGTTTGCCTGGTTTCGCCTGAAATTGAAATTGAAATATATAGGCATCACTGACACCTGCAATCTTAAAAATCTGTGCATCAAAGTGTAAACCCGCGCGTAAAAATTATTTCTGTTCTTTAATCATGTTTAGAAAGTACCTTCATCCCCATGTTGTACAAATATAACAAAATTGATATTTTCTAAGTTCATTTATACTTCTTGGCCCACAACAGCTGGATGGGAAAAAAAAAAGCAAGAAATGTCTTTAATTCTAATCCTCAATAAATATTTTTAATTCTTGTCATTGAGGTCTTTTTTTTTTTAAAGGTACACTGAAGAGTCAAAGTAATGGCTTGAGTTCTAGTAAACACTTCCCTGTTATACAGGAGCATGAATGTTAAAAAACGAAACAAAAGTAATTAACAGATGGTGGTGGGAGACAGAAAAGGGGGGGGGGGGGGGGGGGGGGGGGGGGTGGGGAGGGGGGGGGGGGGGGGGGGGGGGGAGTGAGGGCTATTGCGTAAGCCATGAAATTATGCCAGAGCTAGCACGCAAGTATTAATTGCACCATTTTTTTTTCCTGCTCATAGACTCTTATTTCTTCCAAATTCAGTGTGGGGAACACCCCGCCCCCCCCCCCCCCCAAAAAAAAAAAAAACAAACCATGTGAGCAGAGATGAACGGCACGTTCACATGCTGAGACTAATGCCAATTAGATTCATTAGAAACGATCTAAATTTATTTTCGCAATTCTTTTTTTTTTATTGTCCAAACATGCAATGCAATCGGATAACCAAGACTGGCATCAAATTTGACTTGGTACATACTGACACCCAAAATTTAAAACCATGCAATTGCAAGTGAGTTATCACCTTCAAACCCGGCCAGTCCCAGTTCCAGCCCTTACGACCATGTCCACTTTCTCCAAGGGCATTTCATAAAAATCTTGCAAGAATTTGCTGAGGCGATAACCAGAGAAAGATAAGAAAACAAAAACGA
>CM031621.1:17213382-17243382 GCA_018398815.1 Conus ventricosus
GATCTCATTGTGTGATGGACAGTGATCTCATTGTGTGATGGACAGTGATCTCATTGTGTGATGGACAGTGGTCTCATTCTGTGATGGACAGTGATATTCTGTGATGGACAGTGATCTCATTGTGTGATGGACAGTGATATTCTGTGATGGACAGTGATCTCATTCTGTGATCGGGACCGTCAAGATCTCTGCATGGTTCGTCGACAAGAGTGGGAAGCAGTGGGTAGGTAGTTCTGGATCAGGATCAGGGGTGTTGTATCAAAAACAACTTTGCCTATTTAGGCTTTTTACGCCCCTTTTGTATGTATGGGGTTTTTTTGGGGGGGGGGTTTCCGTGTCCATTGGTCCAGTCGTAGGCTAGCTCAGCCTAATTATCCTTCAAATTCATATTTTATTTTAGTTAATAATTCATGTTTATCTATGAGGTTCTTAAAAACATTAATACTAGGTGCATGTTTGATGTTAATTCATTCCAAAAGTTGGTTACTCTGTTAGTAAATGTAAATTTTCTCAAATTAGTTCTGGAATATTCTTTAATTATCTTATCTTCACTGTTCCTTGTAGTACTTTTCTGCAGAGTACAAAAAAAGCATGCTTTATCAACATCGTCGATTCCATTAAATATCATATATGTTTGAATCAAGTCCCTCTTATTCTTCTTGCCTTAAGTGTTGGAGGTTGAAGATATTTTAATCTTTCCTGTATGAGTAATCTTTTATATTATGAATCATCTTTGTTGCTCTTCTTTGTACCTGTTCTAAAGCTTCTGATTGTCTCTTTAGCATTGGACACCATACAGGATTTCTGTATTCAAGAACAGGTCTAGCTAGTGTCTTATATAATTGTAAAAAGTATCCTTTTCTATAAATGTAAAGGTTCTTTTTATTATTCCAACCATTCTGTTAGCCTTATTAATACTATTCACAATATGATTGTCAAATAGCAAATTTTTGTCAAAAGTCACACCTAGGTCTTTCTCTTCCTCACATTTAGATACTTTTATTTCCTTGTTTCCAATTTTCATTATATACTCCTTTTGTGGGTTTGTCTTTCCAGTGTGAAGTACTTTACATTTTTCTGCATTAAAACATAGGTTTCAAGTATCAGACCACTGTACTAATGTTTCAATATCCTTTTGTAATTCCTTATGCAATTTCAGTGAGTTATAAAGTTTTGTGTCATCTGCAAAGATTTTACATGTACTCTTTAATTCTACAGGGAGATCATTTATAAACACGTGAATAATATTGGTCCCCAAATACTGCCTTGTGGTATCCCACTAATAACATCAGCGCTATGAGAGAAGGAACTACCAATCCTTACCTTCTGAGTTCTTTTTGATAAAATGTCTCTAACCCAACCAAGTACATTTCTGCTATTCCATAAGACTCTAATTTCTTTAAAAGTCTTTCATGTGGTACTGAATCGAATGCTTTTCTAAAGTCTAAATACATCTATATTCTCTCCTTTATCTCCTTTGTGAAATCTTCCATCACTTCTAGAAGTTTTCCAATCTAAAGGTACTATCATTTCTTTGACAGATGTAGAAAAGAGTATATGAAGTGGGAAGGCCATCTCCTCATTTTGTAGTAGTCTTGATGGAATGGCATCAGGACCACATGCCTTATTTGTGTTCAGAGATTGAAGTTTCTTTTTTATTGCATCCACAGAAATGTCTACATTTTCCAATACTACACCTTTTGACCTTGAAGCTGGATTTAGAGTAGGCATATTTTTTGGTATCCTCTAAATCTAGTATATTTGATTTTTGTCCCTCTCTCTGTCTGTTGTTTTTTTCACCATTTGATTAAAAAATGCATCCTGTGGGCAATTTATGAACTTTTGACCTCTTTCTCCAGAGCCAGTACCATGCCAGTCAATATTTGGGAAATTAAGATCCCAGTAATACAAACATATTTGAATTTTTCTAATCTAATTTGTTTCAGCAACTCAAAACATTTTTTCTTCATTTTCAATTGTTATGTTTGGACTTTTGTAAATAGTTCAAATCAGTATTTTCTGTCTATCCTTATTTAAAACCGTAATCCACAAGCTTTCATCAAAGGCATTACGGTACCTTTCATAAGTTTGTATACTTTGGCATTTGTAGAATCCTTCACATATAAAGTTATACCTCTTTTGGGATTTTCACTGAAAAATACTTCATAACCTGGTATTGAATATTCAACAGAATTTACCCCTTTCTGTTTTTTTGCCATAGATTCTGTTATTACTATAATAATTATTTATGAGGTTTATTTTCTTCAGCTAATAGAAGCAACTCATCTTTTTTGTTCAACAGCCCATCTGCAGTTGTATACAAGAATGCGTATGACAGTTCCATACAGGTTTTCCATCTACATTAGTACATACCTCTTAAAACTATTCACATGTTCTTTTTTCTTGTATTTTGATTGTCAGTTTTCTTCTTTATCATCCTGGCCAGGCCTAGGTTTCCACTGTACTTTCTCAATTTTCCCAGTTATTCGTGTGTGTGTGTGTGTGTGTGTGTGTGTGTGTGTGTGTGTGTGTGTGTGTGTGTGTGTGTGAGTGAGTGCGTGCACAAACATCACTTAGCAAGCCCTATAGGGACGACAATAGAAACCGCTTTGTCATGGTCGGCATGAACAAATAGTGTTTGACACAGCAGACCATGACAAGCCACAGAATTTGACTTCATTGCAGCAGGGTTTTTTTTCTTTGGGGTGGAGGCGGGGAGAGAGGAAAGGGAGGGGGGGGGGGGTCTTTTTTGGGGGGAGGGGACAGAAAGGAGGGCCATTTTATCAATGACATTAGAGACATGCCACAGATTTTTGATCGGAGACATCATGACGAGGCTAAAAGCTAAAAACTGTATACACTTCTTTTCAAACTATATCCCAACATGAGGCAGGCCCAAGAAATACAAATACCGGCTGTTGATTAGAAAATTTGAACAGGACTCGAAGAGTCTTGACATTGCTCTGTTCAATGGATGGCACTCGGCAGTGCGGCGCAGTCTGCTCCATAGCATGTCCAACAGCTGCCCTGGGCAGCGGCTGCCTAGGGCTGAAAAATCCTGTCAATATCTGCCTCCACTCTGCAGCCTCCAGCCATATCCTGGTTGCTCATTCATCCCTTTTTTCTTCTTCTATTTTTTCAAAAAATACATCATTCATCCTTTTCCTTTTCTTCAAATAAGTCACATTATCCACAACAAACAGGCAAATCAGAATCGATAATTTGTGGACACTTTTATTTTGCTTGAATATGCACTTGCATCCACACACGGTTATTAAACACAAAACTAACCACCACACAACTATGTAAAGGTGATCACACCATTTCAAACACATGGCACTCTGAACATAAACAGTTCATCAAATCTGTATCCTTGCAAGAAAGCAAAACAAGATACGTGGTAAAAATAGCAAGATGACAATATCAACGAAGCCTGTAGACTCACAAGTGTGAGTCCTGAATGGATACTTAACTGGAGTTGATACTCTTGAAAAGGATTCCGTAGATCAATAATATGTCAACAATAATATATAAAGGAAAGCAAATGCATCGTTCGCAAAAGTGATCATTGTCTTGCTCTACCAAGAGATTTCAAATAGACTGAGACCAGGGCTCAGTGTAAAGGTAAAAGTTCTAACGCCTACGGGCGTTTAACTGTTTCCAGGTTCACCATGTCTGGGGCATGCACTGTGGAACCACTGAGCCAAGCCATATCCTTCAATCCTTTCAGCTTCCCTGAACTGAACCTGTTTACTGCTGGGTGGGTAGAGGGGGGTTTTCCAGCTGTATTACCTGACCTCCACGAGTGGTTTAAAGTCAAAATTGTCGGCTCCACAGCCGAAAACGCTAATACTGAACGTGGGTCCCTCAAAAGCATCGTAGCTTGAAAATAAAGAAATAAACGAGATCTAAAAAAGTCAAACAACTGGTGTTTGTATCATGCTGTTTTCAATACAAAATCTGTCAAAAAGAACAAAAGAAACAACGAAAAGAAATAAGTGAACATTCTATAGTCATGAGCCAGCCCTGCTGCGATGATGTGTCGTTTTTCAATTAAAGTACATCATTAAAGCGAGTGTATGTATAGGTAAAAGAGCTGTATGCCCGGTTTCTATGTAAAAAAGAAACCTGAAACACCACTTGATGCCCAAGAAACAAAGTACAGAAAAGAATAGGGTGGGGATGGGATGGGATTGAGGAGAGAACAGGGAGAGAGACAGAGAGTGAGTGAGTGAGTGAGAGAAACAGGGAGAGAGAGACAGAGAGGTGAGTGAGTGAGTGAGAGAAACAGGGAGAGAGACAGAGAGTGAGTGAGTGAGTTGAGAGAAAACAGGGAGAGAGACAGAGAAGTGAGTGAGTGAGTTGAGAGAAACAGGGAGAGAGACAGAGAGTGAGTGAGTGAGTTGAGAGAAACAGGGAGAGAGACAGAGAGTGAGTGAGTGAGTTGAGAGAAACAGGGAGAGAGACAGAGAGTGAGTGAGTGAGTTGAGAGAAAAGAAACAGGGGGAGAGAGACAGAGAGTGAGTGAGTGAGTTGAGAGAAACAGGGAGAGAGACAGAGAGTGAGTGAGTGAGTTGAGAGAAACAGGGAGAGAGACAGAGAGTGAGTGAGTGAGTTGAGAGAAACAGGGAGAGAGACAGAGAGTGAGTGAGTGAGTTGAGAGAAACAGGGAGAGAGACAGAGAGTGAGTGAGTGAGTTGAGAGAAACAGGGAGAGAGACAGAGAGTGAGTGAGTGAGTTGAGAGAAACAGGGAGAGAGACAGAGAGTGAGTGAGTGAGTTGAGAGAAACAGGGAGAGAGACAGAGAGTGAGTGAGTGAGTTGAGAGAAACAGGGAGAGAGACAGAGAGTGAGTGAGTGAGTTGAGAGAAACAGGGAGAGAGACAGAGAGTGAGTGAGTGAGTTGAGAGAAACAGGGAGAGAGACAGAGAGTGAGTGAGTGAGTTGAGAGAAACAGGGAGAGAGACAGAGAGTGAGTGAGTGAGTTGAGAGAAACAGGGAGAGAGACAGAGAGTGAGTGAGTGAGTTAGAGAGAGAAAGGGAGAGAGACAGAGAGTGAGTGAGTGAGTTGAGAGAAACAGGGAGAGAGACAGAGAGTGAGTGAGTGAGTTGAGAGAAACAGGGAGAGAGACAGAGAGTGAGTGAGTGAGTTGAGAGAAACAGGGGAGAGGAGACAGAGAGTGAGTGAGTGAGTTGAGAGAAACAGGGAGAGAGACAGAGAGTGAGTGAGTGAGTTGAGAGAAACAGGGAGAGAGACAGAGAGTGAGTGAGTGAGTTGAGAGAAACAGGGAGAGAGACAGAGAGTAGTGAGTGAGTGAGTTGAGAGAAACAGGGAGAGAGTGAGTGAGTGAGTTGAGAGAAAAGGGAGAGAGACAGAGAGTGAGTGAGTGAGTTGAGAGAAACAGGGGGAGAGAGACAGAGAGTGAGTGAGTGAGTTGAGAGAAACAGGGAGAGAGACAGAGTGAGTGAGTGAGTTGAGAGAAAACAGGGGGAGAGACAGAGAGTGAGTGAGTGAGTGAGAGAAACAGGGAGAGAGACAGAGAGTGAGTGAGTGAGTTGAGAGAAACAGGGGGAGAGACAGAGAGTGAGTGAGTGAGTTGAGAGAAACAGGGGGAGAGGACGAGAGTGAGTGAGTGAGTGAGAGAAACAGGGAGGAAGGGGAGGGATGAGCAGAGAGAGAAAAAAAAGAAAGGGGAGGGAAGGCAGAAAGAGAAAAAAAGAAAGGGGAGGGAAGGCAGAAAGAAAGAGAAAAAAAAGAAAGGGGAGGGAAGGCAGAAAGAGAAAAAAAAGAAAGGGGAGGGAAGGCAGAAAGAGAAAAAAAGAAAGGGGAGGGAAGGCAGAAGAGAAACAATGCAGGAGGGAGGTAGATCGAGGCAGAGAAAGAAAACGACAACTCCAACAAATAGAGACAGAAAGAAAGGGTGAGACGGTTTGTGGGGAGGATGGAGGGTGGGGAGGATGGGGGGGGGGGGGGGGGTAATGGAAAGGCAGAGAAAAAGAGGCTATTGCACTCCTAGAATGGCGACATCAAGAATGAACAATGCTGATACCAGAGAGGTTTTCACGTTAAAAATGGTTACTTGTCCTATACGCCATTGCACAACTCTCCAAACAAGAAAAAACAAACTAAAATACCTGAAATTTGAGGATGCATCCCTGCTCTTTATTGTGACTTGCACGTGTGTGTGTGTGTAGATATGTGTCACTGTGTTTATGCGTGTGTGTGCGTCCATGTGTGCGTGTGTGCACTTGTATGCATATGTATGTACTTGTGTATGTGTATGTGGGATAGCACTGTAAGTTAACACATGCATACAATGCTGCACAACTGCCACAACTCAGAAGAAAAAAAAGCTACACTTGTGACAATCATAATAAAATGCAAATATACAAAATCCAAACAAAAGACTGACATATGACTAAAGGATAACATCTATTAGCTTTTAAGCAGACCAAATTAATTCACACTGATCATTTCTAAACTGGAATTTCTGTTCGTTACAATAAATGATGAAATACATTTCATAAGAGCTATTTTCAGAATTTGGTTGTAAGATAACGACAAAAGACTATCCCAATATTCACTACTTTTTCAAAACTTTCCATACAATAAAAGGCCACTAATGGTTTCTTTCCCTGGTCCTACACCGTGCATAGAGCATCTTTTTCCATAGAAAATAACAGATGTTGGTTCAAGATATCTATCATCATCTTCAAACCGTTATTTGTGAATGAGCTATAACTTAACAATAAAGCATCATCTTAATTTAACAATAAAGCATCATCTTAATACTGCCATACAAGTCACTTCTACGACAAAAATCAACAATATTTGTTCCCAATTCTTGTGGTTTACAATGGAACACTTGAAACTGATGTTGGTCGTGCATACAACAAAAAACTTCAACTTAAACAAATTAACTGATGGTCAAACGCAGTAAAACTTCTATTATGCAAGTCTTCTAATAAAAAAATAACTGATGGTCAAATGCAGTAGAACTAATTATATATATATATTGGGCATGAAAGTGACCAGCAGTAAAAAAGGCTGAAAAATCGGCGGGGGTCTGGGGGCCACCGTAGGCCCCCAGTGGGGCCCAGGGGCAACGGCCCGGCGGGGGTCAGGGGGCAGAGCCCCCTGAAGCTGAAGCCTTTTTATGAAATAAAAGGCCTAAAACTGCAAATAAACCCCTATTTCAGCGCTGTTAAGAAGGGCAAATAAGCCACATTTTCATGTTTTCAGTAATGAAAATAATACTTCAAAAGATCATATAATAATATACTTTTATATGTGCATACTGACTCATTCACTCGCATTATTTTGTGTTATTTTATTTTTACTTTTTAACATGCGCGCTGGTGACCTACTCGTTTTTGAGTGAACCAGTATTTTAGGAAGAAGAAGAAGAAAACGATGAGGCAGCCTTCATCACAACATTGATTCAGTCGGTCAATCTTTCCACATGGAACACAAAATGCGCCTTTTTCGTCTAATTTGCGAAACACATCGCCAACTCGAACATCGTCCACTTCCTGGTCTAGCCAGTCCCACCTCCAATCGTTTCTCATCCCTTTTTTTTTGGCGTGAAATCGCGACGCGCTTGACAAACTTCGGCAATTTAACGATGTCCGACGTTCAACAGGCGCGAAAAGACCGGATGTTGATTGACGGCGGAAGTGACCGGTTGACTCTTTTGAGAATAACAAATTGTCCAAATGGGAATAGCATCGAACGAAAGTTTATTTCAGGATTTTTCTTTTTTTTTTTTTTTTTTGGGCGGCACATTTTTTTGGGGGGCGGCGCAGATGAAAAAAATAGGCAGAAAATCCACCTTAGGCGGACGAATTTCATGCCCGATATATGCGACAGGGTGTGTGTTTGTGTGTGCGAGTAAATGGAAAGGTACACTCACAGAAAGATAGATAATTTTTTCCATTAACAAGACAAAACCAGAGATAGGTTTTTGTCAGAAATCGTACAGCAGAAAGGAACAGTTGAAAAGGTTTTTGTCAGAAATCGTACAGCAGAAAGGAACAGTTGAAAACTGCTGTCATCCATAAAAACAAAGAAAACAGGACAAAAGCCGGGAAAAACAAAGATTTCATTACAGCACAGTTTGAAATAGCAATCAGCAAATATTGTCAGACCACTTTTTTTTTTTTTCACAGAAACTGTGCTTTGTTAAGTCACAACAATGGCTGCAGTTGTCTCCCTCACTCTCCTACATTTCCAGTTACCAAACAGAAAAAAAACGATCACTGAATTCTGTATAATTATGTCTACATCTTTAAATGGAAGACAGGAGTAGACTTCAAAACAAAACACAAAAGAGGTACAAAAAAAAAAAATTCTCTTCAATAAAAGCTGTCTCTGTCTCTCTCTAATCACCAAGTCCAGCATTACTGCTACCAAGAATCTGGAGAGCTTTCTTTCCCAAAACAAACATCAACTTTAAAATCAGAACCCTTCAAAGTTACCAAAATAGGCAAAGAACGTGAACTGTCGTCTGTAAATTTACTGTCCAATTATCATCGTTCTTGTATGTGTGTTGGCGATTCAAAAAAAAAAAAAAAAGAAAGAAGAAAAGAAATCAGAGTCAAACTATTTGCATAAATGAATTTCTGTTCATTTCTCGCGAGGCGTCTATTTGGAAACAATCATGACTTGCGCATGTAAAACACCCTCCTCACCCTGCCCGTGTATTCGTCCGTGTACTCACACTGTGCGCTGGTCGACTCATTGGAACTGGGGCAACAGGTAAATGGAATCAGTCCTGATTTGTTGTTATTTGTGGATACATTACCTAACAACTCAATATACAGCAATAACAAGACACTAGGATGGCAGCTAGACAGACTAGTCAACATTTTAAAAAAGTAAAATGAAATAAACAAACCACTTAATCAAATACACAAATATAGTAAATGACACCGTTGAAACTTCATGCCAACAATAAATAATGTTTCCTACACTGAGCAGATTAAAAACCATTCTTTCAGTGACACAAATAAACAAAATGTGATGTATATTTGCCAAAAAAATATTAAACCAAAAAAATGCCAAAAAATTTATTTGAAGAAAAGTGTCAAACATGGAAAAATTATACATTTTTAAAAATCAAATACACAATCCAAAACCTGTTATGTCATTTTGGTAAAATCAGTACAAAGAATTCATTTAATTAAGCTGTATGAATAACGGGCACTGACATAACACACCCCAGAACAACTAAAGACGCAGACACAACAGAACAACAACAAATCATATGCACAGCTTTCACTACCTGACAATCAATAACATATCTAATAATCCAAACACGTGTTCTCATGACTATTTAATTCATGCACTAACATAAATAACCGCTTTCAAACCGAGGTGATTGACCTAACGGCACAAATTGGAAACTGTAAACGTATTCCATGCAATCTGACTAGGATGAAGATGATTTACGGAGGGAGCAACACCATGAGCACCAAATGTGATACCTTAGCAGTACACACACAAAAAACAAATACACTGAAAATAATACCATCAATCTTCAATAAATAAAATGAAAGCTACAATTGTCCATAAAAAGTGTTCGCAAACAAAATTTGGTCGACTATATTCTCCCTCTCCTTGCGTAAACACCGATAAAAAAAATAATAAATGCACACAAGTGATTTTTTTTTTCTTTTCTGAGAAAAAGGTTGAAGAATGACAACAGAGGTTGTAGTAGAGGCAAAACTATTTCCTGACTGTAAAAGCAGACAGAGGAAAATCACAATAAAACATCACTGTTCCGAGCCGCCGCCTCCATTTAACTGGTACCACCATACAGAAACATGTGGTTTCTCTCTTCCTTTGGCTGTAGATGAAACCTTTGACCTCCATGAAATAAGTTAATCATAGAACTGTGAAAAAAAGTTACCACCGTTTCTTGCCTTACACGGCCAAGGGACACAACCTCTGGTTAAGGCCATTCAAATAAAACAAACAAAACATATCATGGCTGGCCAGACTCTACCGCCAATATCACTGATCACCAAATTCAAAACTTGTGTCACGTGTACCAGCCAGGAGAGGGTGTCTTTGCCCTCAACCATGTACAGAAGATACCAGTTACATGTATGCAATAAAAAAAAAAAATTGAAAAAAAAAAAAAAAAGACCCGACAGTTGAACATATTGCACTGTACTGTCTACAAATATTTAAAACACTTTTACTAGCTGAAATTTAAAAAAAAAAAAAAAAAAAAAAAAACCAGGTTGCTGGTTTCAGACATTCTTTTCATTTGGGACAAACCTTTCTTGATTCCAAAGGCGGTTTTCTACAACTGGTCGGTAAAATTGTATCACAACCCAATCAACCCACGGACTCCTGCAACCCCACTCTGCCCTCAGCACGCTGTCAATCAACAAACCAACCTACTCATACCCAAATTTGAGCACGGCACCGTTGGAACAGAAAAACTACCCTGGACAATCTCATCTGCAGACGTCATCGACAGTACCTTACTGAAGCACATTCTTTACCCTACAAGAGAACATCACAACCCCAGGGACTTCCCTTGATATCTTAATGGAGTGTCCTACGCGTGCCTGTCCCCATTGTCAACACAGCGCAGGCCTCCAAGGGTGGTACAGGACTGCTCTAAAGGCAGGTGAAGACAGTGCTTCTCTGGGTCCTCCCCAGCACCTTCGGGTGTTTCTTTTTCTTCTACTGAAGGACATTCTTTACCCTACAAGAGAACATCACAACCCAGGGACTTCCAAAGCTATGCCGGGTAAACAAAAGAACAGGAGTTGAGAAACAGATGGTGATGGAAAGAGGTGATGGTGTCAACAACAGGACAGGGGGGAATAGGGTGGGGGGGGGGGGGGGGGGGGGGGGGGGGGGGGGGGGAGGGAAGAAGAAGAAGAAATATTAAAAAGAAAATTTTTACAATCCATGCTCACAGATCCAAAACATTTTTCAGGGAAGTCGAAATAGGTGTGCAGCAAAATTGTGTTAGATACTACAAAATGTATGTATGCCTGTCAATACTCAAGTATAGGGCATTTCATCTAGCTCTGTTTGGCTTGTATACTTACTATGTAAAATGGTACAAGCTACTGCCACAAAAATTATTCTGCTGGCCAAATTGTTTGTGGCTAGCGCAGTACTAAGACACACACGGAAGTCTCCCTCTGCCAACCAATCGGTGCTCTTCCCCGTCTTCAGTGCTAAGTTGACCTCTGACCCCTCCTGCCTATGGCTAGCAGACCATACATGTGTTGTACACCTGTCTGCACAAAAGTCTTACCATTCATACCAAAATTTCATAGTCTTTAAATAACTCTAGGCTGACAATTCTTTCATTGTTTATCAACTTGACACTCCATTTCCATTCGAATGGATACAAGGGCAATTTGTTTGAAAAGGGGATGAAAAAAGGACCAAAAAACAAACAAACTAGATAACTTAAATGAGTCCTCTGCTGTCTGTCTGCGAGTACAGAACTTCAATTAGATGCAGAAAGGGGAACATTGATTTGATTGAAATATGCAACAAGCTAATTCGACAATAGGAATATATACATACATATATATTGTGGTTGAACTCGGTAGCGTTTACATCGAATGTAGAAGTGGAGACAAAAATTCAGGTGCAAGAGCATCTTATGAGCTGACCAAAGTTTGAAACGGTTCACACTAAAAGATCTCACTGGGTGGGAAGAAAAAAAGAGATTCAGTACTGAACTATTTCTCTGAAGACTATCGCAATCTACATCAAACAGCAATTCAACAAATGAATTGAAGTATTGGCACTCTCGTTTTTGTTGAAGTCTATAGCAATTCTACTTGGATTTCAGCATTCAAGGGATAAAAAAAATTTAAAAAACAGTCAGGTCTGAAAACATTCATTTGGTCGAGATTGAACACAGAATCAAAAACAACAAGAAAAAATATCAGGTACAGTTGCTTTTTTTCTGCTTGGTTTCTAAGTTCAGAAGCAAAATCATAATTCGGGTGTGAGCAAGAGTGTTTCGCTTGAAGCAGGTAGCAAATCACTGTACAGACTAGACTGGCATGCCCTTAAAATTCCTCGGACTTTTCCTGCCATTGTTTTTGGCTGGGGAAAAACGTCAGTAACTGTCTCCAAAGCTGTTACAGCAAACTGAGAAACATGACAAGCCTCCGCCCATCATGGCATTACCATAGAATGAGAAGACGACCAAACAAGAACCAGCCCCCGCTGTGGAGTGGTGTCGTTTCATGAACAGACGCTGCACCGATTCCACCAAACTGACTGAAAAGTGCCACTTAATAAAAAATATGCCGACTGCCTCATACACTGCATGTCTCAACACCTGAAACCTGAATGCCAGATAAAAGTTAACCACTGAAAACTACAAAGTAACAGAACAAACTCAACATAATTTCTACTTCAACATTTCTCCTTTCTCATTTACCCGAGTCCAGTCAGTTTGGATCTAGTTAACTAGCAATACAAAAGCGACCCTCAAAGTTAGGTATAGTGTAAGTTCTAGTGAAGGGAAATCCTATCATGTACAATAAACATTAACACATAAAAGTATAGTATTCAATATGTATATCCACTGATGTCTGATTGGCTTCACGGTAGGGCATAGCGTTCAGTCACATGTTTGAATGCCGTTGGAACCAATACAAAAACTGCCATTTTTACTGCCGTTCTCACTGTGGTGGTGTTCTTCTGGCTTCAATGTAGACAGAACCCCAGCCTCACTCTTCTGCGATGGCTATTTCCATCGGCCACATCCAAATGTGGACAATGAACCTGGATTCCACGAGCATCCCTTCTCAAGCCCTATCTTGTGGAGCTATTCATGACAAAACCAAGCTCCTACTCCAACATTCCAAAAGCAACAGCCGTCTCTTTCTGCTTCTCCTCTTCTTTCACCAACAGCCTTTTTTTTTTTTTGTCACTGACAGTGCCATCTTAGTGGGTCAGGTTCTAACACCCATGCCTGGTCCAACCTAGGTGGCAAGCTGGCCTTCTTAGGATCTCAAATGTGAACATCCTCAACATTTTTTCTGATAAAAGTTTCCTGTGCCTGTCATATTTTCATGCATAGCAAATCAGACACACAAAAAACTGTTTTGGTGGATACTGTCACAACCATCACATCAGCGTTTGTCCCATAAACAAAAAAATGGGTAAACACTTGCCATGATCATAATCCAACGGCCATTTCCATTCCAAACTCACATAGTAACCAGAGCACTGTGAAATATGGCACTCTTCCCATGCTTGCCATTATCAACTAAATAAAAACTAAACTGCATGCTTTAAAATGTCCAGTTTTTGAACGTAAAGCCTTCACAAACATAAACTATCCAGATCAAATTCTTAACAAAATCTTACACAAGTTACAATGCTCTGAAATGCATAGGGTTGTTTGCATCTTAACTGTACATTATTATTCATTCCATCTCATCTCATATCCACTTCTTTAAACATCTGAAATTAACCACTTGATTGCAACTGCTGAACCAACTTGGCGGCAGTGTGTTGTTGTTCAATGCACTGCCAAACCCGCTTGTCACGGATGCACACTATTGGTCCATCGCTAACAACTCGCCTGCACTGTGTTGTTCCACTGAAGCACAGCCTCAGCAGTCAAGTGGTTAATTCAAGGAAATAAATTAACAAATTCTATACTGCAAACCATTCACAATTCTGAGAAGTGCACATTTGTTCTTGCACAAGGATGTACACATCTGTACATATTCTTATTCATCCCCTAACATAATACATCCCTAACATAATACACTGAAGACCATTCTCAAGATATTTCCACAACACACATAAACAGGTATGCAGCATTTATCATATCCAAAAAGAAAACAAAAGTACTACAATAACTGCACCAAAATGCAAAAAAAGTGAGGACATGGAAACTTGAGTTCAAAGTAAAAGCTGCTTTCATGAAAAACTTCCCCAACCATGAAACATAATCCGAAGTGGCACATGTTCAGATGTCATCATAACAGACAAGTTTGACAAAGAAGGCCTAACATCAAAATCGACACTATTGATAAACATACATAAATGAATGAAATGTTTTTGTTTGTTCGTTTGTTTTTTACATATAAAAAACATGGCAAATAAAAATTTCACACTGTCTCTAATGCTTTCCAATAAATTTAAAAGATTTCACGATCCAATTTTTTTTTTAATAATTTATGAAAAACACTGCCTGAAACCACTTCTTTGCTGGATTAACCACTGTACTGGTCTAGCCGAGTACAAAATACATCCACACACACACCTCTCACACTCTATCTCTCTCTCTCTCGCATACACAGACATATACGCGTACGCATGCAACACGGATGCAAGCATGAATGCACGCATGCATGCACACACACATGTACACTCATGCATGCACACTCGCGCGCACACACACACCACACGCACATCCACTATTGCACGCACACATACACACACAGATATATATATAATCATATTGATATGCAAATGCATGTGTTGGCTGTTGCTTTCTTAGTGTGTTACCTGTTAATTTGATGTTAAAGGATTAATGCGTTATTGTTATTTCATATTGGGTAGATTCACACTGCTTTTCATCACGTTAATAGCTTTACTTATTGTTTGATAATTATCCAACATTTCTAACCCATTTTCCCTATGCAATAATCATGTTCTAAACACTTGTACACACTCCTGCAAGTACCGACAAACACATGTACGTTCATATCAAACTTTTACCTACAGTCAACTCCTTCCCACTCTCCCCTTCCCTTCCCCTCTTCCCCATCCTTCCCCACCGTCTAATTTCATTTTTAGTGAACAGATGTTAAACAGATTAACAACACGCACACACACACTGGCAAGGAAACTGTTTTGTGCCAACTATTAATTAACTCTTGTGCCAACTATTAATTAACTCTTGTGCCAACTATTAATTAACTCTTGTCCCTCCACAAAAGTAATGTTCCAAACTTCCCCAGTCACAACACCATGAAATAAAAAAAATAAAAGGCCAAAGAAAGACCTAACACAAAATAATTGTTGGAAAAACTTTTTTCATTCTCTTATATAAAGAAATCAAATGAATGAAATGGAAAAGGAGACAAAATAAAATGACTTCTCTTTCCTTTTCACTATAAAAAAACAACAGGAAAAAACCCAAGGAAACACCAAAAGTCTGCTCAAAACTGACTGTTTATCAATACTACAGCTTGGCATGAGTGTGTTACTGTAACTCGTTATGCCATGAGGAAGTGGCAGAAAGAGGAAGAGGAAGACAGGGAGACAGACTCTTCAATGTTTATAATACGCCTATCAAAACATCTGAACAAAAAAATGTTCTGTAAACATTAAAACAAAACAAAAAATGTTCAAACAATCCACTTAACACTTAATCAGAACAATGAACTGTAGACAGACTGATCCTTTTAACCCATCTTTTTAATGGGAAAAATAAAGCAGAAACAAAATCCTCACACAACACCACAACCAAACAACAACAAAAAAAACCGAAAGATGCCACATGATTCATGCCTCACAAAAGGAAAAACAAATAATGCAAATGACAAGAGAGAAAACACACACAACGACCAAGGAAATCTAGCAATGTATCCGTTACAGTCTGCTATCTAATTAACTTTCCAAGCATTAAATTAAAGCTAATTAAACCCACAGGGAAGAGGGGCTCTACTTTTTCCCTGTTTTCAACTGGCGACTTCTTGTTTCTCGTACACTCGAGTGCACGTCACACCTTTAGCACTCAGCATCTGCAACACACAAATGTGTAGTTCTGATATATATATGAACATCGTATTGCATACCTCCATCTTTACAACATATTTTTGTATGCCAAATTTGGGCAGCTCTTCTTGTTGGCGGCAGCGCTTTGCATAGCATCCCCTTTTTCCATTTGTATGTGAAAAGAAAGTAACACTAACAGTATATAATTATAATAATCCAGGTTTGGGGGAGGGGGAGGGGTGTGTGAGCGAGTCTCTCTGTGTGTGTCTGTGTGTGAGCGAGTGTGAGTGTGCGACTCTGTGTGTGTGTGTGTGTGTGTGTGTGTGTGTGTGTGTGGTGCACGTGCGTGTGCGTGTGCGTGTGTGTGTGTGTCAGTCAGTGTGTGTGTGTGTGTGTGTGTGTGTGTGTGCGAGTGCAAGTGTGCATCCTTGTGTATGTGTGTGTGTGTGAGTGTGTGTGCGCTTGTGTGTGTGTGTGTGTGTGTGTGTGTGTGTGTGTGTGTGTGTGTGTGTGTGTGTGTGTGTTAGTAAACTTTACTATTGGCATATTCTGATCAGTAACAAGTGCCAGCGTAACCCAAACTGATCAAATGGCAAAACTGATCAAATGGTAAAACTGATCAAATCCAGCCATCCCTAACATAAAGAATCATCACTCTGTAATGGCTGAAAATCCAAATTTACCATTTTCAACACAATTTTCAATGCAACAAAAGGCTTTTTTTTCAGTTTCACTCTCCTACATTACATGCTCTACCCATTGATAAAATGACTTGTTAAATGTATACATACACATACTACAGTGCATGTTAAGCTGAGTTCTATCAAGATAAGAGCGTGCCATGCAATTTTATGCCAACAGAGGTGAAGATCTTTATAACTACGCTCCTACAGAACTAGGACAGACCACATAACCTTGCAAAATATGACCAAGAAAAGCTATGAGTTTGTTATGACGACGAATGAAAACAAGTGAAGACACAAAATTAAAGCAGAACAGAGAGCAGTCTTTCTTGCTTTCACAATAACAGATCTTTACAGAAGTAAAAAAAAAAACCACTTTGTAAACATCACACTGGTGCCCAAGCGATTGATAGTAGAGTAAACAGCAACAGTGATGAATAAACAAACAGTAGCAGCAGGCTTGAACACTATAGCAGCAGCAGTAGCTAACAATCATGGTTGGCATGAGGAACACAAGTTATGTAGTTGTTAGCACAAGCTGAAGCAGGAGTAGCAGCAGAATTTACGAAGGTGAATTAATTGAAGCAGGCGTACAGCCACGCTTGTAATTAGCAGCCATAGAAGAAGCAGGTGTAACAGCTGGAGAACTTAATCAGCAAACACTGTATAAACAGGTGTGCAGCAGAGGTGATAGCAGCAACAACAGTCATAACTGTATAAACAGGTGTGCAGCAGAGGTGATAGCAGCAACAACAACAGTCATAACTGTATAAACAGGTGTGCAGCAGAGGTGATAGCAGCAACAACAACAGTCATAACTGTATAAACAGGTGTGCAGCAGAGGTGATAGCAGCAACAACAACAGTCACAGCGGTCAACAGTAGCTGCAGCACCGATAGCTTATGAGAGCTCAATATTCTCAAATGAAAACTGTTTTTTTCACAGTCTTAAAATCCAACTGCAAATGTAAAGGAAAACCTCTAATGATACTTTTCTTGTCGTGCCAAGAACTCTTTGAACCCAGTGTCTTAACTCACAGCACAGACAATGTTGTTCTCAAACATTATTTTCTACGCTACATCAAGACAGTGTGGTTCTAAGGACATTTGGACCAGATTTTCGTGCAGATTTAAACACTGTCCGCTCTCCCCTTGCATCTTCATGCCCCCCAGTCTACCGACGAGTAAAACATTTATCTTTGGAAATTTGGCCACCGAAGACAACAGGGTAACTTCAAGACTGCTACACCAGATGACAAAATGTTTGCCTGTGTTATTAAAAAAAAAACTGGTGGGCAAAGATCCATGAGAGACCACTCCATAAATTAATGAGGTTTGGACATTCCTAAGGTGAACCTTTTAAGTGCAAGCATGACTACAATAAGGTTTACTCACGTGAACTTTCACAAACCCAAACACCAGACAGCAAAAGGATGAGGGCGAAATACCCAATATAGTTACTCCTGGTTTATGACAGATGCGACTTTAGACAGCCGGACAAAATGATTACTGGCTACAAAACTTGGGTGTATTGATCTAGGCCTAATAAAACAAAATTACAAAATAAGGCATGGGTCGCAAGAGGAGGACGTACGCTTCAGCTTGCAACCAGGAAATTGCTCTACACAGAGTTTTGCACAGAGTCTTTCTTAACACAAAAGGTGCACTATAAAAACCATATGAACACAGAACGAGCATCACTGGCTTGCTACCAAAACAAAATCTATTGTCTGAGCTGAAACATGTTTCTGGTCTTGCTCCCTATGATTTTTCCCTGTTTACACACTTGACAAACTCTCTCACAGGCCATCAGGGTTGCCTTCACAAAGGCAAGCTTTGCAGCATAAATCCAAAGAAAACTATAAAGGTACATTCCTTTGCTGAATATGGGAAACAAATGACTGTAAGACCCTCAGCCTAATGGCCATGGGGCCAGCAAGCTGTCAGAGGTTCACAGTGTCTGGAGCAATGCATGATGGACGGCAGGGCTCATCCCTCTGCTTTCAACCCCTTTAACCTTCCCTGGACTGAATCAGGTGCCCTTTAACTGTTGAGTGGACAGAGAGGGTCTCCAAGCCAGAACAAAAACATTACAATTAAAAGCTGGAATGAAAAAAACTGGTATGGGTTGAAAGCAAACTGCTGGTCAATATTATTCTCATTCTGGGATGAAAACCCCTCATGTATGTATACATAATTGCTACACATATAGTGATATGTAATCATTGTACTATCTACACACTTGTCATAATTCTAACTGGTTGAAATGATGACTATATCTTACACAATCGACCAAACCCTACAGCACAATGACTCTCTCTCCATTCCTGAAAAATCTCTATCTGTTTCAACAAAGATTTCGGACGAGTGACAGTCTTTGTTCCTAATATCCAATTTTATTCCAATTTTAATTCTTTTTCTTTCTTTCATTTTGGTGGTGGTTCATAGGGGTGGGAGGTGGAGGGTGGGGTGGGGGCATTGTGGTACAATGTGACCAAATCCGTATCGGTAAACAGGACAGCTGTTCTTGGTATTACCCTCATTCTCCACCAATCATGATTAAATACAAAAAGTTTTAGTGCTTTGGCCAGCCTGTCAGAAACTAGCCGACAGCAGCAAAGGGAAGAGAAATGTGTCATCACGGAGGCCTCACCATTGTCATATGCCGGCCATCAAACTCCCGAGTGATCACCGAATCTGGCTCTCCCTTCTGATCCTGGATCAGCTTCTGCCCTTCAAGCGTTACAGTGGTCTGCACAAAGAAAACAATTATTTGGAAAAAAAAAAAAAAAAAAAAAAAAAAAAAAAAAAAAAAAAACTTCTGTCATAAAGCGGTGCTTTTCACGGGTCACTTTTTTTTTTTCAAACAACAAATCTGCTTCTAATAAACAGCATGAAGAACGCCACTCACATCACCCAAAACAATAATAATGAATTAACATAACTTCATCGTCTCAATTGAAGATTTCTTTGTGAGTGTGAAACTGGGGCTGCTCTCTCATGGGGAAACAGCATCGCCATACAACAGCCACACCCATTTCAAAAAAGAAGAAAGATTATTGTAGGGTTGTTGTTGCTGTTATGCTGATGACCTATGAAAATAAACATACACATATATAAATGCAAACACATGCACACTCACACACACAAATACAGACACACAGACGCACACACGACTACCCTCAGATCCGAGAACAGTTCTGTAAAGGTATATATACCATAAAAAAGCATTTTGAACATTATATCAAAACTAACGTTTCACTGATGACCCTTTTGAAATGTTGAAAATAGATTGCAGGTGTACATGTGTGTGTAGTTGAGAGTATGACTGCCTCTGTAGGTGGTTGTCAACAAAAACAAACCAAAGTCCCTCTGAGAAAATTTGAGCTCCGTTCCCTTGTGAAGTTCACACAACTACTGATGTCAATTCAGTTCACTTACAGTTCACTTACAAACAAGTGTGCCTCGCCCTTCCTCTCCGCCTCCTCCAATTTCAATTCAGTTCACTTACAAACAAGTCTGCCTCGCCCTTCCTCTCCGCCCCCTCCAATGTCAATTCAGTTCACTTACAAACCAGTCTGCCTCGCCCTTCCTCTCCGCCTCCTCCAATGTCAATTCAGTTCACTTACAAACAAGTCTGCCTCGCCCTTCCTCTCCGCCCCCTCCAATGTCAATTCAGTTCACTTACAAACCAGTCTGCCTCGCCCTTCCTCTCCGCCTCCTCCAATGTCAATTCAGTTCACTTACAAACAAGTCTGCCTCGCCCTTCCTCTCCGCCCCCTCCAATTTCAGGATTTCCAAGTATCATTATGGTCCCGCTGACAACACGGGACCTTTTCAGGATTGGCAAATTCATACAGGATAAAAGTCGTAAGAGAAAACAAGTCAAATCATTGAAGCTTTGTAAACACACACACACACACACACACACAACACACATAACAGAGACGGTTATGATAGGTGGCAACACTATGACACCTAACAGCAGTAAAAAAAAAAAAAAAAAAAAAAAACAGGTTATGCTGACAGTACCCTTCCCCTGCATTCATCACTTCCAAATGTTAAAAAAAAAAAGGAAAACATAATGAAAAATATTCAAATACCACCAAAAAAAATACATATGAAAGACCATATGGGTAAATAGTCACAGCAGAATGGATAGCTAGTGTCCATTCTAGATATGTGTGCAATTTTCTGTACGTAAACACCAGATGACAACAACAAAACTTTCATGTCATAAACTGCAATCGGACTTAAAAATAAAAAAAGAATCTCATTTTTTAAAAAACAAAACCTTTCCAGATTAAAAGCTGTAATATGGTCTACTTGGGCAGAAAATAAAAAAGAATTTCATTAAAAAAAAATTTTAAAAAACCTTTCCAGATTAAAAACTGGAATATGGTCTACTTGGGCAGAAAATAAAAAAGAATTTCATTAAAAAAAACCAAAAAAACCTTTCCAGATTAAAAACTGGAATATGGTCTACTTGGGCAGAAATAAAAAAGAATTTCATTAAAAAAAAACCTTTCCAGATTAAAAACTGGAATATGGTCTACTTGGGCAGAAAATAAAAAAGAATTTCATTAAAAAAAACCAAAAAAACCTTTCCAGATTAAAAACTGGAATATGGTCTACTTGGGCAGAAAATAAAAAAGAATTTCATTAAAAAAAAAAAAAAACCTTTCCAGATTAAAAACTGGAATATGGTCTACTTGGGCAGAAAATAAAGAATTTCATTAAAAAAAAAAAACTTTCCAGATTAAAAACTGGAATATGGCCTAATTGGGCAGAAAAACAGTAGGCAACAGTACAGAAAGACAACAAGATGTATACATGGCAGAGTTAAACTTAGCAAGTAACAGACGGAGGCAATTACTAGCTCAAAACTTCCTGAAAGCAGGGCAGCTCCTTATATTATTCAAAGAGCCTCACAAGACTTCAGACTTCCAACACTGATCTGTTCATTTCATTCTGAAGTAATTTACACAAGAACTCCCACAATTAAAACTATACAGATTTCTACTGCATTAAACAAGCATCATGAATACAGATATCAATCATCTTACCACAACCAGCATTTCATTCAGTCAACCTGTACAATGGGTGAGAAGACCATCTTTTCCTTACCGTGACTTTTCGCCCATCGATGGTGGTCTCCTCGAAGGGTATGTTCAGTGTAAACGTCAGTTCTGAGGACCTGAAGGTTGTGATGGTTTTGATGAGCCAGGTGTCCCCATCCACAGAGATCTCTTGGGTCGGCTTAAGGCTGCCTCCCAGCTTCCGCATCACCAAGCCCACACCTGCAAGCACAAAATGTCACCAGCTTTACCTTCTACCCAAATCGAGTTCAATTTGATTCCGCTGCTGCAGTCCTGCCAACCACACACAGCCTTTTTAGAGGTGTCACCACAAAGGGGAAAAAAAATACCAACCAGAAAAAAAAAAAAAAAAAAAAATCAGACAAAGTGTTCAAGATGGAAGTGTCACATACATCCACTTCCCTTCAAAAGGGCGTTAAGAACCTAAAGGCAGCAGACACCCCCCCCCCCCCCCCCCCCCCCCCCCACCCCAAGTCTGACCAGCGTGTTGGGCTAATGCATAGGTCAGACATCTGTTAAGTCGTAGCCATGAGACCCTCTTCTTAAATTTTCTCATCTTAATAATCAATTCATTTTATCCATCAGCTTTAAACAGTGTGTAGTGTGGTCTCAAAACTTAGCTGATGTGCTGTGGTGTATATGGACTAGTCCTCACACAGTGACTTTGATGAAACTGAAACTGAAAATGAAGCCATTCATGATGGCAGTTCCTTTCGCATCATTCTCTAAAAAACTGATTATGCCATGCCCCAACATACGAAAACAAAGTAAGTGCCACTGCCAGTGTAGAGAAGGGCAGTATTTACACAAACCGTTCCATTTCTTTCCATTACATAACGATAAAACTGTTTACAGGAACCATTCCATTTTATTCCATTACATAAAGATAAAACTGTTGAACCATTCCATTTTCATTACATAAAGAAAAAACTGTTTACAGGAACCACTCCATTTCTTTCCATTACTTCAAGATAAAAATGTTTACAGTAACCATTCCATTTCTTTCCATTACTTCAAGATAAAACTGTTTACAGGAACCATTCCATTTCTTTCCATTACTTCAAGATAAAACTGTTTACAGAAATCATTCCATTTCTTTCCATTACATAATGATAAAACTGTCATGTGATTTTAGTGACTGGAAGGACCAACTCACTCCTGTTTTACTGGTGGCTGGAACTGGAAGCCATGGGTGTTTCAATACCATGAAATCAAAAGTGTTGATATATATTAATGAAGAGAAACCTAGGCAATGTCGAGAGTGCCAGCCCATTCTGCTCGACTTTTCTTCACCCCCAAAAGTGAGCAAATAATAATAATAACAAAGTTAAAAAAACAAAGCAATAAAACACACACACACGCACACACACACACACACACACACACACACACACACACACACTCACACAAAACTACATGGGCAAATAATAAAGACACTGAAGAATGGACCAGCAGTGTTCCTTTGTGCGCAGTGACCACCCTGTCACCAGATTACAGCTAAAAAGCTGGCATAACTTGCAATCAAAGAAAAAAAATTGAATAAGAAATTGTTTTTAAAAAAAAAAGTGTGGGACACCAAGGAAGATACATAGTGGACAGAAGCACAGAAAGAAAAGAAACGTTCATTAGACAGAGTCAAAGAGAGTGACATGAATTCCTGACCAAGAACTTCCAGAAGGTGGAACTTGTACACATTGTAATGAAAGACCGCTGACATCCCTCTGACTGAGGACAGTTCAGATCTACATCAAGACATCCCAAACAGCACCTTACCAGCATCCAGTATCATCTGCAAGTGCTCTTTCATTTCTGTTCTAGCTTTTACTCTCTAGCTTCATCACAGTTCCTTCAATCTGTTTTCAATGTGCTTATTTTGAATACTGGTTAAAGGAAAACAAACAATCAACAAAACCCTTCTTGGGCAGTCATTTTGTTCAATCCCTGTAAGGAAATTTAGGCTGATAGTCTGACCAAAAAGCTTCAATCTTCAAAATGTACACTCCTATTTAAGTTGTTTTTTTAAGGGCTGTAATGTGTCATAATGTTCTTTGGGTTATCCTGTAGACGGGCGGTGAGTATGTCGTGCGCCCTAATTGAGGAATTTATCCAGTCCAGTGTCACTCAGTGTGAACTTCCAACCCCAACCTTTCGTTTCATGTCAGAGATTTATTTAAATACCAAATATTATCATCAATTAACATTAACAACAAATATTGAAGGACAGAACCACATGATGTCAGAGATTTATTTATACCAAATATTATCATCAATTAACATTTACAACAAATATTGAAGGACAGAACCACATGAATTTATACATGTCTGATATAACAAGCCTAACAATGATAGGTCATTGCAGAACTAAAGCACAATTTATGAAACTTAATAATATAATTATCATTATAAACTTCTTAGATTCAGGGGTTCTGGTTCATTTTCACTGACAATCTTGAAAATCTTCCATCACAGCAGATTTTCACCTGTAACTGGCCCAGAGCTTTTTGCAATACTGTAATCATGAAGAACTTTTAGATCTAGTAGGCAAAATTAAGAGGATTGTGATGTGGTTTCACTTTCCTTTGGCTGAAAATACGCAGATTTTCTCATGACATTTCATAGGGACCTTACGGAGTCAATGGAAGACAGGACAAGCCCTCTTTACATCAATTACACTCCCCAAGATCTTCACTGCTATCAGGTGCCTGTCTAGATCAGTTGATGTGGTTGTCACCAACTCCCAGTCCCTAACTTTGGCACATAATCTCACCACTTGGCACTTTACTCTGCTACTTCCCTCTTCCTCTCTCTCACAACAAAACATAATACATGACCAAAATTGATGGATTTTCCGTCCAGCCTATTTTTAATCTAAAATCTGGAGAACTGTCTTTTTGCAATACCTAGCATTAAAAACTTTCAGTCCACCTTTTTTTTTTTTGTTGTTGTTGCTTTTTTACAAATTCAAAATAGAAATAGAAAATAAATAGCTCTAACCCATTCAACCCTTTCAAATTCAAAGTTAGAGCAACCTCTCCTGCCTGGCCAGTTTGAGCTGATCTGCTTGAACAGAAGGAATACTTCACTTAAACTCAACCTACAAAAAACTCTTTTGCCATGAACACACACACACACACACACACACACACAAAATTAACAGCAACAAACATGCTTATTGCCCAATGACTGCATGGCAAGATATCGCAATTTCATGCAATGTGATGTACTCCCAGACTTCTGATACTTTAATAAACAAAACCTTTGTTTTATCATTATATGAACAGACCGTGTACTTAATTTTCACCTCCAAATATCTTCAAAACTATTTTATCAAGATGTGAAAAACTATGCTCTGTTATCACAAATTTAATTATTTGGAAATGCTAAAATTCTGTACCGTATTAGTAGCGTTGGTAATAAGTATTTTTCAAGCTATGATGTTTTGACAAACTCAAATGCTAGACTATATCCACAAACAAAAATTTCAAACTCTCATACCATATGAACAAAGCTTATACTCTATTGTTTTACTCTATTGTTTTACGAGTGTCAAAATTGCTGACATAGTCTTAGTGTAATACAATTTTCAGAACATCTGGTCTGTTACCAAGGCAACGCTTGGGCGATGGTCCGTAAGATAATGATGATTCCTGTTATCTTAGTTCAAAGATAGGTCCTGAAAATGCTAGATCCTGAAAAAAGCAGGCTGAATAACCCAGTTCAGAGACATGTCATGACAGATCAATAGTCTCTACTAAATGTTTATTGCATTATCACCTTTGCTCTGAACAGCAGTTACACTGTGCGTCAAGACTGAATGGCCTACAGCTGTGCTTCAACGCTTGTGACCTCTGCTCATCTACAGAGCAGTATGTTCAGTTCAGTCATGTTTGCTTAGCGTTGGACTTCGACCCTAACAACTGAAGAAAACTTGTATTTTGTGTAAAGCATTATTTTCTCGATTAACTTCAACTAACAAAATGCAAATTAAAATTAAGACATGTCAAACGTATAAATGCAAAATTACAAGCCAGCGTGGTATTACTGTTGTAACTGCTTCGCAGCAGAGTAAAAAAAAAAGTCAATAACTACATGACTGAATGAATGAATCATTATGCCTGAAGCTATGCAGCATGCTAATCTTTATCTCACGCAGTAACACAATATCAGATAAAAGCCCTTGCAGCAACTCACCCACAGTCTTCATATACTCGTCAAAATTTTCTGTTCGGATAAGATTCCAGGTGCCCGTTGCAAAATCGGCCATGACAGAAATGTAAAAGACGTTGCGTGGTTTAGCCAAATCAAATGCTCTTCGCGTGATGATGAGCAGACGATGATTCCCAAACGGAGCATTCCTTATACTGTACGTTCAATCCTGTCACCACTTTTTAGCAGAATGGAATCTTCTTATGCCATGACTCAAGAAAGGGGAAGTTTCTGTCCCCAGATACAAATACGTCCAAAACATATTGTAAATCTCTCAAGACTCGCTGGGGAGCCGCACTGAAGTGCTGTGCGCCAGGTTACTCCAACTTTGTCTGTTGTGTTCCTTGGCCTCTTAAAATGTGTTCACTGTCCGTTCTGCGATGTTGTCAGGTCATTTTCGCGCATCCATCTGCACACCTCATCAGTTGTTGTGTGAATGTTTTTAGCAAGGCCTTTAGTTCATTTAACATGAACATACCAACAGAGTGTTGTTGTGTTTTTTTTTACTTTTTTTTTAAAACTGATGTCAGCAGATGTTCCACTGGTCTGGTGTGCTGCTCGATGCTTGACGCACTTGCTCATCATGGGCGTGATCAGTCTAATGTCTTATGGAACCCCGACCTCGTCACCATGGCTGGAGTTCTTCAGTTCCAGACCTGCTTTTGGAGTCCACGTCTGGCATGCTCGCATGTCGCGTCACTGCACGTGTACAGGAGCTTGATCTGTGTTTCTTGGAGATGTGACAGTCCTTGCACACAGCTGGTTTTGTGTTTCTTGGATATGTGATTGTCCTTGCACACAGCCGGCTTTGTGTGTCTTGGAGATGTGACTGTCCTTGCACACAGCCGGTTTTGTGTTTCTTGGAGATATGATTGTCCTTGCACACAGCCGGTTTTGTGTTTCTTGGATAAATGATTGTCCTTGCACACAACCGGTTTTGTGTTTCTTGGATAAATGATTGTCCTTGCACACAACCGGTTTTGTGTTTCTTGGATAAATGATTGTCCTTGCACACAACCGGTTTTGTGTTTCTTGGATAAATGATTGTCCTTGCACACAACCGGTTTTGTGTTTCTTGGATAAATGATTGTCCTTGCACACAACCGGTTTTGTGTTTCTTGGATAAATGATTGTCCTTGCACACAGCCGGTTTTGTGTTTCTGGAGATGTGACTGTCCTTGCACACAGCCGGTTTTGTGTTTCTTGGAGATGTGATTGTCCTTGCACACAGCCGGTTTTGTGTTTCTTGAGATGTGATTGTCCTTGCACACAACCGGTTTTGTGTTTCTTGGAGATGTGATTGGCCTTGCACACAGCCGGTTTTGTGTTTCTTGGAGATGTGATTGTCCTTGCACACAGCCGGTTTTAGTCTGGACAGTTCTGCTGTTGCCTTTGCTGTGTGTGACAGGATTTCTTGTTGGGATCTCTGACTTTTAATGGTAGGCAAACTGTCAGACAGTTCCAAGCTTCTGTCCATGGACAGTTAGTCATGTCAGCAGTGATGGTTGTGTTGTAACTGGCCTTCCACTTGGTGATCTTGAGGCTGATGTCCATGCTGTATCATGATGATGTGTTCTTTAGGCTGATGTCCATGCTGTATCATGATGATGTGTTCTTCAGGCTGATGTCCATGCTGTATCATGATGATGTGTTCTTCAGGCTGATGTCCATGCTGTATCATAATGATGCGTTCTTTAGGCTGATGTCCATGCTGTATCATAATGATGCGTTCTTTAGGCTGATGTCCATGCTGTATCATAATGATGCGTTCTTTAGGCTGATGTCCATGCTGTATCATAATGATGCGTTCTTTAGGCTGATGTCCATGCTGTATCATAATGATGCGTTCTTTAGGCTGA
The DNA here is from genome assembly GCA_018398815.1 of Conus ventricosus. NCBI lineage: Eukaryota > Metazoa > Mollusca > Gastropoda > Neogastropoda > Conidae > Conus > Conus ventricosus. Next base: position 17,240,964 of record CM031621.1, read on the forward strand.
TGTCCATGCTGTATCATAATGATGCGTTATTTAGGCTGATGTCCATGCTGTATCATAATGATGTGTTCTTTAGGCTGATGTCCATGCTGTATCATAATGATGTGTTCTTTAGGCCGATGTCCATGCTGTATCATAATGATGTTCCATCCTTTTTTTTTAACCAGGTAGGTGAGCTCTTATTGCTGGTAACCGTCTACCAGGCCATCGATGTCAGTGCAAAGTGAAGAGGTGGGATGGTTCTTTCTCCTGTGACGAATGTGCACTGGTTGTGATGAGTTTCAGAGAACTGATAATGTTGAAGAGTGTGTGAAATAGGAGGCGACTGTGATCACCTCCAACTGAATAATGGAACCACTGTCCCAGAAGTTCCGAGTGTGACTGTTTTGATGGATGGCATAAATCAGCTTTTTGCACCTGTCCACTTCGCTTCATGAGTTCAGCAGAGATGTTGTCATGCTGTCAATGCCTTCAGCTTTACCCCATTTCAAAGACTTGGCTGCTGCTACGACTTCTTCTTGAAGTATTGGAATGTCATCCTGGTTCAACGGGTCCCGAACTGTCAGCATGCTTGGGACATCTTGGCTCTGTTTGTTGAACAGTGTGAAGCAACAGCTAAGTCCTGTCTTTGGTGACTCCTTCCTCCTGTGTGAGACAGTTGTAGTCTGCCTGCATCTTGAATGGTGTTGACCTAACGTTATTTCTGTTTGGTCAAGTCTCTTACAGTCTGAAAAGCTTTCTTTGTGTCGTGGGTGTCTAGGTCACGTCTGCGCGACACTGTTGTTTGATCGTGTTTCACGTGCTTTAGGCTATACAGTGGGCCTGCTATACTCAAAATGCTGTGCCCTTATTCTTCACACAGCCCAGCCATTGAGGCAACTAAAATGGTGCCTGACTCTAAAACACTTGCAAATTATGTCCTTTTTTTTTTTTTTAGTCCAGTGTGCATGCACAATCAACATAAACGGCATCTTTCCCCCTTACCCCTCCCCCCCCCCACCCCCCCCCCACCCCCGCCCCACCCCCTCCCCACTCACACACACACTCCACCAACACCCAAGCAACCTACCGTATTTCCTTTTTGTTATTATTATTATTATTATTATTATTATTATTATTAGAGTTTTCGTTCTCCAATATTTGTCCCCCACTGACGGCGTAGTGATACAGGCGCGAATCACATTATCATTGCTATTATTATTATATAATTTGGGAGGGGGGAGAGGGGGGAGAGACAGAAGCGGCCTTCCCCCTCCGCTCCCCCCCCCCCCCCCCCCCCCCCCCCCACACCATCTGACATCTCTGACCTTTTTATGAACAACGTCAGCCAAGATATATATTACCTCTGACATCTCTGACCTTTTTATGAACAACGTCAGCCAAGATATTACCTCTGACATCTCTACAAATCCCCTAGCTCCAATTTCTGCAGTGAGGACTTTGACCTGATAGCCTTCTCTCCTCAGGCTGTTTACCAGATCAGCATACTTTTCAGTCTTGTAGATTTGAGCTGCCTCCATTCTGTTCTCATATGGCACCGTGAGCTCGATCATGATCAGCTGCTTGGTTGACTTAGAGTGGACTACTATGTCTGGTCTCATGCCACTCTTGCTGATGATCTCTGGGTGACTCTTCCATTCTGGGAGGTCTGCAGTGCACTCCCAGTCATCTGCCCCATCCAGCAGACTCTGCCTGCATGTTTCGAGTGGCACTGTTGTTCTTGGCCATGATTTGCTGCCTCCTGCCGTGAAGAATGTTGCGGGTGCTTTTGGAGTCCTGATTCTCCCTTTTGTGGTGTTGGTACTAGCCCAGACTACTTGTACAATCTCTTTGAGCACTTGGTTGTGCCTCCATGTGTACCTTCCTTGAGCCAGGGCTACTTTACATGAGCTTAGAACATGCTCCACTGTTTGTTTTTCATGGCAGAGGGGGCATGCAGGATCGTCTGTTTTCCCCCACTTCACCAGGTTTGCATTTGAGGGCAGAAGGTCATATGCAGATCTGAGAATGAAGCTGGTCCTGAGAGGGGCCATGTGCCAAATGTCATTCCAAGTTAGACTTCTTTGGAGTGCATTCTCCCACGTTGTCCATTGCCCTTGCTGGCTCTGCTGGACTGCTTTTTGGAGTCTTTTTTGGTCTTCTTCTTTTCATCTCCTGAATCATCATGTCTCTTTTGGATTTTCCTTTGGCCTTTGACCACCATTCAGTTTTGGTCACCCCCAGTCCTTGTCTGTTGGTCTGTGTGTGTCCTGTTATTTCTCTGATCTTGAGACTTTCTTTTGCAGAATCCATCGCCTCTTGAACTTTCCATTTTCTGCCTGTCTTCAGCTGGGGCTTGATTGCTTCTACCACCTTGTCTCCTGAGTCCTCCAGCATGCTTTGAAGTCTGATCTTCCCTGCTTTGTATTTCCTCCAGGATGGA
>CM031621.1:17245882-17285882 GCA_018398815.1 Conus ventricosus
GAAAATAAAATGAAAGGAAGGAGAAGCGGGGTAAGGATGAGGGGGGCCTGGGAAACAAATAAAGGTACAAAAGTTAAAGAGGGAAAGATGAAAAAGGGGGAAAGGGAAAGACAAGGCACATTTTTTGCCCCCCAAAAAAAAAATTTTCAGCAAAGGAGAGAAAGGGGGGGGGGGGGGGGGGGGGGGGGGGGGGGGGGGGGGGGGGCCCCAGTTTTTGGGGGGGGGGGGAAAAGGGGGGGGGGGGGGGGGGGGGGGGGGGGGGGGGAAGAAAAAAAAAAAGGAGAGGAGAAAAGGAGGAAGGGAAGGGGGAACAGCATGAGAGTAATGTTTTGAAATGGAAATGTACTAAAACGTACAAAAATTAGCCGTATAAAACAGACAGTAAAAAAAAACAAAACAAAATATGTACGGAATTGGAAACATACACACGATCATCACGACAGAGAAAAGGAAGAGAGAGAGGAGAGAGAGAGGGAGAGAGAGAGAGAGAGAGAGAGAGAGAGAATAGAGGGCAGAGAGGAAGAGAGAGAGAGAAGAGAGAGAGAGAGAGAGAGAGAGAGAGAGAGAGAGAAAGAGGAAAAAAGGGGACAACATAAATCTTTTTCAAAAGATTTTTCCCTATGCCACATATATTACCCACAAAATACACATATATGCGCAACACACCCCACACACACACCCACACACACACACAAAACACACACACACACAAACACCACACAACCATATATAAATTATATTATAATATTATAATAATATATAAAAATAATATATATTATATATAATTTATATATATTATAAAATATATATAAAATTTATATATATCATTACCCACCATTACATATACACACATACATGTACATACAAAATACACGCACACACAACACTGCATGCGCACACACAATATAATATAGCACACTACTAAAACAACAAACATATCATACATACCCCATTGTGATTTTTAAATATAAAAATTTTAAAGATCTTAACATGAAAAAAAGAAAAAAAAAAAAATTAGAAAAGCAAATTGGTTAAGTACATGAAAATGGGATGTTTTGCTTTTAGATTATTTGGGGTATTACTTATGGGTTTTTTTTTTATTTTATTTTTAATTTTTCTTTTTATTTTTTTTTTACCGCGAAGATGGAAAGGTAAGTGTTTTTGAAATTTGTGGTAAAAGGGGATTTTTTTGATGTTTTCGGGAAGGGATTTCCCAAAAGAGTTCCGGATTTACTTAGATTGATTTAAATAGGTCAATTTGGGGATTGGATAGGGTTTTTGGGGGATTTTTCTCGACGAGACTTTTGGAATCGTCTCTTTAAAGTTGTTGGGCTTCCCGGGAAAATCGGCACTTTAGCCCTTTTGTATTGAGTCCGGGCTGAATGGAAGAAATGTAAAATTTTTTTTAAAAATCAGAGCTTTCGGGGTTTTTTTTCCCTTCAAAGGGATTTTTTTTGCCTCTTTTTATGTAGGCTGAACAGGGTTTTTAGTGTGTTTGCACTTGCAAACCCCAATAGTGATGCATAATAACATGAGATGAATATGAGCATGGAAAAAAAGTTTTTTCGTGAATGAAGTCAAGAAAGTGTTTGATTTTTGGGACTGATAGACTTTCGGGGAGAGTTTTTTTGCATAGAACTTTTATGTGGGGATCCGCTGAGAATTGTCAATTATTAGTCCTAATACTTTATGATGATGACTGGTTCCAAAAGTACATATTGGGGTGTATAGGAGGGAAATATTGGGGGGTTTTTTGTCTTTTTTTGCCTAGTTGTAATGTCTTATTTTTGTTTTTTGGGGTAAAGTGACATATGATTTAGTTGGGCCCTTTTTCAAGGTCGTTGGTACTCTCTTGTAAATGTTTTGAAAGCTGAAGGTATTATGGCGGTGTAAATTGTGGTGTCTCGCAAAGAGGTCGCATGTAAAACTACATGGGGGGTAGGTAATTAAATGTAGATTGAAAAGAGTAGGGGGGCCTAAAATGGAGCCTTGTGGAACGCCATATTTAAAGAGTTGTTTAGAAGAACACCTCCCCGATAAGACGCATTGTTGTGTTTTGTGAGTAGATTTTAAAAAGGAAAAGGGGCGGATTTTGAAAACCGTATATCCATTTTCGAAAAAGGGAGATTGGGGTAAATGACTTCGAATGCTTTTTAAAAAAAACGAATAAGACACCACAATATCTCTTTTTATTAATATTTTTAAAGCCACATTTCAGGTTGTTAATGCAGAAATGGCGGGAAATGTTTCTGTCTGAAACCAGACTGCCGGGATTAGCAAATTGTACTTTTGAAGTGATAAGGGGGTTGTTTATTTAATGCTTTTCTAGGGGTTTGGAAAGGATAGATAAGATTGATATTGGTCTGATTTGAAGGATCATATTATCACCAGATTTAAAAGGGGTTAAACTTTTGCTTTTTTGAACGCATTGGGAAAATAACTTTTACTATGCACAGATTAAAAGTATCGTAACGTGTCGTTATAACTGGAGCCGAGAGTTTCAAAATTTGCCATCTATGCCATCTAGTCCACTTCCCCGACGTTTGGGGATGAATGGTACTGATACACCTCGGACATTTAAAGGGGAATGTGATTCAGACGTGATTTTTTTTGGTCGTACAAAATGAGGGAGTTCTTTAAGTTCATTAGAGCTTGAATGATCATAGAAACAATGTTCTGGAATGGTAGAAGTGGTGTTAATTTGTTCAGCAGAAATACCTTTGAAAACATTGATTTTTAAGAAGAATGTTGTTGTTTAAATGGGTTTATTGCTTGCCAAAACCGTTTTGGGGTTTTGTTTGGAAGTTAATAACCGCGATGATTTAGTTTTTTTTTTCCCCGCGCTTCTGAGAGTTTATTTTCATTTCTTAGTTCTTGATTTTTCTTCATAGCCATGTTTTTCAAAAAGGGCCCTTAAAGGGAGCACCCCCCTTTAATTCTTTTCGTGACCACGGTGGTTTGGGAATATGCTTTACTCGATTGTTTTTAAAGGGGCATGTCTGTTATAGACCCCTTTTTGTAAAAATTTTGATCCAAAAAGTCAATCGCTGAATCTGGATCACAATATTGTAACTGTTTAAGTTCTGAGTTCATTAAAACAAAGCAAAAAGTTTTTTCTTAAATTTTGAGAACAAAGATAGGTTTGGGTTTTTTGGTGGTTTTGGATTTTCACTCCAGTTTAGACCATGTAACACACAGGGTAATGTCACTAGAAGAGAAAGGGGCACAAACTTTTTGTAGTTATTTTCATTTGAATTAGATAGGTCAATGATTGTTTTGAAGTTGGTGTTACTCGGTGGGTGTTTTATAATCTAAAGTAAATTCAACACACTTTCGTTTTGGGTCCATTGGGTGTTTGATTTTTAAAAGTCTACATTTAAGTCACCCGGGAAAAATTCTTTTTCATTCTAAGGAAACTGGTCCACAAGTAACAATTTATCAGTCCAGCTGACTCTTTTTGCTGGGGTTTTTGATAGCAAAACCCGATTAAAAAAGGATCGTGTTTGTTTTAGTGGATTTGTACCCCACTGTTCTACGTCTGCGTTCTGGTGGGAAAGTCCTTGAAGTTGAGAATTTACTGACATACACTAGAAAACGTCTCTTTGTCTTTTTAGGTCTTTTTTGAACGATATTATAACCTGGGAGCTACATCTTTTTCACAATGTAGGTATTTGGCTTTATTCGGAGAGACCCCCGAACTGGGAAAGGCTTTTGGTGGTTCGAATCGGGGCGAGAATCAGAGATCTTATGACTCACTATTGATATTTTAAATGGGAAATTTTCATCCATCTTCGATGGCCCTGAGTTTCGGTTTGTGGTCATTTTAGCCTGAGGGGCACAAAAAAAGGAAAAACAAAAAGAAAGGGGAAGAAAGGACCGTACAAAAAAGTAAATAAATAATGAAAAAAACAAAAAAAACAAAAACAACAAAAACAGCAACATAACAACAACAACAACAAAAAACAAAGAAAAACAATCAAACAAAAATGGGAGATTTGGTACCACAGCAGTGGTTCGGAAATATGATGAGAAAGCACTTCAATTTAAAGTGCACTCAACAATTTCTGTGGGTTTTACAGGACGAAGTACTGCAAGACTAAAAAAGCACAATTCCGTTGTTTTCACGCACAGAATCCCAACCAAAATGTATGTGAAAACTATTTGCTGATAACAATAAATTGTCTAAGGGGCCAGATGTTTGGCAAAAATGCGTTTTCACTTTGGACGCTCCCAACGTACTCCACCGAACAAGGGAAAAGAAAGTTTTTTTTTTTTTTTTAGAAACCAAATTAGTTGCATTCAGTGAAGGCACTATGATAAGAGCCCCACAGTTCATCATTTCTGAAAATGGGCGAAAAATCTTTTGTAACACAGTGGTCTTGTAGTAAAGAGTAGAAACAAAAAGTTTTTAGCACAGTCGGTGATCACTGTAACAATAGATGCCGAGTGAAAAGATAGTTATTTTTCCTAAAACATAATGACACGCACAAAGTTCCGAGGGTTAATTCCAGTCTGGGAAGGGAAGGGTGAAAGTTACACACCCCACACACACACACACACACCCACAACACACACACACAACACACACACACACAACCAACACGCACGCACGCCGCGGGGGCCCCACACACCACCACACACAACACACACACAACCCCTTTTACAGGACTTGACTATAAACACGTTAGTTCCCAAGTTTTTGTGGGGTTTTTTGGGGAGAGAGAGAGAGAGAGAAGAGAGAGAAAAGAGAGGGAGAGAGAGAGAGAGAGGAAAAAGGGGAGAGAGTTCAAAATACTGGGGGAAAGAAAGAAAACCACAACAATTCATGAAAAACGACCCAACTGCCAAACAGTGCTTCGAATTTTGATCGTACCACTATAAGGCTGTACGTTGAGTGTCCGAACTGCTCGGGAAAAAATCATGCAAAAAGTTAAACATGTTAATGTTGTAATTACAATGCCCCTTATCGGACTTGATGGATATAACGTACAATGCCATATGCGGACATCTGTTAAGATACAAAAAACAATCCCATTATAGCCCGGGGCTGAATAAAAATGCAGATGGCCAACTTCACACAAAAGTAAAATGGTTTTTTTAGCGTTAGACAAACAGGGGTACAATGTCCCCTATTGTAAACTTTGTCGTCCCTTTTGTCTGTCTCCTGTGCGTTTGTGTGATGTGCGTGTGGTATGTGCATGCACGCGCGCGCGCGTTGGGGGTGTGTATCGCCCCGTGGTGTAAAGAAATTACAAAGGGGAAAATTGATGAAAAAAGCGCGCGCGTCTGGGAAGAACATCTTTTCGTTTCTGGTTTCGGGGGGATGATTTCGTTTTTCTTCTCAGTACCTTTTATACCCTGTACGTTCGATTTTTTTGCGTTTAACGCTTGAAACTCTACAAACCCACCTACATGTAAAACCTCATCTTGCCTCTGACCAAAAATTTATGGTTCATAATATTTCATTGGGACAGAATAGATGAAACGTAGATTTGTTTTTGTCATAAACGTAATCTATGACACACGAAATGTCCCTGGCGTTGACTTAGTTTTCAATGATGGGTGAAAAAAAATGCTATCGGATTGTAGCATAAACATGTCTTCATGCATGCACCATAAAACATTTCGGATTTGCACACCAGCCTTTTCTGGGGGAAGTATTCCCTTTTTAAAACCCAAAAGGCAGGGTCAAGTTACCCCTTTCCCCCGGGCACTGGGAAAACAACAGGTTTGAAAACTGGGATCTGACCAGGAGTTAATGTTTGTGAGTTTCCTCCCCATTGGGGAGTCTCCCCCTTGGAATTATAAATTTTTGAAATCTTTTTTAAAGATGTTCATTCCCCCTTCACCCCCTCAAGCACATATGTTAGTTAGCAAATTAACTACCACGCAGATATGAATGCTTATTCCCCTTATTCTTCGTCTAAGACAAAGACAAGCTTTGTTTTTCATTGAATATTTCTTGCAGTCTTTCAAAACCAGGTTGCTCTGAATTGCTTGGAATGGTGCCCGGTTACTTATCCTTGGAATTTATTAGTCTTTTTAATTTAGTCCCTTGCGGTTATTTTTTCCAAGACCTGGCCCCAGACTTGTGTTTTAAGATGTTTCTTTTTATTTCCCACTTTTCACAAAAATGTAGCTTGTTTTGCTCTTTCATTATTTTCTTTTGCTTCTTAGGGTGGCACCTTTGGTTGATTTTTGAAAACTCAACAAACATACTACGGTATTGCCCACCAGCCTTTTTTTGGGGGATAGTATTCTTCTTAAAACCGAAAAGACAGAGGAGTCAAGTTACCACTTTCCGCGGTCACTGAGGAGAAACAAGCAGGTTTCGAAACACCGGTATCTGACAGGAGTTATATGTTTGTGAGTTTCCTCTCCATTGGAAATTGTCTCCACCTTGGAGACTATAAACTTGCTGAAGGCTCATTTTGAGAAGCATTTATTATTCCCCATTCACCCTCTCAAGCACATTCTGTTAGTTAGGCAGAATTAACTACCACTGCAGATATGAATGCTTATCTCCCCTTATTTCTTCAGTCTAAGACATAAGAGCAAGCTTTGTTTTATAATTGAATATATATATATATATATATATATATATATATATGTGTGTGTGTGTTTAAAGATACAATCATATTCATACACACACACACATATGTTTCTCCATTCTTTTAACACCACACACACACACACCAATTTATATAAAGAAAGTCAGTTCGCTCACTCTCTCGCGTATCCCCTCCTCCCCCCCCAACTCTCTCTCTCTCACTGTCCGACTCACCCCCCCCCCCCCCCCCCCCCCCCCCATCACCTGTCCGTCCTCGATGGAGGGAGTTCTCTGAGCAAAAACCACGCCACGTGACTTTCCTGAACTGCCTTGGTGACTTTTTGGGCATGTACCGGGAGTTTCCCATACCAGTTCTTCTTTTGGCTTTTCTCAGAGATGAATCACAGCAACAGAGTCCAAGTCCTGGACGGGCGATCTGGCAGTCTTTTTACGGGAACTGGAAGTGAAAAGAACACCTCAATTCCACTGTGTCAATTCTCATGACAGATCACGCACCCAGGTTTGACCATACCACACGATCCCAGGTTTGACCATACCCACGATCCGAGGTTTGACCATATCCCACGATCCAGGTTTGACCATATCCCACGATCCCAGGTTTGACCATACCCCACGATCCGAGGTTTGACCATACCCCACGATCCCATGTTTGACCATATCCCACGATCCCATGTTTGACCCTATCCCACGATCCCAGGTTGACCATACCCACGATCTCAGGTTTCATCCACATACCCCACGATCTCAGGTTTCACCATACCCCACGATCCCAGGTTGACCATACCCTATGAGCCTGTACAAAGAAATCCCCAGAGAACGACATTACATGACCGAGGCGGGGATTCACTCTTCACTGGTGCGCCTGCTTGGCTTGACAGTCTGTCTGAATATCGAGTGCGACCCCTTGTTGCCAAATTTGCTCCAGGGGCAACAGTCTGAGTTGCACTGTTTTATGTTATTTTATTTTACTTTTTAACATGCGCGCTGGTGACCTACTCGTTTTTGAGTGAACCAGTATTTTAGGAAGAAGAAGAAGAAGGACTTCAGACGCCCTGCTGGTCAGTTTGGCCGTGGCCTCGGCCATCAAGACAGTCCACAGTTTCACGCAGTCTGACCGGAACCTATGCGCAGAGCTGGCTTTATACAACGTCACCAGAAGCCTTCTGTACAAAGTCACAAGAAACTTTTGTACAAAGTCTTCTGTACAAAGTCACCAGAAGCCTTCTGTACAAAGTCACCACAAGCCTTCTATACAAGTCACCAGAAGCCTTCTACACAAAGTCATCAGAAGCCTTCTATACAAAGTCACCAGAAGCCTTCTTTTCGTGCCAACCCAGACGATCGAGCTGCTGGATGGAGAGGGCTGAAATTCCAGACCCCCCCCCCCCCCCCTTCCGCCCCCCCCCCCCCTGCCCCCCTTTCCCTCCAGAGACTCACGGGTACCAGGTGTCGTTCAAGACGCTGCCTGGACCAGGGCACTTTGAGGTCACGTGCGATTTTGATGTCAGATCCAGAAGATTCAGTGTCAAAGCTGACCAGATCAGCAGAATCAACGGCTATGGATCTCAAGCAGCCTGCATTCATAAGTCTAAGCCCCACTTAGACCGTACTACTACAGTGTGATGTATGAAAATAACGTTTGTCATTCTTTTTCCTACATCATACAAATCATAATAAAAGATATTGGAGTCGGAGGAGGAGAAAGAGGGAGGAGGAGGAGGAGGAGGGAGAGAAGAAGAAGAAGAAGAAGAAGAAGAAGAAGAAGAAGAAAGAAGAAGAAGAAGAAGAAGATGATGATAATGATGATAGTGATGGTGGTGGTGATGATCATGATGATGATGTTGATGATATTAATTATGATGAAGATGATGATGATGATGATGATGATGATGAGGAGGAGGAGGAGGAGGAGGAAAGGAAGATAACACTACCATCACCAGTACTACTACTACTACAACAACTACTACTACTACTACTATCACTACTTACTACTACTATTACTACTACTAACGATGAAGTACGCACTTCCCAGGGGCACTTATTCAGTGACTCGGCATATAATGGCATGTCAAAGTTCAGATTTGTTTTGCATTAACAGGAATAGGGGCGCTGTCATGAATATTTCAATGTGAGGTGTCGTTCACACATCTTTGAACTCATGTTCCAGCAAAAAGGTAATGAAGCTGCAACCTTCGCAACCCCCCCCCCCCCCCACCCTCTCTTCTCCCCCTATACCCCCACCCTCCTTCCTCTCCCCAGCCTCTGTACCCCACACACACGTGCGCAAGCATGCATCCGCGAGCACACACATTCGTCCAAAGGGCTCAGAATGATATAACCTTCGCAAACACACACCTTCCCTCTCTCTCTCTCTCCCTCCCCATACCCCCCCCCTCCTCAGCCTCCCCATCCTCTTCCTTCCTCTCTCCCTGATGGAACTGAAAACACCCAAAGTCAAACAATTAACTGTTTGAGCATTTCAATTTTCAGTAGATGTTCAAACCCGTTTCAATGGGCCAACGGGCGCATACAAACACGTCGGTTTGGTCGTTCAAGATTGTATTTTGTTTTAAGCATTCGTAAAACCCCATTATCTATTCAAAAGAGGTGCCAAACCCATCATATGATTGTTGTTTCTATAGCAGACAAAAAAGTTTCCCTTTCAAAGAGGCCAGGATGTCTTGATTTTAAACATTACGGTGTGGATGTTGCGTGAAGATGATTTACAACTCGAAAATTGTCGTAACAATTGTGAATCTCTCTCATGTAATTCAGTTTCCTCTGATTTGATTAATGATTTAGATTGAAATATGCCTTGGTGACCAACATGCAGATTTCTTTTCAAATATACAGATCACAGTTTCATACTCAGTAACTTGACAGTAGAGAAGTATGATATGCTGATGAAACACACTGGTATTTAACACATCTATAGGTGCTTGATCTTGATGTTATTCCTGCGAATGCAAATTAACTGTAAAAATTAGACATGACAGGTATTCTAATATCTTTTCCTTTTATACTAGCTTCTGCCACAGAATAGAAAGAGAGAGACAATCAAAACAACAAAAGAGAACTCGATTGTCTCCCTTTCAGGCCTCCAGTCAGACTGTTCCAGCAACCTGACAGCCCCTGAGGTCAAGTTCTGACCTTCTTGGCTGGTGTAGAATTTCTTTTTCTTACTGATGAAGGTTTCGATTGGTCTGTCTGATATTTCATACGATTAACCAGGTCTGAGAGTGGATGTGAATGGCCGCTGTTGCAATGCTTCAGTTTGTGTTGCATATATTGAATGAACACTGTGAAAATTCTGTTACTTTGTGTGTGTGTGAGAGAGAGAGAGAGAGAGTGTGTGTGTGTGTGTGTGTGTGTGTGTGTGTGTGTGTGTGTATGTGTGAAGAGAGAGAGAGAGAGGAGAGAGAGAGAGAGAGAGAGAGAGAGGGAGAGAGAGAGAGCACATACATGTCACACCACTTAAACATTCGAGATATTTTTTCTTTCAGGTCAGTTTTTCATTTATTGAGCAGCAGTACCAATTGTTCATTTTACAAAAGAAAAAAAGAATCAGATTAAAGTTTGGACCCAAATACATTCTGGGATACAATCAGTAAAGACAAAATCAAATTCTAACAAACCAATCATCAATCAGACTGAAATGCCCGACACAAAACACTCTGTACCTTTTTTGGTCCAAGTTTCTATGCCGCAGAATTTAAGTTGCTCATAGCAAATTTTTTTTTTTTGACTGAAAAATCGTGTTATGTTGACTGAAATAAATCTGCCTTGGTGAAACAAATCATCTCATGAACATTTAAAGACATACTGCTTATCACTCAGCTCAAGAGGAAGAATGTGTGATGAAAACAGGGCAATCATCATACCACACCCATGCCCTCCACAGCAATAACAAGACTTGGGAGTCAGACTGCGGTCACCTTCCTGGCAAGGCGATCCGGTGTGGTCATGCATGTAATGCCCTCATCTAATGAAATGCAATCAATGACATTAGCATAGGACAGTGTACACACCCAGTGACCCCCCCCCCCCCCCCCCCCCCCCCTCTGTCTTTTCAGCTGGGGAACACAAACAAACACACAAACAGCGAATAAGAACATGGTGGCAAAATGTCATCAAGCAATAACGTATATCTGTAACAGAAAACTGATCAGAAATAATACTCCACTTATTCAAACTAATTCTATGCACTGATGTTGGCCCAAAGGAAGCTTTGGGAGCCACAAGTTTCAGTACATTTCTCTTTTCAACGATTTTAAAAAAGTGGTACATAAAAACTCATATTAACAAAAGTCAAAGAAAGAACAGATAGCTAAAAAAATACATATCCTACCTTGGTACAAAACATGTGCGACTAAATGAAACCATAACAACAACAAAAAACCAACTGTGTTTTTGTATGTTTGTCTATCAGGGTAGAAATCAAAATCTGGTGAGGTGGATCTTGCTGTCTCAACGTTCATCCCTTCAACTGTGATGGGCCAGGGAAGAAAACTGATTGATAAGCCATTTTTAATCGGCTGACATCAGAAAAATTTGACTAAACAATATTCACATTTCATTATCTCACATTCATTAGGAGGATCCCACATGTAAAACGTTTGGCTGGTAAACTGTTTTTGTCCGGAAGATTTCATTCTCCAGGTACATTTCAAACTTGCATTCTTTGCTAGCAGAACTGCAATATCCATCACTCCTGCAGAGCAGACCGTAATTTGTTACATCAACCATCAGAATTCAACATCTGGACAGATTTTAATGGCTACCTTGACACATACATGCATATACATATATAATATGTATATGGCGTGTGTGTGTGTGTGTGTGTGTGTGTGTGTGTGTGTGAGAGAGAGAGAGAGAGAGAGAGAGAGAGAGAGAGAGAGAGAGACATAGAGAAAGCATACAGAAGATGGCAGAAAATAGGCAGAAAATAGATGATATACAGTCAAAGGACCAGAAAAGAGTACAACTGAAGTACAGAATGCTCCGCATTACTTCATGACGCTCTGCATCTTTTCTCGTAAAATCCTGTCACCAACAATCACCTGTCATTAATCACTGCATAGGATTATCAGTCACAATGAAACAGCTGTTCTTTTGTCACACAATGACTTGATACAGCAAACACATGCTTCAGATACATGCAAATAATGCTAAAAGTACAAAACAGGTAGGACAGAAAAAGAGGGATGTGATAAGCAATTATGCAAATATGATATCCACTCACACTACAGCGACTCCTGACAAATTTCAAAACATTAAAACCATTAGTACATGGGTAAAATAAAACACCAGAACATGACACAATGAAACTTGCAACATGAATTAAAAAAAGAACATATCTATTGTGGTGCCATAACAGAAATTAAAACTGCAATGATTTACAAAGACAAAAATGTATCAAACACATCAAAAGGCAAATTCTGTCTTCAATATGACAGCTAATCTTGCATACGCTTAAAAATTTAAAAAAAAAAATCTTTTTGTCCAGTTATCATCCTTCGTTGGGACTACACCATCTACCAAAGAAAAAGCACTGAAATATTGAAAAAGCCAGAAGTATACAAGATCAGAAGGGTAATGGAATCCAGCTTTCCTTGGATCAGATCGAAAAGTTTAAAGGCAGAAAAAAAAAGAAAGTCAACTGCTTCAACAGAATCAAACGCAGCTGTACACAGTCAGACAGGGAGTTAAAATATATAACACTGTATTGAATCAATGGAGAGAATATGCATATTCATTTTCACATCCTCTTTTCATTTTCCGGTTTCATGACAGTGCCTAAGAATAACAATGTGCCATCATTCTTGATATGTAGCTGACAAGATACGCCCACTCACATGCAAGCCCTTATAAAACACACACACACACACACACACACATAAGATAGGTCCCCAAACACACACATACATAGGTCCCCAAACACACACATACACCAATGTGTGTCTGCATATCCACATATATTCATGAACTGCACACCAAGCAGCCATAGATGCAAGCATATCAAAAACCATGTCCTGACTGTTCTGAACAGTTAGCATTCATGTAAAGCAAAGACACGGAAGAAGAGAACCTCTTCTGAGAAATAAAAGTCAAAAACTTATCAAATATAAACCTCCACCTTACTCAGCTGCACACAACCATGCATATACCGTAAAGTTCGGTCTATTGAGCGCACCTGTATATAAGCCGCACCCACTAATTTTTTTTAAAATCTGAACTTTTTTCACAAATAAGCCGCACCGGTTTATAAGCCGCAGATATATACAACACAGTCCGATGTGCCGCAGGCGGCAGCTGGCCGAGCGTTGAGTTCACATAGTGTCGAAAATCATCACATACAATGTGTTCACTGCATTCACTGGCGTTTAAATAGGTCAGAATACAAGAGCATGTTTCCAGCTTTTCTTCAGTCTTTTTTTTTTTTTTAGTACGATGTGTTTTAAATCAATTAGAATCGAAGTTTTTATGAGGCTTCTTACAAGTGTTGTCTTTCCAACATCATTGCTTTAAAAAAATACCGAAAAAAACAACGCAACGTGCTAGAAAGGCAGTTCTCTCCTGCGTTCATTGGTGTATCAAGCTAAGCGATTGGTTGAGTACTCGAAAGCGCAAGCCAATCAAAGCGAAGGTATCAAATGCAACCCTTCACTCCCTGTCCACGATTTAAACAATGGCGGATCGAAGCCAAGGTCTGACAATGACCGAGTTGAATGCGCTAATCGTTTTTGAATTGCAAGACGCACTTTGTAAGATAACGCATATAATAACAAACCAGAACATTAATGAAACGATTTGATTGTTTTATTTCGCTTAATACCGTGCCAGTGCTTAGTTATTTTGTTCGTAATTCACCTAGTGTTGGTCAAGATTAAACAGGTCGGAAACGGCCAACACATTGCGCCGTTCGAAGCGATCGTATTTTTGTAGAAGACAAACTGATGAAAAAAGATATCAGTAATGGGCTTTACTTATGTCGATTCCCGTATTTCTGAACGGGTTACTGATTCCATTACACGATTACACAGAAAATCGTAGTTAAAAGCATAATAAAAATTCATGAACAGTAAACACGATATGGTGAGTTACAGAGAATTGAGAGAAGCTACGAATAGACGTGGGTGTGATGCTTCTGAAATCGGAAAAATCCGCACATAAGCCGCATCGTTGTTTAAGCCGCAGGGTTTAAAGCTGGGGAAAAAAGTCGCGGCTTATAGTCCGAACTTTACGGTATTACAAAACTCAACAAGGAAGCTGTTGCGATTTAACACATTAACATTACAATTATTCAAGCACAAAAGTTAGTGCATTTAAGATTTAAACCAAAAATAAAACGATGAAACACACATCCACACACACATTAAATCAAACTTTCTTGCAAAATAAAAGAAAAAAGTTTGGTTTCCAGAGCTGGTAAGGCCTCAAAGCACTGGGGTGTAGCATTTTGACATTTTAAGTGTAGCATTCCAAATACAAGTGTAGCACTTGTATGCATTATTACAAGTCAGCCTCAACAGCACTTTCAGTAACACTTTGCTTTGCACACAACATAACGGCAGACTAAGAAAGTGGAAATGTCAATTAGTATCGTGTGGTTTTGAATTGAACCACAAAGAACCAAAATAGCTCACAACAAAAGCAACAAATTAGGTAACAAATATCGTGATCACCTCTAGCAATTCTTTTTCACCTTTTTTCCTATTTTGCTTACTGAACTGGTCAACTTTTTTTGATGAAATCAAAAAATCTACATGATTTCCTGTTCCATTTAAGGTGCTGCCATGTCCTTGATGAGTATCCCCCCCCCCCCCTCCAACCCCCCTTTTTGTTTCTGCTGTATCATTTTGTCATTAACTGTACCAGCATAGCTCTATCAACGGGATTGTAGCATGCTCTGCTAGAAGTGTAACACTTGGCAGCTCTAATTGTAATGACCTTAACTAAGCTAGCCATTTCAGGGCTGTCACCAGATAGGGAAAAATATATATGGGTTGGGAGTGAACTGGAGGTGTGAACGTGTGTATGTATAGGTGTTTGTGTGTGCATGTGCACACAAGTGCATGAGAGAGTGCGAGAGACAGACAGACAGACAGACAGAGAGATTATGCACTATCAAAACAAGTCTGTCATTAACGCTTTAGTAGAGCAGGAAAAAACAAAGTTCCCATCCGGAAAACCATAAGCAGAACCAAATGCATGTACAACTTCAACTTCCAATCATTAGGCTCCACAACTATAGGGTAAATGCATGCAAGATGCCAACTGTGGGAAACTACGACAGCTGCAATCCAAATGTTTACATCAACAGACTCGGGTAAAGAATAAGCCAACATCATCTCAAAAACTTTGCACTGAAGAAACACAATAGAAAAGCGAGTTATTGTTTCCCATTCAATCAAACACAACAGAAAAGCGAGTTATTGTTTCCCATTCAATCAAACACAACAGAAAAGCAAGTTATTGTTTCCCATTCAATCAAACACAATAGAAAAGCGAGTTATTGTTTCCCATTCAATCAAACACAACAGAAAAGCGAGTTATTGTTTCCCATTCAATCAACCCACAGAACAATAAAGGCACTAGCCAGACATTCACAAACAAATTCAGCAAACCTTTGTTTGGTCTGGCGTTTAACACCTTAGCTATTGATCAATCAACGTGTTGCTGAAATACGATGATGTGTACAGTTCACTGGTAGTTAGTGACATAAACGATGGAAGAATCGAAAGAATACACTGGCTCACTACTGGTTGGTCAGACCATGAGAGTTAGTGCATGATCCAATAGTATGGACGTCATGAACATAATAAAAGGAATGAACATTGTGCAGATGATTAGTCTGTGAAGTGCATTTGAAGCACCACATGAGGAGTACAGTGGAAGTACCCTATAATAAAATCATTAAAGAAATAAACACAAAAACATGCATCTTTCACCTTTAATTCCTGTTCTATTGCTGCCCACCCACCATTACCATTTGTATATTGATCCACCTTATTCCATCCGTCGAGGGCAATTGTACATTTCACTCCCTGAGGCTTTATGGGAAACTTTCCATTTCTAAGATGTGCTATTTGAGATTCTCAGACATAATTTACACAAGACTTTGTGATTTGACTCTGTACTTTTTTTAATATCATTTTGGAGCTCATGTC
This sequence comes from Conus ventricosus, assembly GCA_018398815.1. Classification (NCBI taxonomy): domain Eukaryota; kingdom Metazoa; phylum Mollusca; class Gastropoda; order Neogastropoda; family Conidae; genus Conus; species Conus ventricosus. Next base: position 17,261,624 of record CM031621.1, read on the forward strand.
GAGCGTAACTATGGTTGAGCAATAAATGACTGTCCATTCAACATAACTACAATTAAATTAATGACCTAGGCGCTGCTGAATTGATAACGACAGCTCAGAAAATCATGTTTAGTGGGCAAGCGCGTCTGTACTGGCTTCAAACTTCAATGGTGCTGTGAGGCAACGAAGACTTCAGGAATTAGCATCAAGTTTGTGGTTTGTGGATGGATTCTAAATTTACCTAATTAAAATGAAGAAAAAAAAAAGAAGCTCATTTTAAGCATCTACAACACACACACAAGCAAGTACATATCGACGATCAGATATCTATTCAGCAATCTTTTTTTTTTACCCCACCAATTTATCATTGTTCAAAAATCTAGTGTGATTTGTACCTTTTTAGTGAGGAAGGAGGATGGGGTGGAGTTTGGGGATGAAATTAACGAGTTAATTTTGTTTGGCACTCAAATCAGTCTTGAAGTTGCTGGAATGTTACATCAAAAGCCTTGGTCATTAAAGGGTTAATCCGACAGGGGATTTAACTGGAAAGTAAATCCAGTGTAAACAAAAAGTGTCCTGGCAGGGGAGAAAAGTCTCTAAAGGGAGAAAATCAATCTTGGAGAATCATTACTGGGATGAGAAACACTGTACAGGTCACAACACATCAGCACTTTCAAGCATTTTCTCCTTCAGCACACATGATCTATATACACACAGCATGAATGATGTTATTGCACTGGGAATAAATTGGTCCAAGGATTTCATAGCTATTGCATATCATTCACATTCAACACACCTATATTGCAGCTCTTTAATGCACACACACACACTCACAGATACATTCAAACAGCCATATACACATTAAACAAAAAAAGTTATATGTAATGTTTTTGAATAACAAAATCTATGCAGAAAACCTTTCCTCAAGAAAGACGTCCTGTTAATGCATCCTTCAAGTTTAATACTGTGAAATATAAATCTTTAAAGCACTTATTCAAATACACTATCTGTGATTAGTTTTTTCTTCCTCATTTATCAGAACTATTTGTGTGCTTCCAATGGGTATATCTACTGTAGGATTTTTTACATTGAGAAAGCAATTTTAAGGAAAGAAAGCCAGTTGCACAGCAATATGCTTTTCATGATTATCTTCGTGTCTCTATGCATGAATCTGTTTCAAAGTTATCCTGTTTACACACTGTCGAACAATCAGCAAGTAAGAAATCACGTCAACTGATGTAATAAAAGTTAAATAAATCTATTTTGTGTTTGACTGTGAGAAGATACCACATACTGATCACATATATTATGCCTCAACCCACGTCTACCTGTAAACACAGGCAGTGAAATTTCAAGCTTTTTTTCTTCTTTTTTTTTTTTTTTTTTTTTTTACATTTGTCAAATAAAATCTGTCAATCTGGACTCAGGTTTAAAAAAGGAAAGCATTTAATCATCACCTGACAAAGTTTCAGTTTCTGCAGCTGCCTGCGCATAGACACTTTAATAGTGAAAAACAGACGGCAAAGTTGGTCACATGCACATGTATACACAAATACATAGACACGTTAGCTAAGCCCATGGCGCCTCAAACTGTGTGGTCATGAAGGAATGTGAGTAGTTACGATTATCATGGATAAGGAAAACCATGCCTATTTTGCTGTTGAAAGATACTATGGTAAAACAAGGGAAGACTACATCTCTTTTGCTGATGAACACATCAACAGATGAAAGGGGAAAAATTTAGGAACAACAGACAAGAGTTCGCTCTTGAAACAGGGCTTTTCAAAGTCAATTTGTTTGCAAGCAAAAGTTATGGGTTCTGTTCAGATGGAAGATGACATGTTCTGATGAAAAAAAACGCACCATAACGTGGTCAACACGGCAGCGAAGCCTGGCACAGAGTGTATCAAAGCACTGATTACATGAAGCTGACACTACAGCCAAACTCAGCGTTTCCTGGTTCATGCAGGTATAACCCATATACTGTCCTCCCTTTCTTTCCGTCGCAACCATACCAAAAAAAAAAATACACAAGAAATTTGACATATTCTGCCTTAAGTCTGCTGAAATGCACAGATTCCACTGGCGGTGATACTTCAATGCACCAGCGCAGTGCCATGATGATGTGATACAGAAGCGATGATCATTCTTACCATGGACTGTGGCCAGATGTAACAGTCATTTCAACACAGATCATCCCACTTCAGTACGACTGGTTAGTGTCTGGATGGGCTCTGGTTAAGTTTTGAGTAACGTTTGTCAGTGACTGAGCTAAACATTTTGCAAACCGCTCCCAACACTAACTATCCTGTGTGGGGTGCACTGCTAATGTCATAAAACTGGGCAGAAGTAGCTTGAGAACAGAGTCAGTTACAGGATAAAAATCAGCTGTATGGGTGATATAGCACACATCCACAGCATGCCACATGAGTTCACAGAAATGAAGCTGGACCATGTTTGTGAATTTTGCATGAATGTGACCAAAAAGTGTGTACATTTGCTTCTCATTCCTTCTGGCTATTAGCTTGGACATTTTTAAAGATTTCGATTTAAATCGTCCTTAATATGATCAATGCCTGACAGATCAAGCATTAATTTCCATATTAATATCTGTTAAGCATTCTTAATTATTTTTTTTCCCTAAAAAATGAAACACTGAAACACACCATCATGCAAGAAAGGAAAATGTGACATATACTTATGACCCCATGATCTGAAATCAGTATAATTTCATGCATGGTATAAACTAATTGATCAGTATTGGCCTTGAAAACATACTGATGTTAAAATATACTGTCAAAGAAGTACATAAAATCAGGACAGTGAAGATATCTGGTGACTGTCATGACTCATGTGATGTTTTGTTTCGTTCTCTTTATCAAACAAGATTAACCTTTTCTTTAGTAAGACATGAATGCATTTTTCCTTCTATAAATACTATAGTAATACAAACTTTCTGCAGTAAATTCTAAGTCAAAGACAAACACACAAATCACAAAAGTGCATAAAATATACAGGAAGCAGGATTTTTTTTTCTTTTATATACTTTAAAATGAATTTTTGGAATGAATGGAAACATTTTTTTTAACCTGCCCTCCAACCAGTTGGTTTCTGCGCTTTTGTATACTTTTTCTTTCTCTTAATTTAGAATGCAGATTCGCGTTGTTTATAATTTGTTTATGTAGGCGAGATGACCGTGAGTCAGATGGGAAAGACAAACACAATACACTATCTATAGTCTCCTTCTCTCCTCCTCCTGTCCTCAGGCACCGTAGAACTTGAAGCAACTTCCCTGCGCACAGCGTGCACACCAGCAGACAAGTGTCAACATCCCGCTAATTCACACAGAAACAAAAGGATCTGCCAAGGCTTCCAAATGAAATCAGCCCGCCATTTCATGCCACACATGGAATGGAAACAAAGGGGAACAGGATGAAGAACAGTTTCAGGGAGCTGCCACCGTCAACAACAATCACTGGGTCACCATCACCGCCATCATAAGAAGCCACTCAAGTCACCGCCCAGTCGGAATGGCAGGATCTACGATTCCTCCACCGCTTTCTCCTGATCAAAAAGTCCTGATTCTGGAACAAAGAGAACAGAGAACTGAATTAAAAGGGTCACTCTTTCCCTTCACATACAGTCTCCACAGAACTTTATTCAAAAGTACCCACCAACAAGCACAATGAACACTGACCAAAGGTTTAGTCTACAACTTAATTACATCACTGCTGCAAAGACAGGCTTCTTTCATTTCTTTACTTGGAAGCGTGGTATGGATGGATGTAAGATAACTGTGTTTCCTTTCTGGTATGATCTTCAACATCCACTATGGGGAAAGGAGGGAGAGGGTGAGAGGGGAGTAATGAACACAGTACGATCGTGTGAACCAACGTGCAAAGTTGTGGCATTACAGATATAAAATCAGGAACAGTTACACATACTGTATAGGGCATTACTTGGTGTGTGTGTGTGTGAGCAGATGTGACTGGTTTCTTTTTCTAATGTTGTAACAGATATTCTATGCCTATTTCTAATTTTGTAAATGATATTCTATGCCTAAAAACAGATTGTGTTGACAAACGTGAAAATGTGTTTGCATGGCTATACACAGGCAAATATGTAAATATCATATATGGATCTGTCTTATGTGCAAGTTCAGAAACTGAATAAGTATATGTTGCTGTTGTAATCCTTACATTATATATGGATCTGTGTTATGTGTAAGCACAGAAATGAATAAGTATATGTTGCTGTTTGTAATCCTTACATTATATATGGATCTGTGTTATGTGTAAGCACAGAAACTGAATAAGTATATGTTGCTGTTTGTAATCCTTACATTATATATGGATCTGTGTTATGTGTAAGTACAGAAACTGAATAAGTATATGTTGCTGTTTGTAATCCTTACATTATATATGGTTCTGTGTTATGTGTAAGCACAGAAACTGAATAAGTATATGTTGCTGTTTGTAATCCTTATATTATATATGGTTCTGTGTTATGTGTAAGTACAGAAACTGAATAAGTATATGTTGCTGTTTGTAATCCTTATATTATATATGGTTCTGTGTTATGTGTAAGTACAGAAACTGAATAAGTATATGTTGCTGTTTGTAATCCTTACATTATATATGGTTCTGTGTTATGTGTAAGTACAGAAACTGAATAAGTATATGTTGCTGTTTGTAATCCTTACATCATATATGGTTCTGTGTTATGTGTAAGCACAGAAACTGAATAAGTATATGTTGCTGTTTGTAATCCTTATATTATACATGGTTCTGTGTTATGTGTAAGTACAGAAACTGAATAAGTATATATTGCTGTTTGTAATCCTTATAATATATACGGTTCTGTGTTATGTGTAAGTACAGAAACTGAATAAGTATATGTTGCTGTTTGTAATCCTTGACTAGCAGACTGAAGAAGACAGAGAAAGAGACGAGAACAGAAAGAGATAAAAAGACAGAAAGAAGAGGGTGTATGTAGATTTTGAAACAAACAGAAAAACCCTAACCTAGCAACAACACGAAACAAGGTTAAATATTCATAAACTTCAAATACCGAAGATTAATTTTATGATTGAACAGCCACATATACAAACAAAAAATCAAACCGAATAGGCATGAACACACACTCAAACCCTCATCCTTCTCAACAACCAAATCAAACAACAAATGGACATCTTACTTATGAGCCGTGCACGCCTCTCTTCAGCTTTTTTGGCCAAATCAGAAGCAGTCTCTCCATTCTCCCCCTCTTGTTCTGGAAACCACACAACTAGATCATTTTGACATGAAAAATATTCTATAATAATGAAGGTGTTTGATTCACATACATTGAAAATTAAATGTATGATGGTCTGTGCAGCTATGATTGCATTTGGTCTGTCACAATATGAATACTCTGTGTAAATACGAACAGTACGCTTGCTACATCTTCTGTCAGAAATGGAAGGATGCAATTAAAACAAGTAAACACACATTCCACAAAATTTTACCTCTGAATATTGTGGGGAAAAAAAGGCTGATTTGATCACTTTGATGAACATTACAAGACACCACCCGTACACCTACAGAGATGAATTTCCTTTCTTTCTGAGTACGCAGGCTGATACTCCTGTGGACACTGCCTGTATGTGGAGTTTTGTGTGTAAGACCGTTTTTTATCCCGCCATTAAGGCAGCCATACTCCATCTTCGGGGAAGGAGATTAATTTAAAAAAAGAGCCCAGATGTTCAGATTTTCTCTCAGACAGCCTCCACCACACATCCACCGCTGGACTGTCCGACACAACGTGGACATCCTCAGTTTAGCTTTCAGACAACTGAGGCACCTGCAAGCGCAACCTAGGTAGTCACAGTCTTCTTTTAAGACGGCAAGCAGGATGTGCAGACTTTAACTCTCCTTCACAATCCAAACCGTCATAGTTTATTTCTAAGATACAACCCCAAAGTTCATATTTAATCCAAACCGTCATAGTTTATTTCTAAGATACAACCCAAAGTTCATATTTAATCCAAACCGTCGTAGTTTATTTCTAAGATACAACCCCAAAGTTCATATTTCAAATCTCAGGCCCAACCCATGCCTTTTTGGCATTTCACAGAATAGTGCCCATATACTATTTCCCATCGGAAATGGATGAAGAATCCTAACTTTAAACTATTACCGCACACTGTCATTAAATTTCAAACATACCAGCCACTATTATGACAAATAGCTATCAACTTTTTACAATCATAAACAATGATTTCTGAATAACAATGCAGAAAACTACCAACTGTATAACGAGAACGAACAGATTTGAGCTTTCAAGTTCCTGCCACATCTCTCCAGACTGACCTGTCACAGCGTCTGTGTTGGACTTCTTGCGCAGACTCAGCTGCTGCCGCCACTGAGGCGCCCTGGAAGAGCCCCCACCGTTTGTGGAACTGGACGCCGAGTGATCGCTGGACTCCAGACTGCTCTCCACCACTGGCATCATCTGGAAAAACGTTTACAGCTCTGTATAGAATGTCGCTGTCAAAGCGTTTACAGCTCTGTATAGAATGTCGCTGTCAGGACGCAGTGCAGTACTCTATACCACTGGCATCATCTGGAAAAGCGTTTACAGCTCTGTATAGAATGTCGCTGTCAGGACGCAGTGCAGTACTCTATACCACTGGCATCATCTGGAAAAGCGTTTACAGCTCTGTATAGAATGTCGCTGTCAGGACGCAGTGCCGCACTCTATACCACTGGCATCATCTGGAAAAACGTTTACAGCTCTGTATAGAATGTCGCTGTCAGGACGCAGTGCCGCACTCTATACCACTGGCATCATCTGGAAAAACGCTTACAGCTCTGTACAGAATGTCGCTGTCAAAGCGTTTACAGCTCTGTACAGAATGTCGCTGTCAAAGCGTTTACAGCTCTGTACAGAATGTCGCTGTCAAAGCGTTTACAGCTCTGTACAGAATGTCGCTGTCAAAACGTTTACAGCTCTGTACAGAATGTCGCTGTCAAAGCGTTTACAGCTCTGTACAGAATGTCGCTGTCAAAGCGTTTACAGCTCTGTACAGAATGTCGCTGTCAAAGCGTTTACAGCTCTGTACAGAATGTCGCTGTCAAAGCGTTTACAGCTCTGTACAGAATGTCGCTGTCAAAGCGTTTACAGCTCTGTACAGAATGTCGCTGTCAAAGCGTTTACAGCTCTGTACAGAATGTCGCTGTCAAAACGTTTACAGCTCTGTACAGAATGTCGCTGTCAAAGCGTTTACAGCTCTGTACAGAATGTCGCTGTCAAAGCGTTTACAGCTCTGTACAGAATGTCGCTGTCAAAGCGTTTACAGCTCTGTACAGAATGTCGCTGTCAGGACGCAGGGCAGCACACTATCCTTCCCGCTCTTTTCTCTACCATGATCATTTTTTTGTCTGAAATTGATTTTTTTTTTCCTCTCCAAAATTCTCATTTGAATAATTTCGCTAAAATCCACCTACTTATGGAGAAGTGGGAGCCCTGCGTTACATACCACCCGCTCCAGCTCCACCACACACAGCCGCATCCAGACTTGTTCTTTACCAACCCTTGTGCCAGCAGTCCAGGGAGAGCTATGAATATCAGGTTGGCATGGGGCAAACACCCATGGAAGACACTGTGTTACGGAATAACCTGGGTGTTGTTCAGTTGAACCAGTTCTGATCCAACACTTACAAGGTCCCAGGTACCACGCCCCCTACTGACAATTATTGCTTGGTCATGGCACCACAGTGAACCACCACATCCATTTAGTCATGGAACCACAGTGAACCACCACATCCGTTTAGTTATGGAACCATAAAGAACCACCACCACATCCGTTTAGTCATGGAACCACAGAGAACCACCACATCCATTTAGTCATGGAACCACAGAGAACCACCACATCCGTTTAGTCATGGAACCACAGTGAACCACCACATCCATTTAGTCATGGAACCACCACATCCATTTAGTCATGGAACCACAGTGAGTGAACCACTACCACATCCATTTAGTCATGGAACCACCACATCCATTTAGTCATGGAACCACAGTGAACCACCACATCCATTTAGTCATGGAACCACCACATCCATTTAGTCATGGAACTACAGTGAACCACCACATCCATTTAGTCATGGAACCACAGTGAACCACCACATCCATTTAGTCATGGAACCACAGTGAACCACCACATCCATTTAGTCATGGCACCACAGTGAACCACCACATCCATTTAGTCATGGAACCACCACATCCATTTAGTCATGGAACCACCACATCCATTTAGTCATGGAACCACAGTGAACCACCACATCCATTTAGTCATGGAACCACCACATCTATTTAGTCATGGAACTACAGTGAACCACCACATCCATTTAGTCATGGAACCACAGTGAACCACCACATCCATTTAGTCATGGCACCACAGTGAACCACCACATCCATTTAGTCATGGAACCACAGTGAACCACCACATCCATTTAGTCATGGAACCACAGTGAACCACCACCACATCCATTTAGTCATGGAACCACAGTGAACCACTACCACATCCATTTAGTCATGGAACCACAGTGAACCACCACTTTCATTTAGTCATGGAACCACCACATCCATTTAGTCATGGAACCACAGTGAGTGAACCACTACCACATCCATTTAGTCATGGAACCACCACATCCATTTAGTCATGGAACCACAGTGAACCACCACATCCATTTAGTCATGGAACCACCACATCCATTTAGTCATGGAATCACCACATCCATTTAGTCATGGAACCGTAGTGAGTGAACCACCACATCCATTTAGTTATGGCACCGCCACATCCATTTAGTCACTGAACCACCACCACATCTATTCAGTCATGGAACCACAGTGAGTGAACCACCACCACATCCATTTAAAGTCAGCTCCAATGACCTTGCTGGAACTTGGATGTGAACAGGGGAGCTGTCAGCCAATGACAACCCTGAAATCATGGGAAGCTTTCGTCTGAAGCTGAACTGCTGCACCAGATCATCCCCAAACTGCTGGCTGTTTTCTCCACTTGCGTCATGCAAAAAGTAGGCCTAACACTGTGAAGTGACATTTTCGCTAGCTGTTTGTGGCTTATGAATACACATCACGCAGCACAGGACCGCTCAAATGATTCACGGTAAAAATAATCTGCCTAGAAGTTTGTTTGATACTTACACTGCCAGCGCTCCTCTTTAGCCCGTTTTACTGTGACAAAATGTGGCAAAACTGCCTGCAGCAAAATCCACCCTTCTGACGACTGCACAGAACAGTTCACACACGGAAGAGTGCTCACAGCCGCGGAACTGGTAACCCTCTCCTTCACTGCTGGCATACGGGATCAGGAAGGGAAATCAAAACTATGCTCGCCACAAGAACAGGGCATATAGGACCACAGAACTTTTCGACATTATTCTAGGTCAATTATGATCTTCCCAGAACCTGGAAGTTCAGCCTTTTCTGTCCTTGCGTACTCATGCAAATGCATGCAAAGCCTGGGAGTTAGATCCAGTCGCAAAGTGAAGTGACTGCAGGCGGAAATCGAAACAAAATTTAAATGTAATCAACAGCGAACCGCCAAGAAAACGTAGACAAACGAACCACAAGACAAAACACGACACGTTTCGACTTCAACGCCCATCTTGTGCTGAAGTGAATGAAAACAAGTGATAGCTTGTACATTTTCGTTGTGCAGAGTGTTCTGTTTCTTGCCTGGAGAATGCCTAAGAGGTTGAAACGCATCGTGTTTTGTCTTGTGATTCATTTGTGTACGTTTTTTTGGCGATTCGCTATCAATTACAATTAAAATTTGCAAAGAGTTATGTTTAGTGTACATTGTTACATGACACGGTAAGGGCTGATGTGAACGAAGTCCAGCTTACCTCAGCTTCACGCCGTTTCTTTTTCTCAGCCAGATCCCGCTTCCACTTGGGTGTTTCGTACTGCCTCATGAGATTCTCTGCGGGCGGCTTGACGGTCGGCTTGTTGGCTACGACAGGCTTGCTGGGAACCACAGGCGGCGGCGGCTTCTTCGTCTGTTGACTGCTCTTCATCCAGCTTGGGCTGTATTCGTCTCGACCTGAAAATCAAACTGAATGCTGCAGTGGCTACAAGCTGGCATGACGCTAGGAAAAAATCCTTCCGGTGGTCCAAGTTCAGGAAGGATATGCGGGAATCAAGGAGTAATTTGGTTTTAATCTAAAAGTATACAGAATCCTTAGTGCTTCAACTGTTTTAAAATGATAATGTACTTCCAAATGCCCACACTTATAGAAATGATAATGTACTTCCAAATGCCCACACTTATAGAAACGATAATGTACTTCCAAATGCCCACACTTATAGAAACGATAATGTACTTCCAAATGCCCACACTTATAGAAACGATAATGTACTTCCAAATGCCCACACTTATAGAAATGATAATGTACTTCCAAATGCCCACACTGATAGAAACGATAATGTACTTCCAAATGCCCACACTGATAGAAACGATAATGTACTTCCAAATGCCCACACTGATAGAAACGATAATGTACTTCCAAATGCCCACACTGATAGAAACGATAATGTACTTCCAAATGCCCACACTGATAGAAACGATAATGTACTTCCAAATGCCCACACTGATAGAAACGATAATGTACTTCCAAATGCCCACACTTATAGAAACGATAATGTACTTCCAAATGCCCACACTTATAGAAACGATAATGTACTTCCAAATGCCCACACTTATAGAAATGATAATGTACTTCCAAATGCCCACACTTATAGAAACGATAATGTACTTCCAAATGCCCACACTTATAGAAATGATAATGTACTTCCAAATGCCCACACTTATAGAAATGACAATGTACTTCCAAATGCCCACACTTATAGAAATGATAATGTACTTCCAAATGCCCACACTTATAGAAATGATAATGTACTTCCAAATGCCCACACTTATAGAAATGATAATGTACTTCCAAATGCCCACACTTATAGAAATGATAATGTACTTCCAAATGCCCACACTTACAGAAATGATAATGTACTTCCAAATGCCCACACTTATAGAAATGATAATGTACTTCCAAATGCCCACACTTATAGAAATGATAATGTACTTCCAAATGCCCACACTTATAGAATTTCACTTTACTCTGCAATATTCCATCAGCCATTTCCGAAAATGATACCAAAACAGTACTTTTTTTTTTCAAACTAAATTTTGAAATTCTGAACTTCCCCCTCCTAATTTGGGATTTTGCAACTAATTTCAAAATAGGAAAATTCCAGACACCCCCCCTCCCCTCTACCAAATTGGGATGAATGCATGTATAAAAAATGTTATGTCAATTTTAATAGTAGCCAGGGTTGCAATATCTTGAGAAAGATGTGTTTTAAATCATTCAAGTTTTTGTACACATGTAAAACATGTGGCAGCACACAAGCATGAGAATAACCATGCATTTATGTATTACACAACAAAACACCTGTGTTACAGCTATTAAAAAAACCGCTGAAGATATCGAAAGCAAACAATACAAAAATCCCAAATAACTACCCCCTCCATCCTCAAATACATATTGGTGAATAATGAAAGAAAATAAACACAACTTGTGCCTGTTGAGCGAATAAGTAGCACACACATGCAAATGCACACACAAACAAAATGAATAAGATGGACATTATAGACTGAAGACAAACCCTTACCAATTAATCCTGCAACAGACACATTCCCAACTGTACACTCCCTCTCGTTTTCCTCTTCTTCTTGCCATCTCATCTTTCATACAGCCTTACTGCAAATGTTACTCACACACCAGCCCTTCCCACTCTACAACACACAACCACACCCATACATGTATATACACTTCAGGCTACACACAAACAATTCATGAGCCAAAATGTTCCTTAACTCTCAACAGTTTTTGAGATTTTTGTATTTTGCATGAATTTTTCGTAACATTCTGCACATTATTTCTAAAATAATAATATTTTTGTGATGAATCTGTCTATTTCCCGGTTTTTAGGCAATACATTGCTTCAGATAACAAAACAATGTTGTTTTAAATACCATAATTCCGGGAAGAAAACTGTCGATCACCACTGAGCGAAATTCAAGGGAAAGAACTGAAGGGAGTTAAGGAGTTGCGCATTTCGAACTGTCACAACTGGATTGCTCTGAGAGTGTTTGTTATGTCTGAAACATGATTCTCCTTCTCTTCCATGTGCCCATCATGACACATGCTACCTGGCTCCAAGCAGACAGAACAAAATGAAAGGAACGGGACCATTTCAGGTAGACCAGTTGGCGCAGAGAGAAGGCCACAGGTGAGCTTGAAGACCTGAACTGCAGCATCCGCTATGGGGCAGCTCATGCATTTCTAGATTGCGAATGTCATCAGTAGAAATCCATATGATCTAGGAATTGAATTGGTGATAGCTAATCATTCAAACATTAATGTGCAACTCAAATTTATGCTCAAAATGTTAACATGGATTCTACAGTATACTGAGTGCATATTCCTAATTGTGGTGTATGGCCACAGGTGAATTTTCAACAAACATGTCTTCTTCAGACATCACAAGCAGCAAGCATGAAAAGAAAATCATGCACAGCACAGAACTGCTCAGATGACCGTCAGTAAGTTAACGGTGCATTTTTATTTTATGTCTATTACTGGTGTCATCTGAAGAAGGCATATTTATTTGATGAGAATTCGCTGGTCTGTTTCATACTGCGTTTCCCAAGAAACATTGCTTTGCAATCATGAATTTGGCTTACAGCCTTCTCATTCCAGCCCTAATTTCTTCCTCTGCATTCATACTGACACCAAGATATTGCTCCCTCCCCTTTAGCACGCTCTGCAAGGAATGTGTGTGGATTGTTAACGTAACACTCCCATGTACCTCTATTTTCTATCTCAAGAAAGGGACAGGCTCCATGCATCATACAATGTGTGTGGATTGTTAATGTGACACTCCCATGTACTGCTTTTTTCTGTCTCAAGAAAGGGAAAAGCTCCATGCATCATACAATGTGTGTGGATTGTTAACATAACACTCCCATGTACCTCTGTTTTCTATCTCAAGAAAGGGACAAGCTCCATGCATCATACAATGCTATTACTTTCAGGGCAACGTTTCACTCCCATGTCCTCCAGCTTTCATGATTTCCATCCACAGTTATCAAAGATCCCTAGGTGAAATGTTTAAAGCATGTAATAATGCCTTCAATGTAATGGATTTGATGACAGTATGGATACAAAAGTGGCTAAAAATCACAGGTAAAGGTACACACACACACACATATATACAAACACAATTGATATGAATCAAGACCCAAAAAAAGCCAAACTTAACAATAAAACAACAATCATAAAATGTGACAGTAATGTGAACATTCTTGAATGTCTAAAGTTGCAGTTACAACGACAGTGATTTCACTCAAAGGGGTAAAAAAAAATTACTCACGTGATAACAACATGCAGTTTTAATCTTAAAAACTAAATCAAATGAAAATCATCATATTTGTGCCAACAGAAATGAGTGAAAGCTGTCTTTTTCTTTACAAAATTTCAGCACTAAGAATCAACCATAACTTACCATCTTCATCAGGGCTAACCTCTGCTGCGTGCAAACATAAACTCTATGCTGATCAGGAACAGTTTAAATGATAAGACAAAGTGTAACAATGCTAACAGTTCTCCTGTGATCAAAGTGCTTGACTGTCAGCTAAATGCTATCAGAAAGTCGGTCTGGTGAGCATCATTTTTCTGAGAATTATCCAAGCTGGGACAGTGATGATTTTTCTCACCACTCCTTGTCACATTACACTCTTACCTCCCCCCTCCTCCCTATCACCCTTCTCAATCAGAACTCTGCTCTCACTATGACCTTTGGCCCCACCGCAGAGGAGACTGCACAAACTTGTTACTGAGTGTCAAGCACCGTCTGCTGACAGTCTGCTCCCTGTCAGGAATTCATGCAGGCATCAGAGGCCACACTTTGTCTTTTCCATTAAAAAAAGGCTTGAAGATTTCTTTTTTTTTTTTTTGAGTGAAGAAACAAGAAGATATGCAATATGAAAAAAGAAAGAAAGTTGTTTTCAAGTCACCGAGTCTTGCTAGTATCTGTTCACAGCATTTTTTTTTTTGACAATTAATCTCATTATCATACAACAGACTGCCAACTGTTTTCTCAACAGTTACTGCAGTAACAGTGTCATTTCCTTGGCCTTCATAAGTGTGTGTGTATGGTGTAAATGTGTGTGTGTGTGTGTGTGTAAAAGTGTAAGTGTGTGTGAGTGCGAGTGTGTGTGTGTGTGTGTGTGTGTGTAAATGTGCGAGTGTGTGTGTGTGTGTGTAAATGTGCAAGTGTGAGTGAGTGTGTGTGTGTGTGTGTGTGTGTGTGTGTGTGTGTGTGTGTGTGTGTGTGTGTGTGTGTGTGTGTGCGTGCGTGCGTGCGCGTGCGTGCGTGCGTGCGTGCGTGTGCATGTGTGTGTGTGTGTGTGAATGTGTGTGTGTGTGTAAATGTGCGAGTGTGGGGTGTGTGTGTGTGTGTGTGTGTGTGTGTGTGTGTGTGGTGTAAACTTGGCTGTTTGATAAAAATGCCTACACCTCCTCAGCGATACTGCAACTACATGGAGTTGTAGCTTTGCATGCACATGCCTAGGAATCAACAACACAACAGTGCCTACCACCTGAAGTCAACATTTAGGAGTCAGCAGATAAAAAGGCAGTCTGGCTTTGACCTGAAAGCACCATTACTTCCCACCACTTGCTCTGGTCTAGTCAGGGCTCGTATAGAAAATGGACTTCTCACTACATGCAGATGCTGGTGTCAGATCATCATTCCGGCTTTATTCAGCCAGACTTCATCAGCCTTATGCCTATCAAAGAAATTAACAAAGAAGATAAAACAATAAATAACACATATGGCTACCAAATTAACCCTTAAATAAGTGAGTGGCCTGTGGGCAATTTTCCCTTCACAGCTGATCTCTCATATCCACCCATTGATGGCGACTGTACATCACCTTTCCATGGGATGCTAAGGAAGAGCTGAGCATACAGAGGTACTGTTGGGAGAAAGAAGATTTCGGTCATGTGGATGCCATTTGCAACTGGCTGCAGAACGAACCAAAGAAGTTTGTAAACATTGCTCTTCACACTGTCTTCAGTGTGCTTGGCCACAACAAGTGACAGCAAGGTAACTGTGGATGATTCAGCCATCCTGGTGCTGCTAAACTGATGATGTTAACCAAAACACAGACAACATGTGTTTGAAATCAGTTCACATGTAAAGCACAATGACCTGGATGACAAAGATGTGGTGAGCTGACGTCAATGTTCAAAGCGAATTTCATATCTTTTAGAATGAAGGTAAAGAACCACAATGATCTGTCACACAGATCAACACCACTCAAACCACACACATGCAGAGAGACTGCATTCGCTATCAGGATTTTCTTTCAAATTTGGAGTGATTTGGACTTGCGAGGCTTTTATTCATTTCGTTTTTAAAACCAACCTTATTTCCATGAGTTTTTCTGCCCTGTAGCACACTCTTATAATTCAGAGTATACCTTAGCAGAGTGGAGCATTTTCAGGGTCACTGGGGCACCACTTGAACGGACGTTCCACCTCCATTGTCTGACCTCAGCCGCTCTTCAGCACTTGCCAAAGGTCAGGTTTCTCCATTCTTGGATGCTGTCTTCCCTTCTCTTTCTCTGTCTGCTCCTTCTTCTGTTTCCTAATACAGTACCCTGTATGATGGTTTTTTGCATGGCTGGATGATCGAGAAATGTAACCATACCATTTCAGTTTGTGTTTCATGACTGTTGTCAGGAGGTTTTTGAAGATGCCAATGGTAGTTTGAATTCTTTTGTGTGGAACCATCTCATTTCAAATGCCTGGATTCTTCTTTGTAGATATGCTGTCAGGGTCCATGATTCTTCTTTGTAGATATGCTGTCAGGGTCCATGATTCTTCTTTGTAGATATGCTGTCAGGGTCCATGATTCTTCTTTGTAGATATGCTGTCAGGGTCCATGTTTCTTCTTTGTAGATATGCTGTCAGGGTCCATGATTCTTCTTTGTAGATATGCTGTCAGGGTCCATGTTTCTTCTTTGTAGATATGCTGTCAGGGTCCATGATTCTTCTTTGTAGATATGCTGTCAGGGTCCATGATTCTTCTTTGTAGATATGCTGTCAGGGTCCATGATTCTTCTTTGTAGATATGCTGTCAGGGTCCATGATTCTTCTTTGTAGATATGCTGTCAGGGTCCATGATTCTTCTTTGTAGATATGCTGTCAGGGTCCATGATTCTTCTTTGTAGATATGCTGTCAGGGTCCATGATTCTTCTTTGTAGATATGCTGTCAGGGTCCATGATTCTTCTTTGTAGATATGCTGTCAGGGTCCATGATTCTTCTTTGTAGATATGCTGTCAGGGTCCATGATTCTTCTTTGTAGATATGCTGTCAGGGTCCATGATTCTTCTTTGTAGATATGCTGTCAGGGTCCATGTTTCTTCTTTGTAGATCTATATGCTGTCAGGGTCCATGATTCTTCTTTGTAGATATGCTGTCAGGGTCCATGATTCTTCTTTGTAGATATGCTGTCAGGGTCCATGATTCTTCTTTGTAGATATGCTGTCAGGGTCCATGATTCTTCTTTGTAGATATGCTGTCAGGGTCCATGATTCTTCTTTGTAGATCTATATGCTGTCAGGGTCCATGATTCTTCTTTGTAGATATGCTGTCAGGGTCCATGATTCTTCTTTGTAGATATGCTGTCAGGGTCCATGATTCTTCTTTGTAGATATGCTGTCAGGGTCCATGTTTCACAAGCACAGAGAAAGATTGATTTGACAAGTGTATGCATCATTCTCACTTTGGAACTGAGTGAGAGGTTGTTGTTGCAGACGGTCACAAGTTTTGAGAGCACCATGATGCTTGGCCCATTCTAGACAGAACTTGTGGTTTTGACCCTTTATCTGTTGCCAGATGTCTGAAGCAATATTAAGCATGTTTGTTGTAAAAACGGTGTACAGAATATACCTACAGCGTATGAGTGCAAAAATCTGGGAATGGATGAAGCACACAGGTTTTGAATCTGTAGACCATCCTATCAAAGGAATCCTTTTTTTCCTCTGTTTGTTTGTACAGCATACACATCCAAACAGCACACAAGTATGATGCATTCACTAACCAAGCATACCTGAATTTATGACAGGGGCGTTTTCTGCTTTGTCAGTGCCTTTGTATGGTGATGTGATTGTTTTGCCGTTGCTCTCCCCTGATGTCTGGCGGATTCTGGGAGACACAAATGGCCGATTCTTCTTCTTCAGGTCGGCAGCCCACGGTGGAGGAGGCCTCTTGTCGTCATCATCTCCGTTCTCCTCCACATCTGAATGCATTGGAGAGAACAGATGAGCACTGAAAGAGTTGTCCAAATGAAACACACAACCAAAAGATTGCAAGGATCACTTTCTGTTTTCCTTGCTTGAAACACACACACACACACCAAGAAAAAAAAAATCTCACAGTTCATGAAAACTGGCACAGAACTTTAGCATTTGCCCCCAAACTAAACATGATGGTAGGTCGCTTTAGTTCCCAAAGTTACAAATATTTTCATCATAATCAACATCTGCCTTGATAAGAGGGTCTTGTATTCGAACGATTAGAGCATTCGCTCATGGAGATGACAGAACCCTCTCTGTCCACCCAACAGAACATGCATGCCTGACTCAGATCAGGGAAAGTTAAGGCAGCAGAAGGAGTGCCCTGCCCCAGACAGGGTGAGCCATTACCACAGCATTACCCCTTCAGCCTTTAGGCGATGGGACTCCAACCTCAGCTTTTTTCTTGACATGACCTGAACATCCTTCCTTGCCTTAATCTATGGATTATACCACTATTCCACACAAGCTACGAGTCCAACGAATCGCCACGAATTGATAAATTTTAGAAATCGTAAAGAATCGTGGATTTTTGCAAATTTCTGTACAAAATCTTGACGCTGTACGAATCGGTTACGAATTTGTAAGACAGACTTAGGAATATTCGTGGGTTTCTGCTCATGTGAAGATTGCCCAGAAATAACTACGATTTGCAAGAATCGCTTAGGAATACTTAAAGAATGTTAAGATTCAGTCCAGAATAAGCTACGAATCTTCCGAAGGCATCACGAATCTGGTACGGTTATAATTTAGATCGTGACTGTTCTTGAAAAATCGTGGAAGTTTCCCTCAGTACAGTATAAAAAGCCCTCATCTCTGCTGGGGCATCAGTTCCAAAATGGATTGCCAACGTAGAGCAGCTATTGCTCTGGCCCTGAAACTGGGTATGAACAGCAGCTGGTGATGAATACAAGAAGACTGGTTTGAAGAAGGAGAAGGGCCCCCAGATGGTGGGTCAGACCATGGCTGACACCAGCCAGAAGACTAGAGTATGGACACTGTAGCAGACTGATGCAGGAGCTGAGGGTGGAAGATGTGAATGCCTTTGCCAACTATGTGAGAATGCCACCCCACCTGTTTGATGAGTTACTCAACAGGATCGGCCCATTCGTTCAGAGGAAAGATACCCACATGAGACCAGCCCTTGATGCCGCAATGAAGCTGGCCATGACCCTGAGGCATCTGGCTACAGGAGACCGGTACCATACCCTTCAGTATGACTTCAGATGTGGCTACAGCACTGTGGTATGCAGTGTGCAGGAAGTCTGTCAGGCCATCATACAGGAACTGAAGGATGAAGTCATGCCACTGCCACGGACCCAGGAGGACTGGAAGGCCATTGCCCAGCAGTTCCAATGCCCAGCAGTTCCAAGACCGGTGGAATGTTCCTCATGCCCTGGGGGCCTTGGATGGCAAGCATCTTGCTCTCAGCAAGCCACATAACTCAGGCAGTGTCTTCTACAATTACAAAGGCGTCTTCTCTGTGGTCCTCCTTGCCTTAGTGGATGCAGACTACAATTTCATCTGGATAGACACTGGTGGAGAAGGTCATCAATCCGACGGACAACTGTTTGGTGCTTCAGAACTGGTGGAGTGCATCGACGACAACACCATAAACTTTCCTGACAGTGATCCTAAGCCCTACGATGATGACAGAGGCACACCCTACTTCATTCTGGGATATGATGCTTTCCCCCTCGGAACTTTTCTCATGAAACCCTATGGCAGGAGGGGTCTGGACAATGAGATGATGGTGGCCAACTACAGAATTTCCAGGGGCAGACGTGTGGTGGAGAATGCTTTCAGAATATTGGCCAACAGATTCTGATGCTTCCTGGGCACTCTGGAACAACGACCTGAAATAGTGCGGTTACATGGTTCATGGACATTGCTGCAAATTCGTACCTGATTCTTACCCTATCGTAAATTCGTAGACAGTTCTTAATTGTTTCTTTGATGCTTCGGCGTGCATTCGTGGCATTCTTGACAGATTCGTAGCCGATTCGTTGTCAAGACACCGCTTCATGATTCCCAGAATGAGTTAAGAATACATAGGAATGCCTACGAATCGATTAGGACTCAGTTACGATACATAAGAAATCACAACGATTTTGTTGAGAATTGACTAAGATTTTTTTATTCGGGAGTTCGTGGCCAAAATTTTGAACAGCACAAACCTTTTGCCCCGAATTCCAGAATGCTCAAGAATGGCAAGAACTGACTAAGAACAAATGTGAATCAGTTACGAACTTCAGGAACTTATTACGATTTAACTAAGAATCCCGGGGTTTATCAATTCCTGGCCATTCGTAGGATTCGTAGCCTCTGTGGAATAGTGGCATTACTGATGTATTCATGCTCTGTGCTGATCACAGAAACTGTGTACACAAGCACCCTACCAAGCAACAGTGTACAGTGATTCATTGAAGCTGTCCTGTATTCTTTTTCTCTAGAACTGTTTCAGTACTGGGGACGGTAGTAAAATAACAAGAGTGTCTGCCTGCCAAGCTCACCATCGTGAGTTCAAACCACCTATGGGGTTGGAATTGTATGGCCTGAAAGCAATCTCCGTCCACTGAGCGGTAAATAATGGGTGCATGATTCAGATCAGAAAGGGTTAAGGAGGCCGAAGAAGGGGTGGCTCTGCCTTCCATCATGCTAAGCTCTGAACATGGTGAACCTCTGACAGTTCACCGCCCCTACAACCACCAAGTAATGGCAATTTCACTTTTCTCCCTTTTTTTTCCCCATAGTTTTCAATGAACCTTGCATGCAGATTACAACCTGGGTTAATCATTCTATTCTACCTCAGATTTTTATGTTGAGTCTGAAAAATCAAAGACGAAATCCAGCATCTATAATATTAAATTTTGGTCAGTTTTATCTGGCAAACAACTCATACAAGTGTGAACACAGAAGAAACATTTTTCTCACACACACACACACACACACACACATACACACACACACACACACACACACACACACACACACATACACACACACACACACACACACACACTCAAGTCACACTGACACACATCCAGTACCCTAATGAATCACAGTCAAGAGGTTAGCCGGATGCCACAATTCACCAACAAAAAAAAACCACTTGACACTTTACATGGTCTATGATTAATGAGGGAAGAGTCAGGACTTCCTTCAGTCAGTGGCATGAGTGAACATGTAACATTCTGTAAAACAAACACAGCATTGGGGGACCATGCTACAGAAGCCAACAGCAAATTTCCACAGCTTCCATAAGATGGACACACACCGAATCCACTCATGAAGTCAAATTATCTTGTAGCATTGTGCCCCCTCCCATCATCAACCTCCCGTTCCCCCTCCCACTAAAGTATACTCCAACCCCTCTCTCCTCGTCTATCACAGCCATTAACATGTTCATGAGATGAAAGCAATACTTGACAGAACAATTCATGCATGCATGTGGGCAAACAATCATAATATCACATAAGTATGCACATCAGGCCTCCTGATTCACAACCAGATATATCCCAGTAATAAAAGCAAGCATACAAGCACGTATAATGCTTCATAGGAGTTTGAACCAAGAAAAACACGCCCAAGCTATTTTCATGCTGACGTACCCTGTGTGCTCTAATCTCAATTCTATCAGGCTTCATGAAAAACTGTCAAACCATTTCTTGTTCATGGTACGGAACAGTTTCTCTCTCTCTATCACTCTCTCTCTCACACACACACCACACACACACACACACACACACACACACACACACACACACACACACACACACACACACACAATCAACAGGTATGATAGCTAAGCAGTTAGCATGCTGGACACTCTGTCTGACTGGTGGATGAAGGATGAAACCAGCTGTTGTTTGGCCTGTCAGGTTGACATGATATGAAGAACTGCCAAAACCTGACCACCTTTCAATGATTGTGTACACACAGATAAAAGAGATCAGAAACGCCCATTGTAGATCCTGTAATCCATGTCAACATGAACATTACAGATCCTGTAATCCATGTCAACATGAACATTACAGATCCTGTAATCCATGTCAACATGAACATTACAGATCCTGTAATCCATGTCAACATGAACATTACAGATCCTGTAATCCATGTCAACATTAACATTACAGATCCTGTAATCCATGTCAACATGAACATTACAGATCCTGTAATCTAGACCAGCATGAACTCTAGAGATCCTGTATTTCTTGGCAATATTAACACATCAGATCCTGCAGATGTGTGATCTGTGTCAACGTTCTGCAGATGTGATCTGTGTCAACGTTCTGCATGCAGTATGTCAATATGAACACGACAGACCCTGTAATTCATGTCGACACAGTTCCTGTAATCCATACCAAAATCAACATTCCAGATCCTGTAATAAATGCCAGCATTCAAGTTAAAGATCCTAGCATGCGCCGGGACACCTGGAGGAAGGGGGCTCCCACCTTGCAACTGCTTACAGCCCACTGAAATACCCAGACACACACACACAGCCGCCCCACTGCACATGATCATGGACAGTGCCCGTCACAACCAGCTGGATACTGAACAACATAATGTACTGACAGATGACATGTACACAATCTGAAGATGACTTACTTCTTTTTTCAGACACTTTGTCCTTGACATCGGACGCTCTCTGATAGGCAGGTTTCATCCCCATCGGTCTCTCCTGTTCCTGGTTCTCTTGCTTCTTCAGAGTTGGTTCATCTGGGATGCCCTGACCTTGTACTCCATCCGCACTCTCCGAGCTGTTCCTGGACCGGCCAGAGGAGGCTGATACAGCGCTACCATCGTTGCTTCCAATGCTTGTGCTGCGAAGCCGCCCACTGGCATCTCCAGAGATGATCCCCCCCGTTTTGGCTTTTATTTCCGAGAGCCATGCTGGAGGGGCGTGGGTGGGTGACCTTACCCCAGACGAATCTGAGGTGTCCGAGTCTTTCTCAAGGGCAGACGAACCAGCTGAAGTGGTCAAGGCCGGAGAGACATCTGCAAGTTTGTTGCTGGAGTCCAACACAATGCTAGAACTGCGTCGAGGTCGGAATCCCATGGGTGCATATGCACTACCCTGGATGCTGGCTCTCCGAGGGGTGGACTGGGCGGAAGATCCTCCTCCTTCCCCTCCCTCCACTGAACTGGTGCTCTCTCTGCGGCTCAGAGCGCGTGGACTGCTCACCGAACTCCAGCTGTCAGTCCGTGTGAACCTGGGGCCGGTGAGAGAACCGCTATCACTGCGTGGCGGTCTGGGACCCTCCGCGGAACTGGCACTGTCCGAGGGCACTTCTTTAGAAATCACTAAAGCCTCTTCCACACTGGCTGCAACAATATTGCTGGAAACGTTGCTGCTGTCCATCGATTTGGCGTCAGCACTTTGTGACGCGTTTTCAGCTGCAATGGTTTTGTTCTGCGAGTCTTTCTGGACCTTGGATGTGGGTTTGGGAGGGACCTGGGCGGAGCAGTCTGACGCGTCGGTGACAGGGGAGAAGGACCGGACAGTGGTGATTTCACAGGTGAGGTTGGGCACTCCTCAGACTTGTTCCTTTCTTGATTGAACAACTGGAACCAGTCACACGGGAACAATGTTCAGAAGTGCAACAAGCTATGACATGCTGGAAAGAGATCAGCGTTGTCATTCATAGACTATCTTATATGCAGCCCAAACACAAAGGTTAAACAAATCAATCGGTACTTCTACAAATGAAACACAAATTCTATGACCAAGAAAACATCCTTATGCCTTGTCAAACTTCTGCGATCCGGCATGCAGAGATCAAAGATCAGGGTCAAATTTTACAAAATGGGGTAATAATTTTAAAGAAAAATAATAATAATTTGGGGTGGAAAGAGGGAAGGAAGTGAGGAAAGGAGGGGAGAGGGGGAGGAGGGGAGGGGGTAGAAAAAAGAAAAAGAAAAAAAATGATTCTTAATAATCCCTAATCTATTAACAAACGATGGGGTTGGTGACATATCCATGATTCTTGCATTTAATGCCAAGTATAATGCTCATCAGTATGATCATTCTCTCTTACCAGCCAGTCCAAGCTAAAGACTTAAACAGAAAGCAGCAGCTTGAAGAACTCACACTGAGATAAAAAAAAAAAGTCAACTTTTGTTTTATCCCTGAAGGTTTATTCTCCAACAACTGTTCTTATGTTTATTATAACTACTCCATGTGACCCTGTGGTCAATGCACAACTGTACAGTTTCCATTGGATAACCTGCACTTAAGAATGACAAGAATTAACTCTTAGTGCGCAGAAACTCAACAGCAAAGATTATGTACTGTGTGTGTGGTGTGTGTGTGTGTGTTCTTGCTGTCCCAACTTCTGTGCCACCTCAGTGGCACTGCACCTACACCACTTCTTCCAACTCCCAATCCACAGCCACATCCCAGCCCATCCTGCCACAGTCCCAGCACTGGCAATCCACAGGGAACAGTTAACGTCAAGTCGTCATGAGAAAACCGACAAGAGGAGACACTGCACTGCTGCAGAGTCACTTCAGTGGTGTTCAGTGGCGCCTGTTCTGATCCAACATACGCAGGACATCACCTACTAAGCCCTGTACTTATGACAGTAACTGCTTGATCCAGGAGCTGGCATGAGCGAGTTCTCCCCCCGTAGGATGCCACCATGTCCATCCAATGACAGTTCCCACGAATTTGCAGATACCGGTGACTCTGAAAGAATCAAACCAAAGCCACAGATGTGGAGAGGCAATGCTGATCTGTCATGTTTGGTTTTAGGCGTCTCCCACTCTGTGCCCCTCAGTTCCA
>CM031621.1:17288382-17296751 GCA_018398815.1 Conus ventricosus
TGACATGGCCTTGGTCTACACGTCCTTTCACTCTGCAAGCAGTGTTGGCCAGACCTCAAAGATACACAAATGCAGTGCTGGACAGACAGTCTGAGTGGATGAGACTCCATTTGAGCTGACTTGGGCTGAGAAATCCAACAAATCAATGTCCTTGCCTAGAGAGGGGGTTCAAACCAACCCTGCAAAATGAAGATGCTGATCACTGCACCATGTTGGTTAGCTGCACCTTGGCTCCTAACAGACGACACATACCAACTACTACACAGTGACTTCGCCCAAACCAAAGAAACTGCATGTCTGTGAGGTTAAGTTTAGGTCAGCTGACAACACCCAGACACACACACACACGCCGCTGTCAGTACATGAAAAAGAAAACCTTGTCATTCATAAAACAAGAAAAAGCATGGCGCACATAAATGACACAGTAATCGTAACTGGATAGCTGAAAGTGTTGACATGTTTCAGGCATACATAACTGGACACCTCTGAGCCTGGCAATGCCAGCCGTTTTTAAATTACTGCTTCATATGTTGAACACAAGCTGCACTGACTGCGAGAGAGAATGGATTTTCCATGATAAGATGAACTGACTGGACATACATTTATATAACGACAAAAAAAAAGTTTTCTCCAAAAAAAAAGAAGAAGATGGAATCAGAGTACTTTTGTATCCGAAAGAGCCTTTAACGCAAACATTCCAAATTGCTGTGGGCATTTTACCCACAAAACTGTTGAAAATTGTGCATGCCCAAAAGTGACAAGCACTGACTGTAACATCAGTCAGCTGTTTATGTGCGTGTGTGACATTTGTATTACAGAAAATCATGCACACCGTGACTGTGGCCTTGAACAAGTGCAAAATGACAGTAACTCTTCACTGCTTGCTTCACAGCTGACTGTGGCTACATGACAAACCTCCACAGTTGGTGGGCATCATGAACATTGGATGAACACTCATGTAACCGTCTATTCATTAAACTGTCGCCCGGTCCAAAAGCCCTGTTCAGATCAAGACAAATGTACTTAACAACATCATCAAAGATCTACAGGGGAAAGGTTCAGTATCTTGCTGCCCTCTCTTGCTGCCCTCTCTTACGTTTGCCTTCAATGGAGTCCTGCCATGAGGTTAACCACTCCAGTGCACAAGTTATGGAATGCCATGAGAGAATTTTTCAACTGACCAGGTTGCCCTCTTGGTTACCAAGCTTGCCTGTTTAATTCTCTCTACTATTCAGCGAGGGCACCCACTATCTGCATGCAGCCTCCACCCCAGCAGGAACCACACAGCGTGTGAGTGCTTCAAACTTGACAGTTTGATACTATCAGCGGTGAAATTTGGCCAGCCTATGAACGGAAAGTACACGGACAGCCAATCTGATCAACGAGCTTCATCAGATCATTAGCATGGTTTTGACATGCACAAGTAAAACAAACTAGCCAATACTGGACATACTTATCCTCCTCCCTGTGTATCTCTGGTAATGCTGCTAGCGGACATACTTATCCTTCTCCCTGTGTATCTCTGGTAATGCTGCTAGCGGACATACTTATCCTTCTCCCTGTGTATCTCTGGTAATACTGCTAGAGGACATACTTATCCTTCTCCCTGTGTATCTCTGGTAATGCTGCTAGCGGACATACTTATCCTCCTCCCTGTGTATCTCTGGTAATACTGCTAGCGGACATACTTATCCTCCTCCCAGTGTATCTCTGGTAATGCTGCTAGCAGACATACTTATCCTTCTCCCAGTGTATCTCTGGTAATGCTGCTAGCGGACATACTTATCCTTCTCCCTGTGTATCTCTGGTAATGCTGCTAGCGGACATACTTATCCTCCTCCCAGTGTATCTCTGGTAATGCTGCTAGCGGACATACTTATCCTTCTCCCAGTGTATCTCCCAGTGTATCTCTGGTAATGCTGCTAGCGGACATACTTATCCTTCTTCCTGTGTATCTCTGGTAATGCTGCTAGCGGACATACTTATTCTCCTCCCTGTGTATCTCTGGTAATGCTGCTAGCGGACATACTTATTCTCCTCCCTGTGTATCTCTGGTAATGCTGCTAGCGGACATACTTATCCTCCTCCCTGCGTATCTCTGGTAATGCTGCCTGTCATTTACCTTGGACTTGCTCAAATCCTGCAGCCCCGGCATGATCAGGGAGGGTTTGAATGGCTGAGCTGCCTTCCTCACAGTGTAGGTCTCTCCAGTGGTGGGGGGCTTTGCCTGCTGGGATTCCACCGCCTTCGCCAGCTTGTCAAACACCTCGTCTTCCACTGTGTCAGAGGTCGGAGACATCAAGGGTTTGGAATCTGTCAGCATCAGAATTGTTCAACAGCTTAAAAAAAACGTTTATCATTTCGCTAATGTCGTATTGGTTATTACGATGACAGATTATAGATTTTGACCTGACAGCACACATATCTCTCATTGTTAATGTCATCATTATTGCTATGAACATTTTCTGTTTTTCAGACTTAAAACCCTTTTTTTCCCATTCAAATCGAGAAGAGACAGATATATATAAAGACCCTGTTTCCCACGTAGACAAGACAAATAAAAACAAAACCTTTCAACACACCAAATGTATGCTAAATATTTCAAATTTTAAACCCCAATACATGTACATATGATATGTACATATAATAAATGAAACATACGTTGCATAATTAAAAAAAACAAAAAACAAAAGAATAAACATGAAAAAAATTCCTAACTGATCACATACGGGTTATACCAGTCTTGAGCCAGCATGAACAATAAGACCCTTGTTCAAACACCGTGCTCAACATCTGGTAATAGCCCCTAAATGACAGGCACAGACTGCAACCATTTGTGTGCAGACATCATGCAGTACTTTTCAACCCAGTCATACGAAAGAAGAATAAGCGTTTATGAGTGTCACCTTACTATTGCTTTTTCCATATTTGGCCAGAGTTAGCTGATTCAGGTATTTAATTCTGGTATTCAGCTGCTTTGAAATATCAATAGCAATTGAAGCAAACTATGTGTACTCATACTTACATGCATTCACTGACCATCTTTCTCTCTCACTTTCTCTCCAATACATATAAACTGTACTGGTCTATATACATATCCTATGTTCTCTTAAGACATAGACTGACAACTGCATAAAAAAAGCACAGAGGCCTGATACCTGTGCTGTCTTGGAACATGCTGTCAGAGGAGTCGGAAGCCCCGTGAGTGACGCTTCCTCGTGACGGCTTCTTCCGGCGAGCCAGGGAGCCTTTCTTGCACAGGGACGTTTTCTGCTTGCTCATGTCCAGGTTGAGGTGAGAGGAGTCCGTCTGCACATCGCCAAATGGGATTCTCTGTCAGCGGCATGTGGCATGTGTTGCCATGTCAACTAGTTTTCCATTCACCTGGACATCTGATCTTGATGCAAGTCCTTTCACAGAGAAACTGCTGCTGGACTGTATTAAATACTGCAACACCAGTTTTGCATCAGTCTGAGAGGCAGTAATTCACTTAAGCAGAACAAATTGTCAAAGGTATGATCTTTGCAAGCAGACACAGCAAGACGAAGGCTGTTATAATAATGTTCACATATGCAAAGATTGGCACCAAACAAGTTAAAAATGACTTTTTCTGTAACCATAAATATGGGAGAAAAAAGAAGAAACTGGATTTTGCATAAACTTTTTAATACTTTTTCATAACGTTTGGATAGGTGCATTTTTCTGCAATGTGGTGAATTGAGATGGTGCATGAAATCCCTCCACAGAGTATTGGTACACAGGCCTGGTCTTTCTTCACACCTGTGATTTTGGTACCACAACAACAACAGCATCAACGATAAGATGATGATGATGATGAATGATGACTGTGGAGAAAATGAGCAGTTGTCTGAAGAGACAGAGCAGATACACAGACTGCTACTTTTTCCCCTTCTATTCTTATACGTGTCTCCTCTTTCTGCATCAAGTAGTAACTGCATCAAGTAGTAACATACCTCCAGAACAGCAAAATCCATGTCCATGTCACTGCTGCTCTTGCGTTTGTCCTGCGAGTTTCACACACACACAAAGATACCCACACACACAGACACACACACACATGCACGCACACACACACAGTGTGAAGTTTAACACATATTTAGGACAAAACTTGAAAGATGTCTGCCAAATTACATAAATCTGGATATAACAAGTAGTAAAACTACATAGCCCATGCACGAATCAGAGACATAGACAGACAGGCACACACACACGCACACCTCATTCTCCTCTCACCTTATTCCATTAAAAGTACTGAGCATATACTGCTCCAACTATTCACAATAAGGCAGCTATTATCATATATACTTTACAAGAAAAATGTAAGGTCACTAACACACATCCACAGAACATTTTCCCCTGTAAACGAAACCAAACCAATAAAAATTCTAATCCAACATTTTTTTACCTCATCAGTTCTGGAACTCAAGCTGTCCCTCTGCGAAGATACCCCTTCATCCTCTCCGTTGCCAAGCAACGCCTTCTCACTGGTGGCGTCTTTCAAGGTCACGTTTTCCACACTGTCCACGCTGCCGATGACGATCTCCGGGGAGCCTTCTTTACACAGCGCCGGTGCTGAGGGTCCGCAGTCCTTTCCTGTGCTGTCCACAGCCTCGTCGATCCGGAGGATGCATTCTGAGGCGTCGTCGTCTTCAATCCCATTGACAACTGTTTCTGAGGTGGAAGTGGTGCCGAAGAAGTCATCCACAAGGTCCTCAGCTGTTCCAGCTGCTGTTCTGCCTCCGTGTGTTTCACCCTTTAACGCAAGAAAGTGAACAATGGTATGCAGGTAAGCAAACAAGTCTGTTTTCAGCCACAAGACAGTGATCTTAAGCTTGTGTTACTGTTTGCTGCACAAAGTGAGAATGATGAAACATGAACAAACAAGTCAGTTAGACTAAAAAAAAAATTAAGCAACAATGAGCATGCTCAACTCTATGTCACTCTTCGGTGCAATAAAGTGAAAAAAAATGATTATCTGCAACTGTGTGAGTGGTCAAAAAACATTCAAAAAAATGAAAGATACTTATGTTTGAGTTAACCTTTCGTACAACGGTGCTTCTTCTAAAACCAATTTTATCAGTTATCTTTTCTCAATGCGCTTTTAGTCGTAATCTTCTAATTATTTTGTTTCCGGTCCAGTTTTCTATGGTCACGTAGGCAATACTCATGCATCACTCATTCAAGTTCTCCCACAAACAGTCATCACAAAGAGAGAGAGAGAGAGAGAGAGAGAGAGAGAGAGAGAGAGAGAGAGAGAGAGAGAGAGAGAGAGAGAGAGAGAGAGAGAGAGAGAGAGAGAGAGATCCCCCTTCCTACAACCCATATTGAAAAAAGGAAAAAATGATATGTTTTTGTTTCTTAACCAAATCTGGAGTCTAACTATAATGATTCCGAAAACAACAACAACAAAAATCCTGAAAGATAGTCGGAAATAGCAACTGTGGCACACACAATACACCTGTTATTGACACATGGATTAATATAAAATGTCAGACAGAGTATTTAATATCATTCATGAACAAAAAACAAACCCAGGACTGATATTCTGGCATCTCAGCAAAACGGTCTTAAACAGGAGTTTTAATAAGCTGATAAGAATAGACACTATCCTCTGACCTTCACAACACCAGCAACAAAAAGCTGAGAAGCCAGGGTAATGCTCGAGGTTAAGTCTGGTACCGACAATGAGCAAACAGAAGAAAAAAAAAACACCCAAGTCTCTAACAGGCGTCTGTCCTAAACAACTGGGAAGGCCTTTACTGGGGAGAAGGGGTGGGAGGATGGAGGGTGGGAAAGGGGGTGGAGGTCAAAGAACTGTGAAATGCTGCGGGGCTGCTGACCTGAGGGTTCATGGTGCCCAACAACTCCACACTGCTGTTCTCTGTGGCCGGCTGGTTGGTCTCCTCTGTGCCTGTTGCTTGCTGCTCTTCCCTCACAGACAGGTCATTCTTTGGATGCTCCAGCTGCGCTTCTCTTAGGGCCTGGAATCAACAAAGGTACTTTTGATTGTGTCAGATGGTGACCAGTGGAAGACTGAGAGACAAACGGACATACAGACAGACAGACAGGCAGACACACATACACACTCACATACAGAGAGAGAGAGAGAGAGAGAGAGAGAGAGAGAGAGAGAGAGAGAGAGAGAGAGAGAAAGAGAGAGAGAGAGAATGAATGAATGAACGAACAAAGAAATTGTTTAACTGAACATCTGCCATGGGGGCCAAAATTCCAAACCGGTAGTGGAGGAAAGGGATGTGCAGGTTTGTGGTGAAAGGACTTAGGCCAGTTCTTGAAAGCATTTACACCCACCAATAATTAGTCAGCTAATTCTAAGCTGGAATTTCTTCTATTTTTGGCATGAAAAATGTACTTTGACAACTGATGATATTATTGTTGTACACTGATTGGTTTCAACTAGGTATTCAAAGTAAAAAAAAAAAAAAAGTACATGCTTTTGGAGGCATTTGACAGGCAATTTCAATAGAAATGTTGCTCAGTTTCCAGTTTGCCTTTGACATACTGGATGTGGCCATTGAGGGAGGTATAGTGGTGACTTGCCCTTCTTGTTGAGAGCAGACCCTGAGATGCTGAAACTAGTCTGCTTCTTCCAGTGTCTACCACTTTGGCGTGACATTGACAGGAGAGCTGCCAGTCATCTGACGTGAGAATCTTTTCGGATGGGACTCAAGAACGTGAAATCTGTTTGCAGGCAGTTTGTCACATCTGTCGAAGGAAAAGTGAGTGATTGCATTCTTCTTAAAACTGAAAAGGCAGAGGAGTCAAATTACCACTTTCCCGCGGTCACTGAGAGAAACAATCAGGTTTCGAAATATCGGTATCTGACCAGGAGTTATATGTTAGTGAGTTTCCCTCCCTATTGGAGGATGTCTCCCCCTTGGAGACTATAAGCTTGCTGAAGGCTCATTTTGAGAAGCATTTATTTATTTTATTTTATTTTTTCCCCATTCATCCACTCAAGCACATACTGTTAGTTAGGCAGAATTATCTACCACTGCAGATATGAATGCTTATCTCCCCTTATTTCTTCAATCGAAGACATAAGAGCAAGCTTTGATTATAATTCAATATTTTTTGCAGTCATTGCAACACCAAGCTGCTCTGTAGTGTAAGTTGCTGGAATGGTGCTCGGTTCTTATCTTGGAATTTATTAGTTTGTTGTATATAATATTATATATATAATTAATATTTGTTTTTGTTGTTTGTTCTTGTGCTTTCTTTTTAAAATGTATTCATTTCTGAGACTTTATGCTGACATCATTGCCTATCATCAATGTTGGGTGAAAAAAAAAGGAGTAGTATGGCATAATTATAGACAAAACTGCAAAGAAAACTTTCCTTTTCTACAAGCAAGTCAGGTGTAAACATGTCCTCTTTCCATTCAGTCACAATCAAGGATCCTCAACCCTAACAAAGACCACGGTCATATTTCCGGCCGTTACTCTCCCCCCCCCCCCCCCCCCCCCCACTCCCTCTCTGTCTGTCTCTCTCCTGAAAGACCTACACATCCATACATCCACGTCTCCTGTGTACCACTGGCACTCACAAATCAGATAATGATGCTGGCACACAAAGGACGCAGACGACAGCCAGCCAAGTCTCGCGCCAACGGTAGCAGGGCAGGGGGCAGGTAGATAACCCATTCATCCACCGCCTGACTGACAGCTACCGATTTGGGGCAGGAGAGTGTACAGAGGGCCCGCACTGTTCTCCAGCTGCTCAGCAAGTACCACCAGCCGCCACACAGACGCTGCAGCTTTAAAGCGGAACGGCCCGACAGACTGAGTGATGGCCCTTGGCGTTATCATCGCCGTGATAAATCAAACAACATAAACTTCTTTATCGGTTTCCTTGATGCTTTTCATGATTCTAGGCAGACGGATCGTCCCCCTATTCCCCCCCCCCCACCCCCCCCCACCCCCTGCCCACACTCACATCCACATGTGTGAGGTTGTACGCATAGGCATCGACGTATGCACGCACGAACGGACACTAATACATTCACAGCCAGACACACACATACACACGTACTCACACATACATACATTTACAGACAGACAGACACACACCACATACCACAGGCAGATCGGCTCGTCCACAAATGAAGGGAGGTGGGAGAGGGTGGGGTGGGGCTAGGTGGTGGTGGTGGTGGTGTGGTGGTGATGTTCAATTTTTTTTTGTAAAGGTGCACTGTGGCGAAAACGTTACAGACCAGAAAGAGAACTGAGTGTGTGTGTGTGTGTGTGTGTGTGTGTGTGTGTGTGTGTTGTGGTGTGTGGTGTGCGTGTGCATGTGGTGGAGAGAGAGAGGGAGAGAGAGAGAGAGGGGAT
>CM031621.1:17297751-17340251 GCA_018398815.1 Conus ventricosus
CATTATATACCCTGTCCACAGTACACCCTGTCCAACACCTGCCCATACATTATACCCGCAGTACATTAACACCCTGTCCACATACATTGTACACCCTGTCCACAGTACACTGACACCCTTCCACAGTACATTAACACCCTGTCCACAGTAATTATACACTCTGTCCACAGTACACTCTGTCCACAGTACACCCTGTCACAGTACATTATACACCCTGTCCACAGTACATTGTACACCCTGTGCACAGTACATTGTACACCCTGTCCACAGTACACCCTGTCCACAGTACATTATACACCCTGTCCACAGTACATTGTACACCCTGTCCACAGTCGAAAAACACCACCCTCCAGCTGCCGAGTACACCCCACAGACCCAACCACCCTGCCCACGGACAGATGAAGACAGTGCCACTCCAGACACAGCCAAGCTTTCGCCATACGGTCTTATGTGCCCTCAAGAGAGAATCCAAAGTTGTAGTCTTTCCCACTGTCAACAGGACTTTCCCTGTGGTCAGTGGGTCTTTCCTCACCGTCACTGGACCTAGTTAAGGCAAAGTAGAAAAAGAAACACCCGAAGGTGCTGGGGAGGACCCAGAGAAGCACTGTCTTCACCTGCCTTTAGAGCAGTCCTGTACCACCCTTGGAGGCCTGCGCTGTGTTGACGATGGGTACAGGCACGCGCAGGACACTCCATTAAGATATCAAGGGACATAACTGCTCCTGAACAGAGGTAAATCAGACTACAGGATGCAGCTCATAACAGCCTTAAAGTAGCATCCCCATGGGTGTACCAGCCCGTATTTCATGACTGCAGAGCCCACCGGCGAAAAACACCAAATACAAATACAAATATACACTTCATTGTGTTCTTTATTTTCTGTTGGAACAATCATTTTTCATAACTGTTCATTTTCACTTCTTCTAGTTTTCAAAGTCTGAATGAATCACACACACACACACACACACACACACACACACACACACACACACACACACACACACACACTGGCGCGTGCGCGCGCACAAACACGCACGCATGCACACACACATACAGACACACGCACGCACACATACACACACACACACACACGAGAGAGAGAGAGAGAGAGAGAGAGAGAGAGAGAGAGAGAGAGAGAGAGAGAGAGAGAGAGAGAGAGAGGTGGGTGGGGGGGGGGGGGACTTTCGTTCCACATTCCTTGGTCCAAAGGAAAGATCTTCCGATTGCCCCCCCCCCCCTCCCCCTTCCTACGTACCTATCTACACACACACACACACACACACACACACACACACACACACACACACACACCTTAGCCGCCTCCCCCCCCCCCCTCCCATCCCCTGTACTAACGAAGCGCGCCAATACAACCACCTTGAACTGGAGCTGCCCAGTCAAACGCCGAGTGTAGCAAGCACCCAAAGCCACCGCAGTCGTCGTCACTCGATACTATCCCACGCTGAGGGAGCCGCTGAAGCAGAAGTAGAACCCCTTACACACACACTCTCTCTCTCTCTCTCTCTCTCTCTCTGTCTGTCTGTCTCTCTCTCTCTCTCTCTATCAGCCCCTACTTCCCTCTCCCTCTTGCTTCTCACCTGGTCAAACCGACAGGTTTTTGCCCCACTCTTTATCTCAGAAGCCCTTCTGGTCAAAGTGTGCCGAGGCACATGCTAATGAGAACGGTGAAGAGGGAGAAACAGTGAGAGGGAAGGGCGGGGGGGGGGGGAGGGAGGGGGAGGACAGCAGAGAGAGAGAGAGAGAGAGAGAGAGAGAGAGAGAGAGAGAGAGAGAGAGAGAGAGGGGGGGGGAGGGAGTGGGAGGAGAAACAGCGGTCAACGAGAACACAGTGTCCCAGAGTCCCAGTGTGAAAAAGACAATTTTCTGGCTGTGATAGATTATCCCTGTTTCGTACTGTCGGTCAAATACTGTTCAGATCAGATGAATAGCCCACACTCCTTTTCTTCTTCTATCTGTTCCGATAAGCTTCATCAATTTCACGCCTTCATGGTGTGCGCAAGCGTACAGTGTACACACACACACACACACACACACACACACACGCACGCACGCACGCACGCACGCGCACGCACGCACGCGCACGCACGCACGCACGCACGCACGCACGCACACACACACACACACACACACACCGCGCGCGCGCGCGCGCACTCAGACACACACACACACACACACACACACACACACATTTAATATTCCATTTACATACTTTCTTAACATGAATTAATCTTACAGCCTTTCATCTAACCAGGCGACCAACAACTAAAAATGGAGAGAAAATTTTTCGCATAAAAATTTCCAGCTGGCAATCTGTGACAAAACAGATGTTGACTCGGTCATACCATTCCGATGTCTGTCAAAGGTTTGTTTCCGTACCACATAGTAGGATATGTAAAAAAAAAAAAAAAAACACACAAAGCCAAGGGAAAACAGTGTCCAAACGTTTCGGGCCTTAAACCCTTTCTCTTTTCCCTTGGATGACCTTGTCCACCCTGTTTTTGTGATTTTTTTTTTCGAAAGTTGCGTAATTCTGTGGTGAACTTCCCTTTGGTGCCATTCTTTACTGAGAAATGATAAATGTCCTCCGATCCTACTGAATGTATTGACACTGACAAACAGAAAACACGATCTAGGGAGCCGTACTGAAAGCGAGCGAGGTGGAGTGTACGCCAAAGGATCAACAATGCGGGTTCCCCAACGGATCTTCAATGCGGGTTCCCCAACGGATCTTCAATGCGGGTTCCCCAACGGATCTCCAACAAACGGATCTTCAATGCGGGTTCTCCAACGGATCTTCAATGCGGGTTCCCCAACGGATCTTCAATGCGGGTTCTCCAACGGATCTTCAATGCGGGTTCCCCAACGGATCTTCAATGCGGGTTCCCCAACGGATCATCAATGCGGGTTCCCCAACAGATCTTCAATGCGGGTTCCCCAACGGATCATCAATGCGGGTTCCCCAACGGATCATCAATGCGGGTTCCCCAACGGATCTTCAATGCGGGTTCCCCAACGGATCTTCAATGTGGGTTCCCCAATGGATCATCAATGCGGGTTCCCCAACGGATCTTCAATGCGGGTTCTCCAACGATCATCAATGTGGGTGCCCCAACGGATCTTCAATGCGGGTTCCCCAACGGATCTTCAATGCGGGTTCCCCAATGGATCTAGTGTTACGGCTGCAGTCAGGTCTGTATGAACTGGGTTCGTGCGGTTCTCACACTGAAATTTTCAAGGAACGCCCCCCCCCCCCCCCCCCCCCGCGAGGATATGAATCCCCAGGAACACAAAACACGATGTTGTGACCGCACTCTGATAAAGACACATGACGGCTGACAGAGATAGGACTTTTATAAAACGACAAGTAGGAACACCACCCAGAAATAATGAGGATGGAAACGTCCACTGATCCCGTCAACTGGGAGTACGTCGCTTTCAGCGGCCAGACACTGTCTCTGTCAAAGTGTTCACAATAGCGGACACTTCCAACACCTCTCTCACTAACTGAGCACGCCACAGTCTGACAACATGATATGATCAAAAAATAAGCGCAACGTACAAGAACAATACGAGAACGATTCCCCTCCCCCTCTCCCCCCCCCCCTCCCATTCCCAACGCTAGCTTAAATATCATGTGACTTGGTGGCCGGAAGTGGGGACTTTCATTTTACCGGTGGCCGAAGCACAGCCTGTGAAGATCGCTATCCCATGTTGCATCTCTGTCATTACTTCCTGTACGATGGCCTGCTTTTTCTTTTATTCCCCTCACAGAATGTACAGACCACACACACAAACAAAGACTTTTTAAGCACTTCAGGACCAAACTGTCTCAAGAGCTTGCAAGGCTCTTTGAGGACACTTGTTTGAATTATGTTGTGTACACGTGGGCCGATATCCCGTCACACTTCGTTCTAGCCTGTTCAATTCACGTCCTTATGAGCCCTGACGACCGCAGTCGGTGGAGATGGGGGAAGGCATATCAGGGGGAGGGGGGTGGAAGGTGGGAGGGAGGCAGGAGGCGGGGGGAGGGAGACGTTACTTGATTTTTATTTAAATCTGTTTTGCATTATGCATTTAAAGCCGAGGAGAACACTCTGCACTGAACCAAGTACTCGATTGCTTGTTTTGGAATGGTCCCTCTTTCAAGTAGCAGCGTCTCGCGAAAAGCACCCCCGTTAGCTGATCCCATAATGGGTCTGTCTGTCTGTCCGTCTGTCCGTCTTCCTAGCCGATTACTGACTGCAATCCATTCAGCGGTGCAGGTCTTTCTGTGAACTGTGTGTGGACGTCAGAGTGGTCGGACTGGTTGCCAAAAGGTCGGGGATATGCTATGCTGCTCTTGATAATAATACACACTACTTGTAAGCCTGGTTATCCCGAGAGAATGAACACAGACAGACAAACGCAAGCACAAGCGCGCGTGCAGTGCACGTTAGCACATGCCTGCTCTCTCTCTCTCTCTCTCTCTCTCTCTCTCCCTCTCTCACACAAACACACACATATATATACAGAAGAGAGAGAGAGAGAGAGAGAGAGAGAGAGAGAGAGAGAGAGAGAGAGAGAGAGAGAGACAGACAGACAGACAGATGATGATGATGATGATGATGATCTTTGTATCGGACAACTCAGTATATTGTCCGTTGCCGTTACTAAGCGTAACAAGCTGTACCACGATGAAACCCAGCATATTTAAAGTAAACAGATCATACATCATTAGAAAGTATAACCAACTAATCGTACGTGAATTGTGGTCCTCCACAGAGAGAGAGAGAGAGAGAGAGAGAGAGAGAGAGAGAGAGAGAGAGAGAGAGAGAGAGAGAGAGAGATACAGACCGACAGAGAGAGAGACAGAGAGAGAGAGAGGAGAGAGAGAGAGAGAGAGAGAGAGAGAGAGACAGACAGAGAGAGAGAGAGACAGAGACAGATAGACAGACAGACAGACAGACAGAGAGCCTGGCAACCTGCCAGACACGGGCCTGGGCTTACTACCGCAATCATGAATGCTCTCCGTCACCTGGATCCACGAAGCGTGTACACACGTAGCATGCAAATATCAGCATTTGTTAAAACAAACAAACAAACAAAAAACACCGTTAGAAAGACACGCTTCCCGCGAGGCTGCCACCCACCCCCAGTCCTACACCCTCACCGGCACCTCCACCTTTCTCACGCCCCCAGTCCTATACCCTCACCGGCACCTCCACCTTTCTCCCATCCCCAGTCCTACACCCTCACCGGCACCTCCACCTTTCTCCCACCCCCAGTCCTACACCCTCACCGGCACCTCCACCTTTCTCCCACCCCCAGTCCTACACCCTCACCGGCACCTCCACCTTTCTCCCACCCCCAGTCCTACACCCTCACCGGCACCTCCACCTTTCTCCCACCCCCAGTCCTACACCCTCACCGGCACCTTCACCTTTCTCCCACCCCCAGTCCTTCACCCTCACCGGCACCTCCACCTTTCTCCCACCCCCAGTCCTACACCCTCACCGGCACCTCCACCTTTCTCCCACCCCCAGTCCTACACCCTCACTGGCACCTCCACCTTTCTCACGCCCCCAGCTCCATGTGTCGACACCAATCCTACCGACCAACAGGAAAGGGGCTGGGGGGGGGGGGGGGAACGGTGTGTGTGTGTGTGTGTGTGTGTGTGTGTGTGTGTGTGTGTGTGTGTGTGTGTGTGTGTGTGTGTGTGTGCCCGCGCGCGCGCGCGGTCAGGGACGTTTAAAAAACGATGTCAGACTCCGCATGCAGCCCGCTCCGTTGAGAGGAACTTCAGAGAGAGGAGAGAGAGAGAGAGAGAGAGAGAGAGAGAGAGAGAGAAGAGAGAGAGAGAGGGGCAGACAGACATTCAGACAGACAGGGACACACACACACACACACACACACACACACACAGAGAGAGAGAGAGAGAGAGAGAGAGAGAGAGAGAGAGAGAGAGAGAGAGAGAGAGAGAGAGAGAGAGGCAGACAGACATTCAGACAGACAGGGACACAGAGAGAGAGAGAGAGAGAGAGAGAGAGAGAGAGAAGAAGAGAGAGAGAGAGAGAGAGAGAGAGAGAGAGAGGCAGACAGACATTCAGACAGACAGGGACAGAGAGAGAGAGAGAGAAAGAGAGAGAGAGAGAGCGAGAGAGAGAGAGAGAGAGCGAGAGAGAGAGAGAGAGAGAGAGAGAGAGAGAGAGAGAGAGAGAGAGAGGCAGACAGACATTCAGACAGACAGGGACAGAGAGAGAGAGAGAAGAGAGAGAGAGAGAGAGAGAGAGAGAGAGAGAGAGAGAGAGAGGGGGTGGTGGAGCAAGACAGAGAGAGACAGAGAGACAGACTGAGGCACAGAGAGCGAGAGAGGTGAAGAGACAGAGACAGAGAGCGAGAGGCGCTTCAGACACACTTTCAATGACATGGACCTGTACAGTCTTTGTGTTAAGGGGGAAGGAAACAAGATCATATTTGTCGCGCCAGGAAAGAAAAATATTGTGGACTGAACTCGGTGAACTGAATAGCTAAGTAAGTAAATGTTGAGATCAAAGCGTCTCAAAATAAAGAAACAGAAAAAAAAAATCATTAGATCGTCGTTACATTCATCGTTACGTGCACGATCAATAATCTACGATCATTCGTTAGTTTGTCATTATATTCGTCGTTACGTGTACAACCATCATTTGTTAGTTCGTCGTTATATTCGTTGTTACGTGCATAATCATACTCATGTGTTCTGGTTCGTCATTACACTCGTCGTTACGTGCATAATCACACTCACGTGTTGTTGGTTCGTCGTTACATGCATAACAATGATTATTTGTTATTTCGTCGTTACAATCGTCGTTACGAGCGCAATCATGATCATTTGTTAGTTCGTCGTTTCCATTCGTGACTTCGCTCGTACACGAATAATCATGACCTTTCATTAGTTGGTCGTTACAGTCGTCGTTACGAGCACAACCATAATCATTTGTTATTTCGTCGTTACGAGCACAACCATGATCATTTGTTATTTCGTCGTTACAATCGTGGTAACGTGCACAACCATGATCATTTGTTATTTCGTCGTTACATTCGTTGTTGCGGACATACTCATGTCGTTACATTCGTTGTTACGTACATAATCATGTCGTTATATTCGTTGTTACGGACATAATCATGTCGTTACATTCGTTGTTACGCACACAATCATG
Source organism: Conus ventricosus (assembly GCA_018398815.1). Taxonomy (NCBI): domain Eukaryota; kingdom Metazoa; phylum Mollusca; class Gastropoda; order Neogastropoda; family Conidae; genus Conus; species Conus ventricosus. The sequence goes on from CM031621.1 coordinate 17,304,948, forward strand.
TCGTTACATTCGTTGTTACGGACATAATCATGTCGTTACATTCGTTGTTACGTACATAATCATGTCGTTACACTCGTTGTTGCGGGCATAATCATGTCGTTACATTCGTTGCTACATTACATAATCATGTCATTACATTCTCTTTGTTACGGACATAATCATGTCGTTACATTCTCGTTGTTACGGACATAATCATGTCGTTACACTCGTTGTTGCGGGCATAATCATGTCGTTACATTCGTTGCTACATTACATAATCATGTCATTACATTCTCATTGTTACGGACATAATCATGTCGTTACATTCTCGTTGTTACGGACATAATCATATCGTTACACTCGTTGCTGCGGGCATAATCATGTCGTTACATTCGTTGCTACATTACATAATCATGTCATTACATTCTCACTGTTACGGACATAATCATGTCGTTACATTCTCGTTGTTACGGACATAATCATGTCGTTACATTCCTCTGTTACGTACATGAGAGGGAAAACGTCTCTTACACCACAAATAATACAACCAGAACGACACCACGTATAGTGGAGTCCAGAAATGTTTTAACATAGGATTAATTGCAAAAGAAATAAAAATCAATGCATTTATTTTCTTACACTATTCTTTACAACATATTTGAAAAGTAGGGAAAAGTAAGTTTCGCGAGATGTTTAAAAATACGTTTATTATAGCGGAATCGTTCGCGTCAGCGCATTCGCACTTCTTCGCTTGGTGATGAGGCTGCGCATTGATTTCCGTATCAACAGACAACGGCGTCCCTCATAAAACACGAGGAAAAAATTCCAACAACTTGTGAAAACGTTCGTGGTAAGTACTCTAACTTCTATCGTATTAAAAAAAAATTCAGTTCTTAGTATTTTATCCACCTGTGTCTTCATTTCTTTTTCCTTGAGATTATAAATTATTAACGCGATCGTTGACAAACTGGGACTTTTTTTTCAGAGCCGGCGTGACTCAGCGGCACGTGTTTTTGTTTGTGTGTGTGTGTGTGTGTGTGTGTGTGTGTGTGTGTGTGTGTGTGTGTGTGTGTGTGTGTGTTTCTCTGCTGATTCTGTAAAGTATTTTTACTCTCAGAAAATTAGACTATTGAAAAATGTATGTGTATTTCAAAACTTAGTTAAATTTCACACAAATACAACATGAATCGATCACTGCAGCTTCGCTTTTCTTCTTCGACGTATGTTTCTCTGTACAAAGATTTATCTACATTTATTACGTAGTATGTCGGTTTGGTGGTGACGTAAAACAGTCTCTTTTTACATTGGAATCACTTTGGGCACATGTTCGAGTCTCAGCAGGGTCGTTTTTGTTTTGTTTTGTTTTGTTTTGTGTGTGCCTTTTGTTTTGCTTTTAACACCATTTTTTTCTCGGTCTCTTCCTTTTTTAATATTGAAATTAGTTAGAGCGTATGGTTTTGTTCTTAAATTGCATGGATGATGCCTTTCTTGTATGTCTTTTCCATCTTTTTTCTTGTTCTGTCTTTCGATTGCCTTTTTTTTTTCTTGTTTGTTTTCGTTTTGTGGTCAGCTCTTTTTTTTTCTTTGTTTCTTTCTTTTTATTTTAACTAAAGCGGCATGCTTCTTCTCTTTTTATTAACCTTTTTTCATATTTTTTCAGAACAGTCAGACGTTTGCATTTTATGTAATCAGTCCCTGAGGAACAGTCAAGAAACAGTCACCCAGACAGAAAAAGGTGTTGCTGGTCTTCGGAAAGCAAGTCGTAAGCGAGGGGAGACTAGAGTGGTTTTTTTTTTAATCCTGGCCAGATCCTACACAAAATCTGTCGACACGAGTTCTGCAATGAATTGATCATTCAGCGCGATTTAAAAGCACAAAAAGCAGGGTCATCCACTTTAGAGACACCCACTCTTCGCTCTTCACAACAAAATTTGACTTCTCCAGCAACTGTCTCCTCTGTGGGACACCTGTGAAGAATCACACAAAGAAAGGCGATGTCTGTGTGTATCAAATCCGTACAGCCAGCTGTCAAGCTAATTTGGAGCTTGCATGTTTGCAACGAGGACCTGGAGACAAACGGGCTCGAGCAGTAAAGGGGCGGATTGAGTACGCACAGGACTTACATGCTGCTGATGCTGTTTACCATCAACAATGCAATGTTAATTTCAGAACTGGAAGAAACATTCCACAAGCTTATCAGCCTACTACAGCAGAGGCAGAAAACAAAAAAGGGCGGCCAGCGGTTGAAATGCGACTCGCAGCCTTTTTCCAGAGTAGTCACTTATTTACAAGAAAATGATGACGAGAAACTAACAGTCGGTGACCTGTGCCAGAAAATGCGCGACTTTCTCGGAGATGAAGAGCCTTACTCCAAAGACCACATGAAAAAAAAGCTGTTGAAAACTTTGGGGAGTGACATCATTATTACCAACATTCAATGTAAAGCAAATGTTGTTACATTCCGGATGACTGCAGAGAAAATCTTAGATCAGATTCGCCCCAGAAATGGTTTGCAATGGCAGGAGGGAACATTTTCTAGCCAATTTCCAGAACAAGCATGCATTTGTACAGTATCTGGGCGAAGTGTTACGAAGGATCGGGTGTCAAGTTCTGCATGCAAAAGGGGATGCAGATACACTCATCGTCGGTAATGCAGTTTCCAGTGCGGTCAACAAAACTACAGTTGTCATTGGAGAAGACACTGATTTGCTTGTCATCTGGCAGAATGGATCCCTGTACAACTGATCTCCCCCTGCTCCAGAGCTTCTGCTGAAAATGATCCGGTGCAACTGCAAGACAGATTGTCAGTCAAAGCGTTGTACATACAGAAAACATGGACTGGAATGTTCTCTGGCCTGTGGAGAGTGCAAAGGAATTGGCTGCTCTAACTCCCCCTTTCTCAAACATGCTGCTGATAATGACATTCGTGATCTGCAAGAAGAAGGCCTGTTCGTGGCCCTTTGACATATCTATGTAATTACATAGTTTGATATGGACAAAGGAACTCTATTTAGAGATTCACAAGCTCTAGTTCGGTAATTACACGCTGAATTATGTTGGATAATAGTGCTTCCAAGAACGATGTCAAAAGCGCTATGGCTCCACCCTCAAAAACATTACCGGGACAACACATTTATCATTTTTTATCATACTATTATAATATCTTTATTTGCTTAATGACTTTGAATGTATCTCGTCAAGACCTTTCGAACGACATGCTACATGATGGTATTTGCGTTAATATAAGAAATGTTAGTGTTTCGTTCCATTGTGATGACGTCATTTTGTTTATTAGACCCCCTTCCGATATTCTATCAATGTACTTTTTTCATATGTTGTTTCAGTGCTAGTACTCAAACTATTGAACATAAATTCAAAACTTTTGCAATTAATCCTATGTTTGAGACTTATTTTACATTTCTGGACTCCACTAGTAAGGGTGGGCACCAAAACCGGCATTTTTTGTTTGTTTTGACTAACTGGGCGCCGACAGGGAAGACTCGAACTCGCAGTGCGACTGAACACTCGGTGCCTCCCCGCGGAGTCAGCCACTGAAGCACCGCGTGCCTTCACGGCACCGGATGAACAGAGGCCCGGGACAAAGGCCACCTACGTAGCAGGCCTGATGTCTGATTTATTTCTGTACCTGCTCGGAATGGCGTAACACGTGGGGGGAAAAAATCAAAGCCTGTCGACAGTTGACACTGTAAAAGGCTGGGCGGAGACTGCTCCTGGGTGTGGCAACTCATCTCTCTGTCTCTCTCCCCCACACTTTCAGCAGGAACGCGTGGTGTGTGTGTGTGTGTGTGTGTGTGGGGTGTGTGTGTGTGTGTGTGGTTTTGAAGACTGAAGGGTGAGTGTGTAAGCACACTCATGCGTGTATACATGGTATACATATAAGCATGGAGAGAGAGAGAGAGAGAGAGAGAGAGAGAGAGGATCAATATCAACATTCCTCGCCCATCCACCTATCCCCACCTCGGGTCTTTCCATATGGTAATGACAGAAAAGAATTTAAGCGTGTGCGCACACACGCGCTCGGCACACACACACACACGCGCGCGCGCGCATACGCACCCACACATATACACACACACTCACTTACCAAACCCGACACTTTCACGGCGTCCAGCTCCCCGTCCAAACCCAACAGAAGCAGCACAGACTATTCCACACCCCGCAGATAGACCCTTCACACACACATCTACCCCTACACTAGTCCTCAGGCGCAACTTTCCGTCGTCACCCACAAAGCAGCTCGGGGGGTACGCACTACCTCCTCCTCTCTCATTCACTGTCCACACAGGAGACAACCACGTCCTTAACTCTCCCCGCTGCCCTCAACGACAAGACGTTCGTGATTCTCCGACACCAATTCACCGTGAGAACACGCGTCGCGATGAAACACCACCCCACAACACTACACTCATTCTCCCGGTTGAGGACACGCGACCCACCAATCACACGCCCCGTTTGTTGACACTGTGGTTCCAACGACGACTCCCCGCCGCAATACAACCGCAAGTCGAGAGAGAGAGAGAATCGATAGGTCCGCGCGGACAGACTGACCGACAGACACACAGACACAAGAACCCGAACACCGCAGGTATGTTAATCGCCTTTCACGCCAAAGGTCCGCGACACGGTCAGCAGCGGACAGACCACCAGAGACTCTCCGGTCATCCTTGCACGGTCGGTGGCGGCAGAATTATGCGCTGGGAGGAGGACCAACCAACACGGAAGGGCCGGAGAAGCGGACAGGACTGGTGGTGGCAGACGATACATACGACAGGCACTCCTTTAAGTCGTGGCGCTGCGACGGAGGACCTGAACGAAGCCAGCTTGTGGTGGTGGTGGCGACCAGCTGGAAGTCTGCAAGAGGACGGACCTGCTGTGTCTGGGCTGTGTGCGTGAAATCTGGCAAAGAATGTGCCACGCTGTGCCCGTTCTGCGCGTGTCTGCTGACAGTGTCTTAGTGCTGAAAACCCGCCGAGAAAGAGAGGGGGAGGGGGGGGGGGGGGGGGGGGGGGGGGGGGGGGGGGGGGGGGGAATTCTGGGTCGGCTGGTTGATGGGCGAAAGACTTTAGGCGAAATCGTCACACGCGTAGGAGTGAACAGACGGGTGGACAGACGAAGGAAATACATGACGAACGGAAAGGTGGGAGTTTGGGCTGGGCGTGGGGTGGGTGTGTGTGGGGTGGTGGGTGGGGAGTATGGATGTTGTTAAAGCGAGGTGGAGGATGGAGAAGAAGGGAGGAAAGAGCAGGGAAAGGGGGATGGAGGGGGATGGAGGAGGTCTGGCGACAGACCGAGGAACAGAAGCAGAAGCTAGGCCCGAAAGGTCACGCAGAAATCGAAGTGACAGATCGAAGAAATGAGTAGGAGAATGCTGCAGATAGAGAAAAAGTATTTCAGATCAGGTCACAGAGAGAGAGAGAGAGAGAGAGAGAGAGAGAGAGAGAAGTAGCAATCTACCCGTTGGCAGAACAGACGGAGATCATACAGCGGAGCGGAAATAAACGGACTGAAGAAACGAGGAGATTTGCATGACAAGGAATGAAAGCTGAAGGCGTACAATGCAAATCCTGACTTGAGGGTTTCAACACTCAACACAGGTGAGAATTAAGGTGGGGGAGGGAAGGGGGATGGGACAGGAGCAGGATGAGTACGGCAGAGGTTGGGTGAGGAAAGGGGACGAGGATAGCTCTGTGTGTGTGTGTGTGTGTGTGTGTGTGTGTCTGTGTGTCTGTGTGTGTTCCTCCTGAACAGCTCCATCGAAGCTGAACTGGAGCATGGCGCTATGTAGGTCGTGTTCAGTGTTCTGATCGGCACGAGCTTCAACGGTCGTCGTGTCATCTATAGTCAATGCCTGAATGGAATCGGCGCACGACAAACCGGACAGACTCCTCAAGAAGCTGAAACGGAGCCCCAGGGATGACGTCCGAAGACAGCGTGTTCATACGGAAGAACTGTCAGTTGGTAAAATCGATTGGTAAAAGTTGAACGAAAGAGAGAGAGAGAGAGAGAGAGAGAGAGAGAGAGAGAGAGAGAGAGAGAGAGAGAGAAGAGAGGAGAGAGAGAGAGAGAGAGAGACAGACAGACAGACAGACAGACAGAGAGACGGACAGACAGACAGACACAGAGACAGAGGGTCGGTCTTAGATGCATTATTAAAATGCTAAGCTTTGCCCAACGCGAAGGAGCAAATGAGTATAACAACTGTATTTAAAAAAAAAAAGAAAGAAAGAAAAGAAAACGAAAAAGAAAAAAATATACATATAAAGAATGCACAGATCAGAACATACAGTACTGAAAATATGACGTAACTATTGTCACCTTTCATAAATATGAGAAATTCAAGCAACTCTAGAGGAAGATGACAACTTTAAAAGGCACAGTTGAAGTGATGGATATGTCTACAGTCTCTAGAAAATATCAGTAAGAAAGAACGAACGAACGAACAACTTTCACTTTAAAAGGGTAATGGATTGAGCGCCAATATATTCTGTTTTTTCTCATCCAGTCCTCTGGGCAAAAGATAGCACACAGGAATGAAAAAAAAAAACAATACAGAAATACATGAAGCTATAAACATTTGACACAACAATCGATGAGAGAGAGAGAGAGAGAGAGAGAGAGAGAGAGAGAGAGAGAGAGAGAGAGGGAGGGAGGGATGGAGAGAGGACGGATAGACAGACGGAACAGACAGACATACAGAGGGAGACAGACAGACAGGGTGGGCGTGGGATGGGGTCCACAGTCCCTAGAAAACCTGAAAGCCCCGATGACATCCCGTGCAAGACACAGACCCCTCCTCCACAACCCCACCCTCCCATCTCTCAACCGCTCTTCCACCTAGCGCTCCTCCCCTCCACCCCCACCCCCCTCCCCGACCCCTCCCTCCTTCCTACCGGCACTACACGGAGGCCTGGGGAGGGGATCCGAGAACTTGAGCAATCCTTGGCATGGTCGTCACAGCCTGAACACCCCCCCCCCCCCCCCCCCCCCCCCCCCCCTTTCCCTCCTCTCTATACTGTGTACGGGGAGCGCGCGCGCACACACACGCCATTTTCTGCAGTGTTAATTTACACATTCCTGCATACACTATCGCTCTGCCATCTTTCAAACGAAGCAAACACCACAGAAAGCCGTTCCCTCTGCAGTCTTATACCGCCCCCCCTTCCCCCCGCCCACCCCTCCTACATTTATAATCGTTTCCTTACTTTTCCAACCATGCTCCTTATTGGTTTCCTTTCTCGATGGCTACTGTGTTCACTCTTCCGCTGACTTGCTGCTCATATTGGTCTCCTTTCTCGATGGCTACTGTGTTCACTCTTCCGCTGACTTGCTGCTCATATTGGTTTCCTTTCTCGATGGCTACTGTGTTCACTCTTCCGCTGACTTGCTGCTCATATTGGTTTCCTTTCTCGATGGCTACTGTGTTCACTCTTCCGCTGACTTGCTGCTCATATTGGTTTCCTTTCTCGATGGCTACTGTGTTCACTCTTCCGCTGACTTGCTGCTCATATTGGTTTCCTTTCTCGATGGCTACTGTGTTCACTCTTCCGCTGACTTGCTGCTCATATTGGTTTCCTTTCTCGATGGCTACTGTGTTCACTCTTCCGCTGACTTGCTGCTCACTTGCTTGGTTTTTTGTTGGTTTTTTTTTTTTTGGTCATTCGTTTGTTCATTCTACTTTCTGCTTTGTTTGTTTTGTTCGTTTCAATTATATGACCTCCGCCAGAAAGGTTTCCAGAAACTAGGTTGAGAGATGGAATGTGGTCCAACAACGGACCCAGTCACTCTTTGTGCGGATCCTTTCCAAAGGATATACGATTTTTTTTCTTTTAAAAAAAAAAGCATTTATGGCATTTTTTTTCGCCGTTCTGGTCATTTCTTTTAAAGAGATATATAATAAATGCATAAATCTCAATTGGGAGAAAAGTGGTTTATGCGCGTGCGTGCGTGCGTGCGTGCGTGCGTGTGTGTGTGTGTGTGTGTGTGTGTGTGTGTGTGTGTGTGTGTGTGTGTGTGTGTGTGTGTGTGCGTGTTTAGCAGCAAGCTATGGAGATGACAGATACGATGAGAAACAATCTATTCAATTCGAGTGAGGATCAGTGTTATCGAATCAGCTCCAACAGCAGTCTGAGAATCTGTTCAGAAAGATAAGATCATGTATTTTCTACCAATTACACTCACTGTGAAGTTACTGTTACGAAACATAACAAATGTTCTACTATCTATGCCCAATGTGAAGCTACTGATACAACATATCACAATTTCTTTCTTGATTAAACATGCCCACTATGGAGTTAATGTTACGAAACGTTACTCATTTTCTACGAAACACGAACACTGTGAATTAACTGTTACGAAACTGGAGCCGGAATAGCTCGTTGGTAGAGCGCCGGACTCTTAATCTTGGTGATCCTGGGGTTGCGGGTTCGAATCTCCGCCGGGCCGTTTCGGTACAGGGGGGATTTTTCCCTCGGAGTTAACACTGGTTCTGACTCAATTTCCTATACAGTCCTTCGAATGAGACTATAAACCGAGGTTCCGTGTGTGAACGCACGCATAACATCTTGCACACACTTAAAATCCCATCACCAACTTTCGGAAGAGAAGGCCAGTTTGGCCGTTGGTATGGATGACACGTTACACATAGCATACACCTTCCCCGAAGTTGGTGTATGGCTGCCTTAATGACGGGATAAAAAACGATCATACATTCAAAACTCCACTCCCTTTGTTGGGTAGATGGGATTAACCCTTGCCTGTCTATACAGGGAGAGACCGCAGAAGTATACACCTACGTACGCAGAAAAAAAAAAAACTGTTACGAAATAAAAAATATCTATGAATTGGTATATTTTCATGGACTATTAACAGTTTCTGGTCAAATGAACATCGACATTTATTACAACTTTATCCAAGTTTAATGGAGGAGGGGGGAGGGAGGGGAAGCCGTTGAAAGTATCTCTTTTAAACTGGTACCAACTAGTACTTGCCCTGGTGGGGATAAAAAAAAAGGTATTTATTTTCACTCATGAACCGACTCAAACAGCCCATCCAGGATCTGCTCGACTTTCGTGGGGATCTCTCCCGCGCGTTCCCTTCCGGTCTCATTCTTCCTTCACGGACGATTCCTAAAGCGACGCGAACGCTGTGGCGAAGTTGAACTTCTCCGACGAGAAACTAAGGGACAGGAAGTCTGCCAGGCATAACCCCTTATCACCCTGCACCCCCCCCCCCCCCCCCCCCCCCCCCCCAGTCGTACGTACCACCCTTCCGATTTCTTATAACACCCTCCCTCTCCCCCATGCCATCCCTCCTCTACCCAGTCCCTTTTCCCTTTGTCGTCTGTTCAAGTTCCTCCCCTTTTTTTGCGCACGTTACGTAGCAGTATGTGTGTGTGTGTGTGTGTGTGTGTGTGTGTGTGTGTGTGTGTGAGAGAGAGAGAGAGAGAGAGAGAGAGAGAGAGAGAGAGAGAGAGAGAGAGAGAGAGAGAGAGAGCGAGCGTTCACGAGTGTGTGCGCGCGCGTGCGTGTATGTGTGACTGATAGAGAGAGAGAGAGAGAGAGAGAGAGAGAGAGAGGAGAGAGAGAGAGAGAGAGAGATCACGTGTGTGTGTGTGTGTGTGTCTGTGTGTGTGTGTGTGTGTGTGTGTGCATGCGTGCGTGTGTGTGTGTGCGTGCACGTACGCGCGCGCGCGCGCGCGTGTGTGTGTGTGTGCGCGCGCGCGCTTGCGTGTTACAGGGAGACAGCCCTGGGACGTTCGGCATTCTTCAGTGCTTGCTGAAGGACACAGGGCCCACATACACACACACATACACACATACATGTGTGGCTCACATGCAACCCCGTTTCACAGCCGGCGCTGACTCCCGGGACAGAACAAAGAGAAGTGCGTACGGCCCGCATGTCTGCTGCCTGCCTTGCCATACTTATATATGGGTGAACCAACGCCACTTCACCCCGACCCCTTACTCCACCCAGCCTCTCTACCCCCCCCCCCCTCCCCCTCTTCCTTCCCAGTTTTTTTTTCTTCCAGGGAGCTGAACATGATCATCACGCCAGCCTGACCCGGTTTTATTGTTTGTTAATTGTAGCATGGCACCAGTAGCAGCTTCGTTGCAATGGTGTCGCTGGTAGTGGCGAGCTTTTTTTTTTTTTTTTTCCCCCTCTCTTTCTGTCAGTGAAACGGTTGTGGCTAAGGCAGCGTAATTCGCAGCAGCGGTGACGTTCGTGTTCGCACTATTACAGGCCTGTAACGGGTGTAAGGCTACTAGCAGTACGGATAAAGTAGTTTAAAGAGAAGATGTTAGAAACAGCAGCAGCAGCTGTAGTGGTGGTGCTTGGTAGTAGTAGTAGTAGAGTAGTAGTAGTAGATGCAGCAACAGAATAAGCAGAGCGAGTAATTGAAGCAGCAACAGTCGTGGTCAATAGTAACAGCAGCAGAAACAGCAGCACTGGCACCCGTAGCAGCATGGTAGGAGTAGTAATAGTTACAGCAGTCGTGTTAGCGTAAAAGTAGCATTCGTCGTATTAGCGTAGTAGTGTTAATAGTAGTAGCAGTCGTATTAGCGTAGTAGTGGTACTAGTAGTAGCAGTCGTATTAGCGTAGTAGTGGTACTAGTAGTAGCAGTCGTATTAGCGTAGTAGTGGTACTAGTAGTAGCAGTCGAATTAGCGTAGTAGTGGTACTAAGTAGTAGCAGTCGAATTAGCGTTGTAGTGGTTGTAGTGGTAATAGTAGCAGCAGTCGTATTAGCGTAGTAGTGGTACTAGTAGCAGTCGTATTAGCGTAGTAGTGGTAATAGTAGTAGCACTCGTATTAGCGTAGTAGTGGTACTAGTAGTAGCAGTCGTATTAGCGTAGTAGTGGTACTAATAGCAGCAGTCGTATTAGCGTAGCAGTGGCAATAGTAGTAGCAGTCGTATTAGCGTAGTAGTGGTACTAATAGTAGCAGTCGTATTAGCGTAGTAGTGGTACTAATAGTAGCAGTCGTATTAGCGTGGTAGTTGAAGTGGTGGTGGCAGCAGCAGCAGCAGTAGCAGCAGCAGCAGCAGCGGCAGCAGTAGCAGCGGAGGCGGCAGTCGAGGTCGTTGTCGCAGTAGAAATCTATTTCGCTCCCTAAAACTGTCTTTTGTGCGTGGACTTCGCCATCTGAAGTCACATCGTGGACGCGGGTTCACTCGCTGGTTGTGATCTACATGTACCCCCCGCAAAGGAAGATAACCTACTGACAGAAAGAAGCTTTCTGAACCATTCGCCGAGTTTCTTTCCGTCGACAGATAATCGTTTCTTACGAAGGTAAACGTAGATATTTCCCACTCTCTAACATAATGAAGCGCGCGTTCGCTTACGAGTCGCTGAACCATCAAAAAACAAACAAACAAAAAAAAAAACAACAACTAAAGTCTGGAAGCGCGATTCTGAATGGTCCAAACAGATTCCGCTCAAAGTTCACATTCACTTCTGAAAACCGACGTGACACAATGATGGCAAACGAAGCGAGTGTTATCTCCCTAACTACAACTGCGATAATCATTTGACGTCATTGAAGCCAACGAGAACGGAGGTTGAATGAGAACGACCCCGAAAAAACACATGGTTCAAAACCATCAAGTTTGTGATTTTTTCCTTTTTCACCTGTTTTACTTGTGTATAAATCGGTTTTTAAACGCCCACGGACTGTAAATCTAGCGAAGTTCTTTTCAACGACCTCCTGTTTTGTTCAGCTTCGTTTTCTGTCTAAAACTCTTGCCTTCAAACTGATCACCTGTTCAAGAAAGCCGACTACAACCCTGTTGGCCTTTCAGGCTTTCAGCGAGAAGATAAAGTCAAGTGACGTCAGATAATTAATTATTTCTCAGGGTTATCTTCGCTCCATTTCAGAGCGCATTTATTGTTTTCAATGTTATTATTGGATCTGAAGACATCGCTCTCTCGAGTCTGGTGAAAAAGTACCCTCTATAATATCAGATACGGGGCAAAGGTACCCTTGTCACCAGAATACGAGCAGCGTTGAAAAGTGGTAGTAGCAGCAACGCTAACAACAGCAGCAGTAGAAGCAAAACGAACAGCGATAGTTTTAACAGAAAAGAATGCAAACCGGACGCGGAAGTGAAATTATACAGAAAAACAACAAAAACCGACCCAATGCGACCCCTCGACCTTTATCAGTTGTGCGCATCTGTGTACATGTGAGCCCCCCCTCCCCCCCCCCCCCCCCCCTACACACACGCATTATGTTTACTAATAATTTCATTCAGCACTGCTAAAGGCTCCTCTACATGTAAACTTGCGCTGTATGGCAATCTGTAATCATGCTTTCGAAAAGAGTCGAGTTGTATGCACTACCGATAAAAAGAACCAGCTTCGATTTTTTGCAATTTCAAATCCAAATTCGAAGAAAAATAAAAGTATACACTTCAACATGGAACATTACTACACTGACATTTGAGATCCGACTCAAAGCACGCGAATCATCCTTACCTGGTCTAGTTATTAGACCATAATTCAGATCAAAAGGCAAAATCGTGGAAAAATCACGATTAAAAAAAAATCCTTTCCAAATTATCAGAAACAAAAGCAAGGGTGTTGCCAAAGATGGACATTACGTAGTTGCATTGTTTTTTTCTCTTTTAAACGCACGTAAAATCCCATCACCGACTTTCGGAAGAGAAGGCCAGTTTGGCCGTTGGTATGGATGACACGTTACACAAAGCATGCACCCTGCGTGAGAAATGGAAATAATGAAGGAAGTAAGGAAACTTAGTGAACGATATTGAACGATATTGACTGGATAACACGGGAAACGACTGAATGAAGCGCCAGCTGGCAGCTCTTCAGTCGGCACTACCCAGGTAGGCAGCCCGTTGTGTAAACGAGTGTGGATTGTAAAGCGCTTAGAGCCTGGTCTCTAGCCGAGAACAGGCGCTATATAAGTATTCATTATTATTATTATTTATTAAAAGGCCACGTGGCCGGAAACGAGAAGAGTGGCATTGTGACTTTCCAGATTAGTTTAGCTCCCATACCTATGACAGGGGCAGTACATGCTACACGTTGATGGGGTGCCCAGTTTTAACACTTTCGTCCTCTCTTCAGCTTGATACTACAGAGAGAGAGAGAGAGAGAGAGAGAGAGAGAGAGAGAGAGAGAGAGAGAGAGAGAGAGAGAGAAGAGAGAGAAGAGGGGAGAGAGAGAGATTGGACTCAGAACTGGCACGCCTCCAATACGACGACTAGAACACCACTACTGACCTAGAACGTGCTTGTGTCCACTTTTCGTTTTCCTATCCTTCTTTCTGTTCCTTTCATCTAATTGTTCTGTCCGACCTTGTTTCTTTCGTCTATTTTTTCTTTTCTTCCATCTTTGTTTTTGCATTGTTTGTTTGTTGTTTTCATCTTACTTGTATTTCTATCTAACCTTCTTTATCATCATCTTTATATATATATATATATATATATATATATATATATATATTTTTTTTTTGTCGCTGAACCATCAAAAAACAAACAAACAAAAAAAAAAACAACAACTAAAGTCTGGAAGCGCGATTCTGAATGGTCCAAACAGATTCCGCTCAAAGTTCACATTCACTTCTGAAAACCGACGTGACACAATGATGGCAAACGAAGCGAGTGTTATCTCCCTAACTACAACTGCGATAATCATTTGACGTCATTGAAGCCAACGAGAACGGAGGTTGAATGAGAACGACCCCGAAAAAACACATGGTTCAAAACCATCAAGTTTGTGATTTTTCCTTTTTCACCTGTTTTACTTGTGTATAAATCGGTTTTTAAACGCCCACGGACTGTAAATCTAGCGAAGTTCTTTTCAACGACCTCCTGTTTTGTTCAGCTTCGTTTTCTGTCTAAAACTCTTGCCTTCAAACTGATCACCTGTTCAAGAAAGCCGACTACAACCCTGTTGGCCTTTCAGGCTTTCAGCGAGAAGATAAAGTCAAGTGACGTCAGATAATTAATTATTTCTCAGGGTTATCTTCGCTCCATTTCAGAGCGTATTTATTGTTTTCAATGTTATTATTGGATCTGAAGACATCGCTCTCTCGAGTCTGGTGAAAAAGTACCCTCTATAATATCAGATACGGGGCAAAGGTACCCTTGTCACCAGAATACGAGCAGCGTTGAAAAGTGGTAGTAGCAGCAACGCTAACAACAGCAGCAGTAGAAGCAAAACGAACAGCGATAGTTTTAACAGAAAAGAATGCAAACCGGACGCGGAAGTGAAATTATACAGAAAAAACAACAAAAACCGACCCAATGCGACCCCTCGACCTTTATCAGTTGTGCGCATCTGTGTACATGTGAGCCCCCCTCCCCCCCCCCCCCTACACACACGCATTATGTTTACTAATAATTTCATTCAGCACTGCTAAAGGCTCCTCTACATGTAAACTTGCGCTGTATGGCAATCTGTAATCATGCTTTCGAAAAGAGTCGAGTTGTATGCACTACCGATAAAAAGAACCAGCTTCGATTTTTTGCAATTTCAAATCCAAATTCGAAGAAAAATAAAAGTATACACTTCAACATGGAACATTACTACACTGACATTTGAGATCCGACTCAAAGCACGCGAATCATCCTTACCTGGTCTAGTTATTAGACCGTAATTCAGATCAAAAGGCAAAATCGTGGAAAAATCACGATTAAAAAAAAAATCCTTTCCAAATTATCAGAAACAAAAGCAAGGGTGTTGCCAAAGATGGACATTACGTAGTTGCATTGTTTTTTTCTCTTTTAAACGCACGTAAAATCCCATCACCGACTTTCGGAAGAGAAGGCCAGTTTGGCCGTTGGTATGGATGACACGTTACACAAAGCATGCACCCTGCGTGAGAAATGGAAATAATGAAGGAAGTAAGGAAACTTAGTGAACGATATTGAACGATATTGACTGGATAACACGGGAAACGACTGAATGAAGCGCCAGCTGGCAGCTCTTCAGTCGGCACTACCCAGGTAGGCAGCCCGTTGTGTAAACGAGTGTGGATTGTAAAGCGCTTAGAGCCTGGTCTCTAGCCGAGAACAGGCGCTATATAAGTATTCATTATTATTATTATTTATTAAAAGGCCACGTGGCCGGAAACGAGAAGAGTGGCATTGTGACTTTCCAGATTAGTTTAGCTCCCATACCTATGACAGGGGCAGTACATGCTACACGTTGATGGGGTGCCCAGTTTTAACACTTTCGTCCTCTCTTCAGCTTGATACTACAGAGAGAGAGAGAGAGAGAGAGAGAGAGAGAGAGAGAGAGAGAGAGAGAGAGAGAGAGAGAGAGGGAGAGAGAGATTGGACTCAGAACTGGCACGCCTCCAATACGACGACTAGAACACCACTACTGACCTAGAACGTGCTTGTGTCCACTTTTCGTTTTCCTATCCTTCTTTCTGTTCCTTTCATCTAATCGTTCTGTCCGACCTTGTTTCTTTCGTCTATTTTTTCTTTTCTTCCATCTTTGTTTTTGCATTGTTTGTTTGTTGTTTTCATCTTACTTGTATTTCTATCAAACCTTCTTTATCATCATCTTTATATATATATATATATATATATATTTTTTTTTTTTTTGTCGCTGAACCATCAAAAAACAAACAAACAAAAAAAACAACAACTAAAGTTTGGAAGCGCGATTCTGAATGGTCCAAACAGATTCCGCTCAAAGTTCACATTCACTTCTGAAAACCGACGTGACAAATGATGGCAAACGAAGCGAGTGTTATCTCCCTAACTACAACTGCGATAATCATTTGACGTCATTGAAGCCAACGAGAACGGAGGTTGAATGAGAACGACCCCGAAAAAACACATGGTTCAAAACCATCAAGTTTGTGATTTTTCCTTTTTCACCTGTTTCACTTGTGTATAAATCGGTTTTTAAACGTCCACGGACTGTAAATCTAGCGAAGTTCTTTTCAACGACCTCCTGTTTTGTTCAGCTTCGTTTTCTGTCTAAAACTCTTGCCTTTAAACTGATCACCTGTTCAAGAAAGCCGACTACAACCCTGTTGGCCTTTCAGGCTTTCAGCGAGAAGATGAAGTCAAGTGACGTCAGATAATTAATTATTTCTCAGGGTTATCTTCGCTCCATTTCAGAGCGCATTTATTGTTTTCAATGTTATTATTGGATCTGAAGACATCGCTCTCTCGATTCTGGTGAAAAAGTACCCTCTATAATATCAGATACGGGGCAAAGGTACCCTTGTCACCAGAATACGAGCAGCGTTGAAAAGTGGTAGTAGCAGCAACGCTAACAACAGCAGCAGTAGAAGCAAAACGAACAGCGATAGTTTTAACAGAAAAGAATGCAAACCGGACGGAAGTGAAATTATACAGAAAAACAACAAAAACCGACCCAATGCGACCCCTCGACCTTTATCAGTTGTGCGCATCTGTGTACATGTGAGCCCCCCTCCCCCCCCCCCCTCCCCCCCTACACACACGCATTATGTTTACTAATAATTTCATTCAGCACTGCTAAAGGCTCCTCTACATGTAAACTTGCGCTGTATGGCAATCTGTAATCATGCTTTCGAAAAGAGTCGAGTTGTATGCACTACCGATAAAAAGAACCAGCTTCGATTTTTTGCAATTTCAAATCCAAATTCGAAGAAAAATAAAAGTATACACTTCAACATGGAACATTACTACACTGACATTTGAGATCCGACTCAAAGCACGCGAATCATCCTTACCTGGTCTAGTTATTAGACCATAATTCAGATCAAAAGGCAAAATCGTGGAAAAATCACGATTAAAAAAAAATCCTTTCCAAATTATCAGAAACAAAAGCAAGGGTGTTGCCAAAGATGGACATTACGTAGTTGCATTGTTTTTTTCTCTTTTAAACGCACGTAAAATCCCATCACCGACTTTCGGAAGAGAAGGCCAGTTTGGCCGTTGGTATGGATGACACGTTACACAAAGCATGCACCCTGCGTGAGAAATGGAAATAATGAAGGAAGTAAGGAAACTTAGTGAACGATATTGAACGATATTGACTGGATAACACGGGAAACGACTGAATGAAGCGCCAGCTGGCAGCTCTTCAGTCGGCACTACCCAGGTAGGCAGCCCGTTGTGTAAACGAGTGTGGATTGTAAAGCGCTTAGAGCCTGGTCTCTAGCCGAGAACAGGCGCTATTATATAAGTATTCATTATTATTATTATTTATTAAAAGGCCACGTGGCCGGAAACGAGAAGAGTGGCATTGTGACTTTCCAGATTAGTTTAGCTCCCATACCTATGACAGGGGCAGTACATGCTACACGTTGATGGGGTGCCCAGTTTTAACACTTTCGTCCTCTCTTCAGCTTGATACTACAGAGAGAGAGAGAGAGAGAGAGAGAGAGAGAGAGAGAGAGAGAGAGAGAGAGAGAGAGAGAGGGAGAGAGAGAGATTGGACTCAGAACTGGCACGCCTCCAATACGACGACTAGAACACCACTACTGACCTAGAACGTGCTTGTGTCCACTTTTCGTTTTCCTATCCTTCTTTCTGTTCCTTTCATCTAATCGTTCTGTCCGACCTTGTTTCTTTCGTCTATTTTTTCTTTTCTTCCATCTTTGTTTTTGCATTGTTTGTTTGTTGTTTTCATCTTACTTGTATTTCTATCTAACCTTCTTTATCACCATCTTTATATATATATATATATATATATATATATATATATATATATATATTTTTTTTTTTGGGGGGGGGGGGGGGGGGGGGGGGGGGGGGGGGGGTCTACCGCAATCTTCCTCCATTATTGTGTCTGTTTTCTCCAGTCTGTCTGTCGTTCTTTGTTTGACCCTTCTTTCTTTCCGACAGAGCGGGGGAGAGGGGGGGAGACACATGGCATTTCGGCACCAACAATAATCTTCTTACAATGATCCATCGCAGGGCGGGGATCGATCAACACGTTAATGAAATCCCCGCAGCCAACAGGCTGCCTTTCCTCTCCTTCTTCTCCAAGGGTTGTTGGTAGTGTTGTGTGTGTGTGTGTGTGTGTGTGTGTGTGTGTGTGTAGGGGGTGGTGGTGGTGGGAGGTGGCGGTGGGATTGGGGTGTGGGGGAGGGGAGACAGGGGAGGAGCGGGGGGGGGGGGGGGGGGGGGGACGTGAAGGGGGTTGGGAGGGGTGGAGGGCGATGATGGAGCAAGTCAGCAGAGTGGATTTACCAGTGGCTGTTGATTTTAACGAGACATACGATCGCCACTTCTGAGCATTTGTTCACCTGATCGAACAGCACCCACCCATCCATCCACCCTCTCTCTGTGTCTCTGCTCCCTACCTCAGTCACTCATTCCTCCCTTCTCCTCTCTCTCTCTCTCTCTCTCTCTCTCTCTCTGCTCCTTCCTTCCATCACTCACTCACTCACCCTCTTCTCTCTCTTCCTGTCTCCCCCCCCCCCCTTTTTTTTTTACCCTCCACCATCTCGCTCCCACCATCCATCCGAATTGTTTCGTCAATCGATCTTTTCATATGACGTTGCCCGGAACCGCTCGAAATAGCGCGCTGTTATGACTGACTTTAGGATCGGCACAGCCGTGCACAAGGTTACTCTAACCCTGTACCAGTCCACACACAGACGGGCATAGCCAAAAAAAAAAACCCACAAAAACAAAACAAAAAAAAAAACACGAAAAAAAGTCGGTAATTGTTATCAGATCCCCTTCCTCTACTCTTCTCCTCCCTCCCTCCCCCACCCTCTCCTACACTCCCCCATCCCCTCTATGGTCTCCCCTTCTGTCCTCGACTTTCTCCACTGCCATCCCTGCGCTCGGCGGCTCTCGCCGTGTACAAACGCCGTCACCTCTTGCTACCAATCAGAGAACGGTTTGCAGTGTTTGGTGTCATGGCCGGAACACTGTGGGCAGAACGTGCCAAGAAAAGATTTCCTTTTTTTCCCCCACCTCTAACTTTTGAAGACAACTTTCTCGCATCGAAGACGAGGAGGTTCTAGAAATGGAAAGAATCTGAATGAGAATCCATGGCACTTCGGCTTTCGCCTCCCGTTGGTTTTCCCTGTCTGTCTCTTTTATTTGCAATTGGTAATTCAGGCCTGTGTACTTCTCTCGGCTTTCACAATGCGCCAAGTCCTGTCAACTGGACTGCCACTGATGAGAAGAGCCAGCGACACTGACCTGTCCGAAAAGAGGGCCGACAAACAAACAGAGCTTTCCGGACACCGACGACGAACAACGCAGCGGCTTGAAAAGATACACGTGCACAGACGAGAATGACTGACGCGTACGAAGACTCCGATTGGACAACGTGGCTACTTTATGGTGCATAGCGGGGAAGTCAACAATGACCGTACAACATATAGGACAACATCCTTTCCGACTTTTAAGTCTGTTTGAAAGTTCACATTGGCCTTGTTTGGATCGGAGATTGTAAAGGGAGAGCAGTTCTATCTGAATATGTTGTTGACGTTTTGCCGTGGTTTTATCATCCGTCTCTTCAGTTCCTAGTAACAGATGTGTCGAATGTTGTGGCACTGGCTGGGCCCTGATGGTCACAGCCACTCCCTGACCACCTTGACCACATAACGTGTGTGTGTGTGTGTGTGTGTGTGTGTGTGTGTGTGTGTGTGGGCGCGCGCGCGCGCACGCTGTTCTAGTTTCTGCTGAACAATTCAATAGTGGAGGAAAACTAATACCTATACCTCCTCCCTTCTTAACGTCCCCTCACCCTCACTCCCAAGTTCTGTCATCACCTTCCGCCCTCCATTTTGGGAAAATTATTTTCTTAATCGTCAGATGCTGTGTGGGGTAGTGCTCGCGGGAGTGTGCATGTTTTCATTGTATTTTATTTGACGTGTTTCCATTAATAATTTTTTTAAAAAAATCTGAATCTACAGAGCTATGAACCCAACTCCACGGAAAGCAAAATGTATTCATAATCCACAGATTAGCCAGCTTTCGACACGTACTCTATCGTTCGCTACTAGTTCGTGGTGGTTGGAGGGGAAACGGAGAGAGAGAGAGAGAGAGAGAGAGAGAGAGAGAGAGAGAGAGAGAGAGAGAGAGAGAGTAAGGGGACGCAAAGACAGAGAGAGCGAGAGAGAGAGCAGACAGGAGGAGGGGAAATGGAGAGAGAGAGAGAGAGAGAGAGAGAGAGAGAGAGAGAGAGAGAGAGAGAGAGAGAGAGAGAGAGAGAGGACAGGAGGTGGGGAAATGGAGAGAGAGAGAGAGGAGGGGGGAGGGGGGGGGGAATGGAAGGACTAGAGCGGACAGAGGGAAGAACGGAAGTGGAAGGAAAGGAAACCAATCCTTCATTTGACCAACAACCAGCGCCCACTCCATCTCCAACAACATCAACAGTCAGCGCCCTCTCCATCCCCAACAACCAGCGCCCTCTCCATCCCCAACACCATCAACAGCCAGCGCCCTCTCCATCCCCAACAACATCAACAGTCAGCGCCCTCTCCATCCCCAACAACATCAACAACCAGCGCCCTCTCCATCCCCAACAACATCAACAACCAGCGCCCTCTCCATCCCCAACAACATCAACAACCAGCGCCCTCTCCATCCCCAAAAACATCAACAACCAGCGCCCTCTCCATCCCCAACAACGTCAACAACCAGCGCCCTCTCCATCCCCAACAACATCAACAACCAGCGCCCTCTCCATCCCCAACAACATCAACAACCAGCGCCCTCTCCATCCCCAACAACATCAACAACCAGCGCCCTCTCCATCCCCAACAACACCAACAACCAGCGCCCTCTCCATCCCCAACAACATCAACAGCCAGCGCCCTCTCCATCCCCAACAACATCAACAGCCAGCGCCCTCTCCATCCCCAACAGCCAGCGCCCTCTCCATCCCCAACAACATCAACAGCCAGCGCCCTCTCCATCCCCAACAACCAGCGCCCTCTCCATCCCCAACAACCAGCGCCCTCTCCATCCCCAACAACATCAACAACCAGCGCCCTCTCCATCCCCAACAACCAGCGCCCTCTCCATCCCCAACAACATCAACAACCAGCGCCCTCTCCATCCCCAACAACGTCAACAACCAGCGCCCTCTCCATCCCAACAACATCAACAGTCAGCGCCCTCTCCATCCCCAACAACGTCAACAACCAGCGCCCTCTCCATCCCCAACAACGTCAACAACCAGCGCCCTCTCCATCCCCAACAACCAGCGCCCTCTCCATCCCCAACAACATCAACAACCAGCGCCCTCTCCATCCCCAACAACGTCAACAACCAGCGCCCTCTCCATCCCCAACAACATCAACAGTCAGCGCCCTCTCCATCCCCAACAACATCAACAGTCAGCGCCCTCTCCATCCCCAACAACGTCAACAACCAGCGCCCTCTCCATCCCCAACAACATCAACAACCAGCGCCCTCTCCATCCCCAACAACCAGCGCCCTCTCCATCCCTAACAACATCAACAACCAGCGCCCTCTCCATCCCCAACAACACCAACAACCAGCGCCCTCTCCATCCCAACAACATCAACAGCCAGCGCCCTCTCCATCCACAACAACATCAACAGGGGCAGAGAGAAGACCCCGCACTTCCAATGGACAGACTACAATGGAAGAGGCAGAGAGAGATGTGTGTGTGTGTGTGTGTGTGTGTGTGTGTGTGTGTGTGTGTGTGTGTGTTGTGTGTGTTGTGTGTGTGTGTGTGTGCGTGCGTGCGTATGTGCGTGCATGCGTGTGGGGGTGGGGGTGGGGGGGGGGGGGGCGGTGGGAGTGGGGGAGGGAAGGGGTTCTTGAAGAAGGCAGGTGACCGTCTGCTGTCCAGCACCACCTGTTCCACGCCTGAGCGGTCCTATCGGTCAGCGGGCGGTCGGTGGTCGGTGAGGGAGGGGGTGGGGGTGGGGGTGGGGGTGGGGGCAAAGTCAGGTGGAACGAGTCACCCGGACGTGCACCGCAACACCACTGACATTTATAGCAGCCCCCCCCCCCCCCCCCCCTCCTCCCATCACCCCACCCCACGCAACAAGTCACCATGACAATCTAAACAGGAAACCTAGGCAGCCATGCGACTTCAAGCAGAAATATACCCCTTCAAAATTCCCTAGGGCTATTTGTTTTTTTTGTTTTTCTCTTGTGTGTGTGTGTGTGTGTGTGTGTGTGTTGTGTGTGTGTGTGTTTTCTGCAGCTTTAAAAAAAAAAGAGAAAGAAGTGTAAATGTTTCCAATAAACGTAACGACTTTGAGAACGGTTACTGTGTACATATCTGTGACAGTAGGATACTACCATACTGAACTCAAGTTTGCTGTGCGCAGCATGTGCCTGTCTGTAAACTTACCCCTTCATGGGAATTCCTGAGTCCACCTTTTTGTTTTTTGTTTCTTAGTTGTTTTTGGTTTTTTGATTGTTGGTTTGTCGTGTTTTCCCTATTGTATCCTTAGCAAACTTTGATGGCTTGAGACAAGCTTGGTAAGCCACCGAATTGCTGATCGTCTCCCTTGGCCATGACGACACAGGCACACGAGAGCACCATTTCTGGTCATTGCCGGTATTGATGACTGGTCACCCACGAGGCGAACAATCTCACAGACTGGCCAGTAGCCCCATACGAGCAGCAATCAACGTCCTGTTGAACAGACAGACACAGCGAAACGACGGACTACTCCAAGCATCTAGGGTCAGGGACTTCAATCCTCCCTGATCGCGTCCTTTCCAAGCTGGGGCGGCAGCTCAAGTCGACCAGGAAAGCTAAAACAAGGTCTAAAAACAAGTCTGCTATGTCAAAACTTAATCGGGGTTCAAACTAAAATAGGAAAAAAAAAACGAAAGAAAAAGGCCACAGCATTTATAAACTTTTTACAAACTCGAAAGAACCTATTGTACTAAATTTAAAAACACAATCAGTCGCACTAAACATGAACACTTGCGTCTTAACTCTCCTTTATATCTGAAAAGGACTATCCATCACCTGTTACCGCCTAATCATCCATTCGTACAGGCAAGTATTGTCTTTAAGGGTGCAGGGTCACAGAGCACATATTTTCGAACTATGTTCAGCCATGTTTTTGTCCCCCTTGGATTGAAAATAGTAACATTATCAGACTGACCAACAGAACCGCTGCCATATCCACTCTCGTTATCAAACGCCGTAAGTTGGCTTGTTTGGGGTATGACTGTACGTCTCTCACAACTAGGGCCTACCTGGTTTAAGACCTTTGTTTACGGTGCAGTGAAGGGTGGATTTTCCAACGTTAAGCCCTAAGAAGCTCAGGACAGACACGGTGAAGGACTGGACAGGTTATGACCCCTCTGTGCCCTGTTCCGCATGACTGGGGACAGAGGAGCCGTGGTGATCCCCGTATCCCGGGACAATGGCAACAATAATGACGAAGATGATTATGAAGACCACAACAGTGTGACACACTCAACCGTAACAGTGCCGGACAAACCCTTAAGCCCATTCCACACCAGCCGTGTCTCTTGCTCGAGTGCTAGAATCGGACTTCGTTCGTGTCCTCGCTCTTTTGCTCGCCTTGCCATTCTGAGGTCACGCCAGACATGCACGTCACAAAGACCAGCAGCATGAACTCTCGTTTGGCAGCCATTCTGACGTCACGCCAGAATGCACGTCACAAACACCAGCAGCATGAACTCTCGTTTGGCAGCCATTCTGACGTCACGCCAGAATGCACGTCACAAACACCAGCAGCATGAACTCTCGTTTGGCAGCCATTCTGACGTCACGCCAGACATGCACGTCACAAAGACCAGCAGCATGAACTCTCGTTTGGCAGCCATTCTGACGTCACGCCAGACATGCACGTCAAAAAGACCAGCAGCATAAACTCTCGTTCGGCAACTGTGGAGAGTGGGTGCAAGCGACACACTGGCGGGAAATCAAAAGTGCAATTTTGGGGCTCTCTCGCAAGCGAGACAAAATAGCGCATGTGATGCCAAAGCTCAACAGACCGTGTGGTACCACACCTCAAGGAGGTGAGTATTACCCATTATACCCCACTGTATGCTGACTGACACCAGAATGGACACCAGTTCACACACAGAACCAGAACCGAGTACTGGACACCAGTTCTGCAGGAAGAAAGAAGGGGACCCGGACTCCGGTGTGGGAAGAAAACCAGAACAAGATATGTCAGACCCCGTCAAGAACAAGACAGGTAGAAAAGTAGATCACCCGTCAAGAAAAAGATAGGTCACCCCCCTCAAAAACAAGTAGGTCATCAGCCCCCACAAGAAAAAGAAGGGTCCAGCCCCGTCAAGAACAAGATAAGTCGACCCGCAAGAACAAAAAGGGTCACCCCCCGCAAGAAAAGATAAGTCAACCCCGTCAAGAACAAGAGAGGCAGCCCCCGAAAACAAATGGGTCACCCCCCGTCAAGAAAGATAGGTCAAACCCCGTAAAGAACAAGAGGGCCCGGCCCCCATCAAGAAAAAGACAGGTCAGCCCCTGTAAGAACAAGATAGGTCAGCCCCCCATCAAGAAAAAGATGGTCAGCCCCCGTCCAAGGACAAAGATGGGTCAATCAGCCCTGTCAAGAAAAAGAAATCACCCCCCGTAAAAGACAAGAAGGTCACCCCCCGCCCAAAAAAAATGGGTCGGGCCCCCGTCAAGAACAAGCAGGTTGAACCCCCCGTCAAGAAAAAAAAGGCAGACCCCGTCGGGAAAAGAAGGGTAATCACCCCCTGTAAAAAAAACAAGATAGGTCAACCCCCGCAAGACAAAAAGGGAAACCCCCGTAAGGACAAGATAGGGTCAATCACCCCCTGTCAAGAACAAGATGGTCGACCCTGTCAAGAAAAGATAGGGTAGTCGCCCCCGTCAAGAACAAGAAGGTCCCCCCCGTCAAGAACAAGACGGTAACCCCCTGTCAAGAACAAGACAGGTCAGCCCCCGCCCAAGAACAAAAAGGGTCAACCCGTAAAGAACAAGACAGGTCAGACCCCGTCAAAAACAAGACAGGTCACCCCTGTCAAAAAACAAGACAGGTCCCCCCCCGTAAAGAAAAAGGACAGGTCAGCCCGTAAGAAAAAGACGGGTAAACCCCCGTCAAAAACCCCAAGCCAAGGCCCGGCCAGCGCCCGACACCCTGCACCCAACTCAGTTTTCACCCCAGCACCATCTCAGGCCAGGGCTTTTTCCCTCTTCAGACTTCATCTTTCAAGTGGCAAAGCATCGTTTTTCCCTTGCCAGTAAAAAGTTACATGTGTCAAGGTCACAAAGCCAGCAAAAAACGGTATTTGGGGCAAAGCGATCGCCTGGGGGGACACGTGCTTTGGGCGCGAAAAGGTCGTAAAACTCTCAGACAAGGGAAAGGGGTTTTTCTGAGTCACGGTACAGCTAATTGTGGGTCTTTTTCACACGCTGTCTGGGGGAGAAATTAAGCTGGAGATACCGGCAACCCCTAAGTGGCGAGAACAAAAAAGACCAAAAAATAAAAGGGGGGGGGGGGGGGGGGGGGGGGGGGGAGGGGGGGGGGGGGGGGGGGGGGGGGGGGGGGAGAGAGAAAGGGAGAGGGAGAGAAAGAGAGGAGGAAAAAGCACGGGAGGCAGAATTGGGGGGGGGGGGAGCGAGGGAGGGGGTGGGGAGAGATTTGGAAGGTGGGGAGGGAGTATATTTTAAAGAGTTGCAGAATCCCCCATGTCCGGGGGTTTAAATTTTTTTCTAAAAATTTAAAATTCCCTTGAAAGCATACTTCCTTTTTGTGTAAAGGGTCACGCTCGCTAAAACAAAAACACACACAACACACACACACAACACAACACACACACACCAACCCCCTGACGAATTTTTAAACTAATTGTTCAATCCCTTGAGCAAAAAATTTTCCAAATTCTTGTATTGGGAAACGGGTTTGGGGGAAAAAAAACCTCTCAACACAACGGAAAAAACGCTATGTGCGCACGCGCTCACACACAACACACACACACCCCCAACACACACACAACCACACCTCTCCTTCAGACTTCCCCAAAAACTAACAACAAACGAAAATCCCCAACGGTAACGGTAAGGATCGCCGATCGACCCCCGAACAATGCAATAGTTAAAAACAGACCTGCTTATCATGCGACAAATTTCGGCCCATTTTAGGCGAAAAATTAGCGTGGGTCTGGGTCGCTGAGCAGCGGTGTCGGAATGACGCGAACCCAAGAGCTCTCTCACCCTACGTTCAGCATGTACTTTAAAAAAAAAAAAAAAAAAAAAAAAAAAAAAACAGTTTTAAACATGAAATTCAGCGATGAGAACGGAAGGATTTCCATCAGAAGGATCGGAAAAGTTATTGCCTTGATTTTAAAAATTTGAAATCGCAGGACAGAAGAAAACGTCAAGGGCCAGAGGGGGTTGAGGGGGGGGGGGGGGGGTGTAAACCTGGGTGATGCGTGGGGGAAAGGGGACTGGAAAACCCCCAAACACACTCACCTTGCTTACATCTCATTCATATATAGCTTCGTAATCAACCAAGTAAAGTCAAAAATTTATAACATTTTATAAAAAGAAACATAAAGCTATAATCAAAAAATAAAACATTCTCTTTTTCCTGAATTCAAAAAATCATTTATTAAAAATCATTAACAAACCCGGGTATAATTGATTTCCCTTTTTACCGGGCCGGGTGATTTTAAAACTTTTTCACGAATCCGTTTTTTTTCTTTTTTTTTTCACTTCACTTTCACAAGCAGAACAATGTGGCATGGTTTGGTCTGCAGGCCTGGTCTTGAGTTTTTTGGCACTGGGTTGGTCTGTCGATAAAAGTGGCGTGGCCCAAGTATGAGGTAAACCCCCCGGTTAAGATAGAACATGACATCAACATCGATCTTTTTCTTCTTTTTTCCCCTGAAAAAGCTTGGCACCTCTCTCTCTCTTTTCCTTCTCGTCTGCTCTTATAAATGGACATTTTTGTTTTTCTTTTCTTTTTTTTTTTTTTCTTTCCTCTTCATAGTTAGAATCCTCCACATCTCTCCAAGTCCTTCCTCTGCAACACTCGGCAACCCTCCACTTGGTTTCTCCCTTCCTCCCCTACCTTCTGCTTTCCCTTCCCCAAGTTACGTCAGCCTCTCTCTCCTGTCTCTCTTTTTCCTTTCCTCGTTCTCCCTTTCCCTTCCCTCCACACCCTTCTTTTCCTTCGACTCCCAAAAAGGGCGGGTACCATTGGCAGTATTTTTCCCCCCGACCCGATTTCTCCCTCTAATTCCTTTGGATATTAAAACAGACATCACCCCTAAACCCTTTTCTCGTGGGGTCAATCGCTTTTAATTGATTAGCTAATTTCACCCCCCCCACACACCCCTTCCCCCCTTCCCTACTTAACTGGCCCCGTGTGGTTTAAAGTCGTGGGCCTGGTCAGTGTAAATTGGCCAGATGAGTCTGATAGGGGCCCCGACGTTGACAAACTGACGCGGTTTTCCACAAATTGGCCAGTTGACCGACCAGGCGCAGATCCTTCCTAGAATCGAGGCATCGGTAAAAACCCTTTTACCCCGATGGGGGGGACGCCCGTCTTCCTGAACCCCTCCCCGAAAGTTTAATTGGGGGGCCCGACCCTGGCCCCGTCTATTGACGCTAAAAGTTTGAGTTGAAGTTATGTCCGCCCCAAATTGGGGGGCGACCCACGGTTGGGTTGTTTCATTTTTGTCCGTGACAATTCCCCCTTGCAAAAGACATGTCCGCATTGTTAAAACAACGGTACAAAAAAACAACAACCGAATTTGCTGAAACCAGCTACACGTGCAAATTTTAAAAATACTTTAAAACCAAGGGTTTATAAATTATAAATTATTCATTAGTGAATACCACTCCAATGAGTTATCATTGACGTGCGCTCTTGGTTATTTAACTTTTTTATAAGATTGTGCGCACTTATGAAATTCCCCCTCCCTCGGATTTGCCACCCTTCCTTTTCACAATTTTTTGAAAAGCACAATATTTATAATAGATCACGATCTTGCATTCCTGAGAATTTCCCCCCACTTATTGCAATTAATGCATTACTACAAAAAGCGATTTAGCTCCAAGATAACTACATTTACATGAAAAAATTTCCCACACAAAATATAACCATAGCCAACTGGGAATGCCCCCTACCCAATAAACATAACTGAAATAAACCCATTTAAACAAAGCCCCCGGATATGACTGATTTCCTTGAGTTGCGCTTGTAGAACCACGGCTTAAAATATTCAGCCCCGACATTCTGGCCTGGGAGACTGCACTCGATACCTGTAGGGCTGCGTCCCATTGCCCAACGCAGACCCTGCTGTTTTTCAGCTGTGCCCCCTGCAGGAATTTGAGTGGTTGGTGATTGTTTTACCCAAAACTTTCCCCATCAAGTATTTGTGGAATTCTGACGCCCACACGCAGCTAAACACTCTTCTCCACCGTTGCTTCCCCTTCTTCGCCTTTGTAATTCCTGCTAGCGTATCTCACGGGGAACCCCCCCCCTTTAGCTTGCAAAAATTTTAATGCACCTATCCCACCACCTGTGCATCTGTCCGCAAAAAAAATGGTTTGGCTTTGGGTTTAAGATGGGAGGGAACCTAGTTTTTCCAAACCCGTTGACTTGTCTGCAGGTCTGCCCATTCGCCCACTCCCGGGTTTCCCCCCTTGACCAAATCATGAGAGGACTCGGATGCAGAAAATTGGGACAAACCCCCTTTTAAAACCCCAATAAAACTAGCAGACCCCGACTTCTTTTTTGGCTTTGGTCTCTCTGATTCATATCTTCCCACCTTTCCTTTTCCGGCTGCTTTGTGTCGCCTCCGAAAACAAAACCTAGGAATCCGGGTTGGAAAACCAATGGCCTTTGTTGGGGCTGGGATTGGCTTTTCTCAAAACCCCTTTAAAAATGCTCCAGCTGCCTTTGCTCCTAATGCTCGGATCTATAGAATTCATCCATGAAATTTACAAACCTTCCAATCCCCTCAAAAGCTTCCCCCATCATCAAAAAGACTGCGGTGCGTTTACCATCCCAAAAGGAGTACTCGCCCCTGGTATGCCCCATAGGGTGGAGGGGTGCGTGCTTCTTTGATCTCACTCAGGGGTATTTTCCAGTAACCCCTTTCTCAGATTATCCGGGTGAAATATGGCTTTGTTTGGGATTGAGCGAAAAGGGGTTTTTGTTTGGTTGACCCCTTTCATCGACCTTGGGACACGTTCAGGGCTCTATATGACAAGAACCCTGCTCACCTGACTTTTTCCTACTAAGACAGGGTGCATATATATGATTTGGACGGTTCAACACCCAAGGTCCAAAATCTTTTTTACCCCCTCTGATCACTTTCTTGGGGCTTTGGGATCGGGGAGGCTTTCCATGTACGGGTTTCGGATGTTTCCCACGTAATGCTTAGATTTCTCCCGGTTTTTCAGTCAGGGCGCCCCAAATGTTTAGGGGCCCCCCCAAATTTCCCCTGTCTCCCCCTGTCTAGCCCCCATCAGGACACTCCCTGTATGATCTTTCCCCGGAAACTCAGGGAACAAATCTCCCTTTTTGCTGGGTTCCTTTTACCCCCATCAATGATTGTGCTGCCCTATGGCTGATTCACGCTGAAAGTATTTTGGGGGCAAATTTGCTGGAAAAGTTTTTTTCCCCTTCCACGATTTGGTAGCTGATCACCTTTTAATGTGGGGAAAGGCCCTTCCTGCATCAGCAGCTTGTTGTGACCCGGGGGAAACAGTAATAGGACTTGACTCCCTTAGGAAATTTCTTTCCCCACTTTGTCAATGTTCTTTGGGCGACCCAGCCCCGCAAACTCCCTTTTCACCCAATGTTCCTGAGCCAAAGGTAGGTCCCCAAATATGATAAGTGGGTTTTTTCCCCTTTGATCTGTTCTGGACCAGCTCTTGAGAATGCACCTGGTCCCCCAAAGTCCCCCCATACAGCAGCTAAAAGGGGAAAAAACCTGTTTCTTTCCGAGGGGTTCCCCGTAGGGAAACAGTGCCGGGGAATGTGCGGTCCAATCTGTGGCCTTTCCACAAACTCTTTAAGTGCCCCTTTAGCACCCCGTTTAATCTTTTCCCAAACCCTTTCATTGGGAGGTTGGGGAGTGAGCCTTTTGATCCTACGCCTGTGACCTCCTATCACCCCGAGGGAACTGTGACCCCCGTCACTGGAAATTTGTGTGGAACCAGCGAGGGGAAAAAATGTCTCAGTTCACGACCTGTTGCGTATCTGCCTTTCAAAGCAAAAACCCCTTCTGGGGATCTGGGGCGCTAGTCCACCAGTGTAACACAACCCGTGCCCATTTTAAAAGGGCGCGATTGGGCCCATCAGGCAAAGCCACCCCCCTTTAATGGTGTGTCAATTTAAAGGGGGGGTTTTAAGAGGCCCTTCCCCTTTACCCCCCTTGTGGGTGACCTTTGACAAGTCACATGACATGCAGAAAAAAGCTTGTTCTGCCATTTTTTCCTGGCCAAATGAAAGTATCAAAAATTCGGTCGTGTTTTTTTGGTGCCAGATGACCGCCCCGAGCGACTCGGGCCATGCATCAGTGGAAAAACCCTGGGACCCCTTATGAGTGGCCCCTTACCTGTTTCCCCTTGGTAACACTCGGGACAAAGCCCCCCTTTCAAAGAAATTTGTCTCACCTCCCCTAACTTGTTTCTCTCCCCCCCCTTGCAACTCCCAGACTTCACGACGAAGGGTTTGTTCCCGTGAGCCCCAAACCATCAGGCGACAAGTCTTCCCGCTTCCTTTGGAACAAATAACGGTTTACAACCTTTTTTCCCCCTTCTTGCTCGTGTTTTTAACTGCTGCCCCCGTAGCTCAAAAAACCCCCGGACCCTGGGGTCCTTGCACCCGGAATATTTCCATACAGATGTGAAGGGGGTTTTCCTACCCCAAAGCGAAATCGCCGGGAAATAAGGGGGGACGTACTTTATTTAGCACTGGAAACTCCCCCCAGTGCCCCGTAGGTAAGGGGGGATTGCCCCGTCAAATCCCTTTTTGACCACGTTGTTGTATCACCGCATGAAAAACCCGTGTTTGTAACCTTTCACCCCCTGCTGGCCCCAACCCCCTTTTTCCCTGGTAAGAACCCCTAGCCCAGTCCCCCCATCCCCGACATGATGTTCCTGTGCCCCAAGCTGCCCCTCCACCTCTTCAGCTGAAAAAACCTTTTGGGTTCCCCGGGTTTTCCCCTTTACGACCTTACACCTCTTGCAAGGCTGGCCCTTTTGGAATGCGAAATCCCTCGACATGTCCTTTTTTGAAAATGAAAACTAATTCCCCTTTTCCCCCCTTCGCCCCCCCCACTGGGTTTGCAGCTTTAGAAAACTCCGGCTCCTTTCCTCTTTTCACCCGTGCCCGACTGTTTCTCCCGCACCTTAGGCCCAAACGTGTCTCTATACACCCCTGGAACTTCACAACTCTCTGTGTTCTGGCGTCTTTTTCAAATGTATGGTTAATAGGGGCCGCAACCCACAAAATTGTTCTTTATAATGCTCTTTCAATTCAGCGAAATCCTTTTTGTACCACTCAAATTAACCCCTTTCCAAAATATGATCGAAATGCACCAAACTGATGTACGTTTCCCTCTTGAATTAGGAAAAGAAATTTTTTTCTGAACCTTCCCCTTTTGAGTAAATCCCTTTATCAATGATTCCTTACAGCCCCAAAATCAGATTTTGGGGGTTGTGGCAATGCAGTGAAAAATTTGTAATGCCTTACCCCTCAGTAACGCCACAAAAAGACTGCCCACCTTTTGGAGGCCAACCCCGACTGGTCGCAAAAAGTTTCGAAAGCTGTGTAGCGTCAAACGAAAACGGCCCTTCCGAAATTTTGGCAATTTGGGCGGGGGGCATAGTGCGCACGGGGTCGTGGGGAAAGAACCCCCTCTCGGGGGGCTCCCTTTGTATTCACTTTTTCTTTTGACCCCTTTAATCTTTTTGTTTCTTCCCGCCGATTATCATTTTCCTGAATCCCTTTTCTTTTGTCTCTTGCCCGCTTATTTTTTTGTTTTTTTGCGTTCGCGTTTTGTCCTTTCCTCCTTGTAATGCATTTTTACTGCGACCGGGTTTTTCCCCGGGGTTATCCCCTTTCCATCTTTTTCTGGGTTTTTAAAAAAATGCCGAATTTTCCGAATAGCCTAAATCACGGCGACACTAAAGTTGTTCAAAGGGGGGTTCTTTTGTCCCCCAAATTTTTTTTTTTTTTTTTTTTTTTTTTTTTTGAACAAAAATTTATTTCGACAGCCAAAGGTGGGTTTCCCACACAGGACGTAAAAGCACTCCTAGAATGTAATTTTATTGGGGAAACGTAATTTGTTTTAAGAGCCCAGCGCCTGACCCCCCAATGAGAGGAAATTTTAAAGGGAAAACTGGGAAATAATACCGGGGGGAAATGCCAAGCTATATTAAATTCTTGGGAAACAATGCCAAACTAGTATTAACTATCTTGGGGGAAAAGTAAGACAAAACCTTTTTTGGTTTAAAAACTTGAATCCCCCCCAGTTCCCCTTTGAGAAGTTGAACAATTTAATAAAAGGGCAGAAAAATTGGGAGGGCCCTAAATTGTCAAACCCCGGGTGATGTCGTGGAGAAAGGAAAAGGCCAGCCCAAACACACTACAGCTTGTTTTGTTCATTCTATATATGCATTCGTAATAAACCATAGTAAAGCTATACTTTTTTACATGTTATAGAACGAAAATCAAAGCATATGGAAACAAACAAAAAAAAAAATTCTTTTTTTCCCGAACTTTACAAAATCATTTATCTAAAACATTCATTAACTAACCGGGTATAAATAGATTTCTACTTTACCTGGCCAGGTGATCTTAACTATTCACGAATCACTGTCTTTTCTTTTCTTTTTTTTTTCACTGTCACTTTCACAAGCACGACACAACTGCTGGCACTGGTCTTG
The DNA here is from genome assembly GCA_018398815.1 of Conus ventricosus. NCBI lineage: Eukaryota > Metazoa > Mollusca > Gastropoda > Neogastropoda > Conidae > Conus > Conus ventricosus. The sequence continues at coordinate 17,337,760 of CM031621.1, forward strand.
GTCTGCAGGCGCCTGGTCAGGTGAGACTGTTGGCACTGGCGTTGGTCTGTCGATGAAAGTGGCGCTGGCCAAGTATGAGGTCGAACCCCGGTTAAGATAGAACAGTGACTATCAACATCGATCTGTTCTTCTTTCTTTCTTCCTGCATTAACGCATTGCACTCTCTCTCTCTCTCTCTTCTAGTCTGCTCTTATCAAATGGACATGGTTGCTTTTCTTTTCTTTTTTTTCTTCTTTCTTTTCCTCTTCATTAGTTAGCAACTCTCTCCACATCTCTCCTAAGTCCTTCCTCTGCAGACTATCTCGTGCTAATGCCTCCACTTGGTTCTCTCCTCTCCTCCCCTCATCTCTCTGCTCTTCTCTCCTCAGAGATTACAGTCAGACCTCTCTCTCTCTGTCTCTCTGTTCCTTCCTCTCGTTCTCCCGTTCTCTCCCTCTCACATCCTTCTTATTCCGTTCTGATCTCCCAAAAAGGGCGAGTACCATTGGTCAGTATTTTTACCCCCTGACACCCGAAGTCATCTCCCTCTAATTCCATTGGATATTCAAATCATGACAGTCACGCCTACACACCTTTCTCTCTGTGGTGGTCAATCGGTCATTTAATTGATTAGCTAGATTTCACCCCCACCACACACTACCTTCCCCCCTTCCCTACTTAACTGGCGCCGTGTGGCTTAAGTCGTGGGCACTGGTCAGTGTAAATTGGCCAGATGAGTCTGAGTAGGCGCCCCGACGTCTGACTAACAATGACGCTGGTTCCACAAATTGGCCAGATGAGCCTGAGCAGGCGCTACGACTCCTCTCGCTAGACATCGAGGCGTCGGTCAAAGCTGCTTAGCCCGTATAGCCGGACAGACCGTCTTCCTGAAGCCTCTCCGCTAAGCTTAATTGGCCGGACCCGACCCATGGGCCCGTCTATCTGACGCCTAGAATGTTTGAGTTGAAGCTTATGTCCCGAACAAATTGGCTGGCGACTCCACGAGTTGGGTTGTTTCATTTTTGTCCGTGACATGGGGTGGGGTGGTGGGGGGGGGAGGGTGGGGGGGGGGGGGGGGGAGGGAGAGGAAGGTGGTGGGGAAGGGGGCGGGGTTCCGGGAGATGAAGGGTAATTGTGACGGCTGCAGAAGCATGGAGAGTTCTTAATCAAACTGCCTGTATGTTGTTGTTTTTTTTATTTTCATGCACAGGCAAACAACCAATTTCTGATCATTTAAAGGGCTGCACTACATCTGATTAAAGAAAACAAATAAAGGGGGGGGAAAAAACCTTGGGAACAATCATTGTGGTCTCTCTTTTTTTCTTTCTGAACTTTGAAAAGCTGAGAGAGAGAGAGAGAGAGAGGAGAGAGAGAGAGGAGAGAGAGAGAGAGAGAGAGAGAGAGAGAGAGAGGTGATAGGAGGAGGCGGGGAAGGAGGAGGTTGGGTTGATGAGGGTGGGAAGAAGATAAAAAAGAAGAAGAAGAAGAAGAGGGAGAAGAAGAAGAAGAGGGAAGAAGAAGAAGAAAAAGAGAGAGAGAGAGAGAGAGAGAGAGAGAGAGAGAGAGAGAGAGAGAGAGAGAGAGAGAGAGAGAGATGAGGGAAGAAGGGAATAAAAAGCAATAACAAAAAACAAAACAAACAAACACAAAAAGAGCAGAAGCAGCTTCCAGCTGAAGTGTTCCCCCGCAACAGAAAACAGAATGGTAAACAACAAGGTGACACCTAAGGCTACCCGAGTCAACCTTCAGCCTCCGCACAGATCATTTACCATACCAAAGTCATACGTCACTGAATTGTGCGCGCTTCTCTTGGGACCGTTGGGCAGGAGACGCAGGAAAAAAAAACTGTTGTGTACAGTAATCAGCGATGACTGCATGTAAGAATATTGCACACACATGCTTTAAAGAAAAATGGCAGTAGAAGGGCATCTGGGAGTCATGACCTGGATGCGGCCCGGCCCCCTGAGAGTGTGAGGGGTTCAGAGCCAAAACATTTGTCTGAGGGGTGGGGGGGGGGGGGGGGGGGGTCTTCTCTGAAGACCTTCTGCTGTCAAGCCCTCCCTTAGTTTTCTTCCACTGTGGTGAAGCGTGAACTTGGCGAATACAAAACCGTAGACGCAGTTCATCATTACGAGACAATGAGACACAGAGGGGGGTACCAAGTCAGTGGATCACTTAGTATGCTCTCGCGTCCGTACACGCGCCCATGCGCACGTACGTACACACACAGACACACAGATACAATCAGACTGCGAGTCTTGTGAAGCTGACTTGGGAGGAACGTAAGACTGAAGCTCGGGAAGTCTGTATGAACTTCTCTGGTACCTGTGGAAGAGTACAGCTCGGGAAGTCTGTATGAACTTCTCTGGTACCTGTGGAAGAGTACAGAGTTCGCAGTCAGAAGTTGCCGGTTCAAATCCCGTTAGCGCACCCAAGTTACCAATTGATATTCTCGCTGCCCGTTTTAACGTGCTGTCGTTCTGGCGGTGTGGGTCAAGTGTTCGAGAGACCCG
>CM031621.1:17342751-17345251 GCA_018398815.1 Conus ventricosus
AAGTCTAGTCTCCAACTCGCTTTGGACGCCCATCTTATCAACGCTATCATTTTCGCACCTCGAGGGGGAGCAAGCCCCGGGACAGCGGGGAACCTTGTTTCGCTTATCTCGCTCGTCCGCGGAGCCCCCTGGTGGTGGAACTGGCCTCGACTCGGGCATCTCATGGGCCGCTCGTGTTGAAGAAAAAAAAACACCCTGACGGCGGCTTTCTTCAACTATATAGCTGAAGACTTGTTGATGCTGTCGGGCGGGGCCGGGATGAATGGAAAAAACTTATCGGGCACTGAAGAAGCCTTGTTCTCGAATCGTTCGACGCAGTTATATTGGAACAGAATCAGAAGGGAGCCCCCGCCCCCCCTCTCTCTCTCTCTCTCGTCTCTTCTTTTTCTCTTCTCATATTCTCTTTCTTGGTCGAATAAAGGTTCTCTCTCTCTCTCTCTCTCTCTCTCTCTCTCTCTCTCTCTCTCTCTCCCTCTCTCTGTCAGTTAACAACTCCACCCCCACACACAGCCAGAGAAGCAGAAAGCCACAAAGAGCGATGAAATCAGCTGTTTAACCAGGACAAAACATGACACCACTGGTCAAGAAAGACCTTGCGTAAATGACTTGACTTGACTTGACTTGGTCCCTTAGACGTCGGTCCGTAGGGGCACCCCAGAAGCAGTGACAACCATCCTTCTCCATTCCTCTCTGTTCTCCGCCCTCCGCAATGTGTCTCTCAGCCGCAGGCCTGTCCATTCCGTGATGTTATCCTCCCATCTTTTCCTTTGTCGACCTCTTCGCCTTTGTCCTGGTACTGTGCCCTGCATGATTGTCTTGGCAAGGCCTGTTGATCGTGTGATGTGTCCATACCATTTCAGTTTGCGTCTTTTTACTGAGGTTAGGAGATCGACATATGGACCAATTTCATTCACGATGCGCTTTTTAACTTCCACATTGCTGATGTGATCTCTGTATGAGATGCCAAGGAGTCGTCTGAAGCACCTCATTTCCATTGTTTGGATCTTTTTCTCAAGGTCTGATTTCAACGTCCATGACTCACAAGCATATAAGAATATCGCCATGACTAAGGATCGCATCAGTCTAATCTTTGAGCTGATGGAGATGTTTTTATTTCTCCAAAGAGGCGTTAGCTTAGATAGCGTAGCTGTGGTCTGAGCGACTCTTGAGATGATTTCAGGTCTTGATCCTTCATCTGAGATTGTTGCCCCCAAGTACTTAAATGTGTTGACTGGTTCAAGCTTTTTGCTGTTGATGGTTATGTCTTGGGTAAAGCCGATTGGGTTGTTAGTCATGACCTTTGTCTTTTCCGCACTTATTTCCATGCCATAATCAGCAGAGGTGTTGTTGAGTCTGTTGATCAGGTGCACTAGCTCTTGTTCGTTTCCAGCTAGTCCATCTATGTCGTCAGCAAAACGGAGGTTGGTGATGATTCTTTGTTATCTTGGCTTGTTTCTTTCCCGTTAGGTCCTTGACAATTTTATAGGCTGCTTTGCTGTTGTTGTTTTTCAAATTATTATCAATCTCTTGGCATTGGTTGTCAATCCAAGTTTCCATAGTTGCCTTCATCTCAGTTTTAACCTTCTTGTTAACATCATTGTACTCTCTTTTTCCTTCTGGGTTGTTCTTTTGTTTTTCAATTCACGACGTTTGTCACAAAGTTCCAGAATTTCGTCGGTGACCCATGGATTCTTCTTTGGCCGATGTTTACCAAGCACTTCTGCTGCTGTTTCTGTGACAGCTTTGTTGAAGGAGTCGGTGAAGGATTCTATGTTGATGTCTTCATTTGCCAGGACAAGTAGAGGTGCAAATTTTCCTCCAATATTTGCTTGAAATGCTTCCTTTATGTTAGGGTCTTTTAGCTTCTCCAGATTGAACTTTAACCTGATGTTTCCTTTCTTTTTGTTGTTTTTGAGGCGGAGTGCGAATGTCATGAGGACCATTTCGTGGTCACTTCCAATGTCTGCTCCAGGGAAGCTTCTGGTTCTGGCAATGTTGACACTCGACTGGAAGCGTTGTTTTACCATGATGTAATCGATTTGATTGTGATATAATCCTCCAGGACTATGCCATGCCTTGCGTAAATACTGGTCTCTAATCCCACTGAACGTGTCCGGTCTAATCTCCATAGGCATATCTTCGTAGTTGGTGGGTTTAGGCTGGGCACGGGGAGTACCGTATGTATGAAGTGTGCTGTATTGCCCGGGGACGGGAGGAGGAGAGGGGAGGAGATTAAATAAACACGACGGTGGAGTGGGGAGGGTGGAGAGGAAGGGGAGAAGAAAACGGTTAAAATGGCGGGGGTGGGGGTGGGGGTGGGGGATTTGAAAAAGGGAAAAAATCCAGCCGTTATTTAAGCACCTAATGAACAATGAAACGCCACGAAACAACATCGGATGAGACGAAGGGGAGTCATGCAAGCAGAATTAAAACAAATTCCCGTTCACGCTTCTCAACTGAATTACACAATTCGCGTTCATGTTTATCTCCATTCCAGTAA
>CM031621.1:17363233-17375733 GCA_018398815.1 Conus ventricosus
GAGTTCAGAGGATTTTCCATCGCTGATCAAGTAGTCTGGAATGCTCTGCCTCCGTCGTTGTCGTCATCATATCATCATATCTTCTCTTCTTCTTCATCTTCATCATCTTCTGTCCTTCCTTTTCTTCTTCATCATCCTCACCATCTTCTTCTCATCTTGTCCTTCATCGTCATCATCCTCTCTTCATCATCATCATCATCATCATCATCATTATCTTCTTCTCTTCATCTTCTTCATCATCTTCTCTTCCTTCTTCTTCTTCTTCATCATCCTCACCATCTTCTTCTCTTCTTGTCCTTCATCTTCATCATCCTCTCTTCATCATCATCATCATCATCATCATCATCATCATTTTCTTCTTCACTTCTTCTTCTTCTTCTTCATCATCTTCTCTTCTTTTCCTTCTTCTTCTTCTTCTCCATCATGCTCACCATCTTCTTCTCTTCTTGTTCTTCATCTTCACCATCTTCTCTTCTTCTTCTTCATCATCATCGTCATCATTCCCGGCCATGCTATCCTGGTAGTCCGATGTTGTGGGCGAAGTCCGCCGTCTGCCTCAGCGACGTTGCCGGTGCCCAGAGCTTCTCCCTGCAATCCACCGCACCGGGCCACGACTCCTGTGGCAGGCTGTCCACGCTGGGACAGGACCGGAGAACGCGCACTGTGGAGAATGCGCGTCCGTGGACCAGTGCCAGACGGCCACCCATCCGTGTGGGACGATCTTCAGTCTGCTGAGATGCCACGCGAGGCTCTGCCTGTCCGTTTCAAACAATGCGCATCTATCATTTTTCGACGGCGTCTGGAAGCTCATTTTGTTCACGGCGACTTGTGCAGTGGCATTGACCTGGACTGGGTTTTTTTGTGCCTTGCCTTCTGCAGACTTTTTGACTTTCTTGGACTGAACTCTTCTATTTTCTGCGCGATAAGCTTGGTTTTTATGAGGATCATCGTCACCATCATTCTAGTAGAAACAGTCACAGAGAGAGAGAGAGAGAGAGAGAGAGAGAGAGAGAGAGAGAGAGAGAGAGAGAGAGAGAGAGAGAGATCTCAAGCGGTCACTGGACAGGACTTAAAAACAATACCATGCATCCAAGTCCCTCGCCCGTGCGCAGGATCGGTAACACACACTTCCAGTTTCACAGCAAGGATGAGGCGCACGCACATGTATATGTGTGTGTGTGATACTTAGAAGATGATATTCACTGACAAAGGCGGCCCCACTATGTTACTATCCTAATTTCAAAGTCAATTCAGAGTACAGAAGACCTGCAGACAAGCAGCTAGTTATGACTTACCGGTGGTGCTTCTGCTGCCTTGTCCTGCTCTGGATCTTTCAACTGGTCCTCTGACAGTTCTCCGTCCTCCGCATCTCCTCCCTCCACCTCCTTCCCACCCACCCCCTCTTCTTTTGACGCTGGCTCTGTGGCGTCTACAGTCTGGCTGTCCACGATGTCATCTGCCGACAGCTGGATGACGTCACTGGTTGAGCTGTCAGTGACGTCATCTGACGCCTGCTGGACGACGTCACTGGTTGGGCTGTCGATGACGTCATCCGGCGTCTGCTGGATGAGGTCAGGGGCCTGGCTCTCCGTGACGTCCTCTGACGTGTGCTGGATGACGTCAGGTGTCTGCCTGTCCCCGAGGTCACCAGACGCTTGGTGAGTGACGTCAAGGGACCGGCTGTCTATGAAGTCGTCTGACGTTTGTCGAATGACGTCATTCACGTCTTCTGAGATGTCATTCGACACTTCCTGACCGGGTGAGCCAGACCTTTTTGCTTCATAGGCTTCGGACTTGGAGTCATCCGTTGAGTTCGTCCGGTCAGGAGATGTCTCCTGGTGTGCCTCAGCATCTCCTTCATTCGCTTTCTGGCTCACGGCGACGCTTTGAGCGCCACCTGGAACTTCTTCCTGCTGGTTCTCAGAGGTTTCAGGCAAGGTCGGCTTCTTCTCCAAGAAGCCAGCATCCACCACCGTGACGGTAGGCAACATTTCTGGCATCTGGTAAGGCTTCAAAGAGTTTCCAACGTCCCTGACATAGTCGGAGTCCTGAGGAGGTAATGCGGTCATAGTGGTGGTGGCATAGGCTGCGGTGGCAGTGGTGGTGGTGGGTGGTGGTGGTGGGAGCGGTCACGAGTTCCTCGTCCTCATCAGCAAAAGGAATGGAGTCGTGGGGGTCTAGGGGATCCATGGCACAGCGGCTGGAAGGATGGTGAGCGTCTGATGGAGGGGGATAAGGCAAAGGTGTCTGGTGTGACGAGTCGGGACTGGGGTACGTACTCAAACCTGTCGCAAGTAGAGAAAATATACTTTGTAGCACATCTGCACATGTTAATTTTCTTCATAGCATATCTGTACATATATCCAGAACTCTGATCGAAGCTTCTTACGGAAGTCAGAGAAACCATAAAGGAGGATCAAAGCGACCAACAGATAAAGATAGATAATAAAACAGACAAAGTGGTCATGATCATTTACGACGCTCACTACAAGCAAGCAGAGAGATGGAACAAGATCACACGTACCGAAATTCTACTAATGTTAAAAACAGCAACTCATGCAGCATCCACAAAGCACACACACTCAACAACTCAAACATAAATACTCAAAATAATAGAAATACATACTCACATATATATGTATACAAATATAATGCATACATACGCGTTCGTAGAATTACAATAAGCTACAGCATTCTTCCAGGCGTTTTCTGGATCCCAGCCTATCTCTGTTCTTTCCTGCCGCCACTCCCACCGCCCCCCCCCTCCCCCCCCCCCTTTCATCCCATACACACACACACACACACACACCTCTTCACCTTCCCTTACCTACTCTCGCTCTCTCTCTCTCCCCTACACACACACACACGCACGCACGCACGCACGCACGCACGCACACACACACACACACACACACACACACACACACACACACACACACACACACACATTCCCACTCGCCTCCTTTCACCATCCCACCTTCCCAGCTCGTTTCCAATTTCGACACGCCCAGAAGCTTTATTTCTCCACAGGCTATTAATACCAAGGAGCTTTGCGAAAAGATTATATACTCATGCTGGAAGAACATAAAAAGGCCTGCCGTCATTGTAAAGGTGAAGAGAGAGAGAGAGAGAGAGAGAGAGAGAGAGAGAGAGAGAGAGAGAGAGAGAATGCATTCTGAATTTCATAACCAATGCTTCCCCCTTCCCTACCTCCCCTCCTCTTCTCCCCCCCCCCCCCTCCGTCCCCTCCCCCATTCCCCACAGACAACGCACGCACACCCTCTTTTTCTCTCTCTAACACACACACACACGCACGCACGCACGCGCGCGCCACACACACACACACGCACGCACGCACGCACACACACACACACACACACACACACACACACACACACACACACACACACACACACACGCACGCACGCACCCACACACACTCACACACACACATCACCACCACCACCACCGCCAACGACAAAACAGAACCGCACCAAAGCAGGACACCAACGCACAACGCCGCGACAGGAAAAGCGATCGATCTGCGGGCGCCTCACGGGCAACAGGTTTGGTTTGGGCCTGCCCGGAAGATAGAGATCGATGGGTGCAAACCACGTACGTACACCACGTACACCACTTCCACACGTGCTGCACGTTTGTGCTGAACTGCATGTACTGCAGTACACTGTACTGTTGTCAGGGTCCGTGCACACGGACAATATGACAATTTCATGACTTTTCTACGCCATTTGAGACATTTCTGTGACAATACAAAAAAGGACTATTTCGCAACAACTTTGTATCCTGCTGTTATCAATATTACCATTTCAGTTATGCGTGTTTCATAACAGCTACACGTTCACTTGAGTTTTGCACAGTGACAGTGCTCACCCTCACACCAGATTTTTTTTTTTTTAAGGCTTTATTTTCTCAATGAAGTGGCTTTTGCTTGACTTTGACCGAAATTCCACGTCTTTTCAGTACAAGGGAATGATTTCGTTTCCTCGTTCCACAACTTTTAAGGATTTCCATGTGTACTGCAATTTTTTTTTCTTCTTCTTTCCCGATTAGCATCTTTCTCGATTACTTCCTGCATAAACATCTTCCTCCCTTATGTTCTGTTTCATTATCCTCCTGAGCTATTTCCTGCATTGCCGTCTTCCTTGCTTACTTTCTGTATCATTGTTTTCTCGATTATTTTCTGTGTGACTACCTTCTACACGCACAGGAGATGGACCGCCGTCCAAACACTGAGCGCTGACCAATTCCCCTGCAGTGTGATGACTGCCTCATGAGTCAAGACTTCCCTGAAGTCTCCAAGTCTTTCTTGATGGTATCGTGGCAGTGTGCATGGTTAGCATTGCGGTTTCCAGCGGGAAAGTCGTGAGTTCGATTTCTGTCAGAGCCATTTCTTTTGTAGGATTTTTCTGCCCCCCCCCCCCCCCTCCCCCCAACTCCTGCCTGCCCGAACTGAGTTCACTATGGGCTAAACTGGAGAGACTGTGACATCACAGTCGAGTTTCATCCACTTAATGGATGCGCCTCTGAAAGTGTTGCTCAAGTTTTCTGACCAACACCGCAGGTGTCTGTAACATTCGGGCTTGGTTGTGACATAACAACTTACAACCACCACTATCCCCTCTCTCTCTCTCTCTCTCACACACACACACACACACACACACACACACACACACACACACACACATACACACGCACACACACACTGCAGTTAGGGTTATCAGTTTACGTTATTATTCAACGCCTACTTGGATCTCCTCAGCCCCCTTCTTCTCTCTCTCCCACCTCTTCGTCTGTCTGGCCATCTTTATTCCAAGCGACACTACATTACGAGGCACAAGCACTGACAAAGGGGCAGAGAATTCTGACGTGACTGTAGCGCAGGTCTCCAACCACACTCGAGATCAAGCCTCGCCAAGCAAACAATAATTATCTCCACTTGTCTCTTTAAAACTCACATCATCCTCCAAGGTCCAGCACACAGGAATTTTCTCCACCTACCAGCCGCCGTGGCGAAGTGGTTAGCGTCGCGGACTCCCGGCTGGAGGTCGTGGGTTCGAATCCCATCAGAGTCATGTGGGTTTTTCTGCCTCGACCGGCTCCTACCCAGAGTTGAGTTTGCTGCGGACTCAGTTGGGAAGACTGGGACCACACAGTCGGGTTTCATCCACTTAATGGATGCGTTTCTGAGAGTGTTGCTCAAATTTCCTGACCAACACTGCAGGTGCCTGTATCTCTCGCGTCTGGTTGACGCCGGGATATATTATGAAAGGAAGCGTAGAGTACAGCCCTGTCATGTAGTTTCAGACCGAAATGGAAATCCGTAGCAGCATCTTAATCATCCTCATTCTCATCGATCAGCATAAAAAAAATGTCTCAAATTCTGTGGCCCTTCATGCCCTGCTCTCATGGTGGCCTCAATTTCGATGTCCTCTCAGCGTCTGTGGCCTTGGTTTGGTTCCGTCGGGGTCACCGGTATCGGCGAGTCCATGGGGGCTGTCGTTGGACGGACGTGGTGGCGCCCTCCGGAGGGAGAGCTCACTCACGCCGGCTCCGCGACTAAGCAATTATTGTCGTCAGTAGGGGGCTTAGTAGGTGGTGTCCTGCGTATGTCAGATCAGAACAGGCACCACTGAACACCACCGAAGTGACTCGGCAGCAGTGCAGTGTCTCCTCCGGTGGGTTGCCTGTTGACGACTTGACATTGACTGCTCCCTGTGGATTGCCGGCGCCGGGGCTGCGGCGGGACTGACCGGGCTGTGGCTGTGGACTGGGTGTCGGAATGAGCGGCGTGGGTGCACTGCCTCTGAGGTCCATCCGGCTCAGAGGCTGGGACAGCCAAATAAAAAAAAAAGGAAAAAAAAAAAGAAAAAAACATTTCGCCACCTTGCCTCTTTGAAACTCACATCCTCCTCCAAGGTGCAAAGAAACGGAGGAGATTAGAGAGGGGGTGGGTGGGGTGTGTGTGTGTGTGGGGTGTGTGTGTGTGTGAAAAACAAACGCTAACCAAGGACCTGCGAGTTATCCAGTTTCTATGCGAGCGCGAGCTATCCGATGACTGTATCACAACAGCGCGACCTTCTGCGACTTTTTACATCGAGCACAAGTCAAAGAGCGCGAGTCTGAAATCACTTTAAAGCGTGAAATTTATCGTCGGAAGGAGCAAATACTATGGGGTCCTGCTCTTCTTCTTCTTTTTTCCTACTGAGATCATCGTCTGTGTATGTGCGTACTTCAACGTGTATTGTATACAACGGTCGATGTGTGGAGTATGTGTGTACAGCGTCTGAGAAGAGACCTCTGTCTGTACCGGAGTTTGCCTGCACAAACGCTTCTTGCCGTCAAAAATTATGGGCGGTTTCGTGGCGAAAAACGTCAAGAACCCTGTAAAATGACCAGAGGAACACGTAACACCATCGTATTTCGCTCAATTAATCCTTTTGACGAAAAGAAGCTCCTGAACTAGAAGGAGGTGCGTAAAGGAAGTCAGACTTTCGACGAGATGAAGAGCCTTGTAATTCACGTCAAGGATGTTTGCCATGTTGAAAAGCCATTTTCGTGTTTTTGGACACTGAAAGTGCGGTTTTTTTTTACACTGCTTTTTTCTTTTCTTTTTTTAGAAAAACTTTTCTCATTCGCAAGATTCTAACATTTAAAGTCGCGCTTTGGGATTCTTGTGTCTGTGCTATTCCGCGCTTCTAGGCGTTTCCGAACCCATACGGCCATTACTCCACCCCTGACTCATGGTTTCAGGTTACGTTAAGCTCCCCTTATGTTCTGTCCCAAGCCCAACTGAAAGAAAAGAGAACGGTTTAAGCGTGGGGCCAGACAGTACACCCATCCTGTAAAAAACGTCGCTGGTTACAGACGCCTCAACAGCCACACAGAAGATGTCGTCCTTGGAAGAGCGGCGTCTTTGCCGAAGAGAAATATGATAACGAGCAAGGAGAGGCGAGAGAAGGCCACCAGACCATAAAACACCTGGCCGGAGGACGTTGAAACAGACACCAACCAGACGGGATCTGTCTGGGGACAGCTTGACAGGAATAGCAACGGCTCGGGCGGCGGCCGCTGATGGGACTAAGCTCCGTTAAGGCCGTTTATGGCTCGCGAATCTAGACCGCGACGTAGCGACGAATCCTTGTTTCTCTCTTCACCCAAGCTTTCGATCCACATCAATGTACTTCGCACAGCGTTACGACGAACTAAGAACCGATTCTTGATTGAAGTTTGAACGATCTTTTGCCAAGGAAGAAAAAGCAATCTGTAATACTGATTCTCTGGCGCTCGACCGAGATATATTATTTGGCATACTGAACTTAGGACCGTTTTGAATAGGCTATGAAATCGATTTCAGCCATTTCTTTGTCCAAAATGTAAACGTATTTCTTTCAAAAGAATCATGACCATGAATATTTCCGCTGCACGGAATGAAATTTTACTTTTCGAGTGGAGTACGAAAAATTAATCAGCCAACTACAAACTGATTTCCAGCTCAGGAGAACTGTCACAAACTGATTTCCATTATAGGAGGGCTTTCATATTTTGTTATTTCCCTTTGCGCCAACCCAAACAATTCCCAGAACAGGCCGAGCGATCCTGTTATCAAGGCCACCAACCTTGGTGCGGCGCGGTCCGCGAACCTCGCAGATCCTGGTCACCAAACAAGATCGGCAATGGAGAACGAAGACAAGTTCCCCCGAGATCGCCAACTACAGGAGCAAGTTCCCTGATGATCTGATCTAAACGTTTGTTGAGGGGTGATGAATGACGACGATGATGATGATGTGGTTGCATTCAGATTCAACATCCGCTTCCGTGTTGTGTGACACCGAAGAATACGGCAAGGGAACTGTCTAACACATACAGCGAAACTATCAGGACACCAACACGCGAAGCTGGGCAGCGAAAATACTACCAACTTCGGTGCCACCCGGGCTCCAGCTCACATCTGTCTCAAAGCTTGGTGCTCGACCAACTGGGCCACTCAGAACGCCGAAGTGACATTGCATTTTCAGTTTGCGAGAGAAAAAGCTATGAAAATGTCGATTAGCGGACCTGGTGGACACGAAGATAAAAGGAGGGGGTTCTGCCACAAAGCATGAACTGAGCCGTCAGCTACCTAAGGAAGCCCAGCACGTGGTATCCTGCGTTTGTTGTGATCAGCACAGACACCACTGACCTCGACAGAAGTGACCTGGGAGCAAAGAAGTGTCCCCTCCTCTGGCTGCTCCAAGACCATTGATGCCGACAGCTCCCAGTCAACTGCGGGGCTGAGGCGGCGATAGGAGAAGCCTGGATTTAAGAAGATGGGTTAGTGACTGTGGGTGGGGGTGTTGAGTCAGATCACAAGTCTGGGTGCATAGAGATGTTGACCCGTCTCTCGAGGAACGACGCACACGGGCTGCTCAAACAACTCGACAGTCAGTGAGTCACCCCTCCTTGTTCACCTTTCGGAGCACCTCTCTCACCAGTTTCAATGAATCTCTATCATCTGATCAACATTCTTGAGCATGGATGAGGGACGTTACCTCGGTTAACTCTGATCTGAGGTTGGTTTGCTGGCTCAAATGAAAGAACGCTTCTTTCTGTCGCACACACACACGCAAAAAAATAAATGAATAAAAAAAAAAAATTAAAAATAGAAAGGGGTGGGGATGGGGGATGGGGGGAACAACTAACCTATATGCGACAACAAAGAGAGGGTGCATGTGTAGGAGGAGGGTGGGGTAGGCGGAAGGGGGGGGGGGGGGGGAGGAGGACGGGACAGTGCGTAAAGGAAATCTGGGGGTGGAGATGCGAGTGGAGATTCACTTTCACCCGCTTGCTTATGAAGTCCGAGTGGGCTTTTCCGGCACCTATCCCATAGTTATTTGTACAGGAGGCTTCAAAGGGACACTGTTCACAGGCCCTTTCGCCTGCCTGTACTTTCATCCTCTATTCACCCCCACCCCAGAGCACACACCCACTTTATGTGGTCTGTTTGCTCTCCCATCATTTTTTTTTTTTTCAATAATTCAAAAGAAACCAACCAAAGGATGACGTTCAGAGAGAACTGTGGACTATTCTCAGGTTTCATATCGCCCGTGGTAAAAACTGAATTGCCGTCAAGGTACAATAACATCTTAATCCAGCGCGGTAATATAGCAAAATCAGAGAGTTTAGGCATTTGAAAAGGTATGGAGGACTCATTCTTTCTCTTTATCTGTTGCGTGATTGTGCACGCGCGCGCGCGCGTGTGTGTGCTTGGTGCGTGCAAGCGTGTGTGTCTGTGTGTACGTGCGCGCGAACACATGTAAGCACGCACGTACACACGCCCACAAGCATACGCGCGCGCGCGCGCAGGCAAACGCACACATACGAGCGCATCGAGCTAAGTCATCATCAGATCATGACCTCCCCAGATCAAGATCGTCTCCTACCCCCCCCCCCCCCCCCCTTTCCCGCTGCTTGGACGACCGCAACTGGGCAGTGCCCTAAAAATGACCCTCGAAGTCCGCCAGGTCGTAAATTATGATGAATGACTCCCACAGTCGCTGACAGGCTGGCTACACCACGCACTTACGACAGTTTATTACGGATGGCGAGAGCCGCGCCATACAGCCAGAGGCTCTTCAGGGGACCGGTGGTTCCCACCCTGAAATCCGCACTTTGGGGCTGAGACTACCTCTCTCTGCTCTTGGGGTACATCCAAAAAGCGCGAATTTGTTCTCTTTTTTTTTTCCAGACTAAGCGCATGTGGAACAGCGGGGGCGGGGGAGGGTCTGAACTCGTCTAAAACGCCGATTTTAACATCGAAAACATGAAGGGGGACCTGTCTCCCCCCCCCCCCCCCCCCCGCCCCTCCAATCCCCCTCTCTCCCCTCCAACCCCCCTCTCCCCCCCCCCCCCACCCCCCCATCCTCCCCCGATGTGATTCAAATTCGCAACTCTTGAACGTGAACTCGATGCTCTTCCCCAAAAGATGACGTTCGGAAATGTACTTGTGGCAGGGGGATAAACACACTGCTTGTCAGCTCTGTAGGAACTGAACGAACGATCCCAGAGAACACTGCCCATGTTTTACACAGGGCGTCTGTCACGGTCTCTTTCGGACTGCTGCGCCTTTCTGGAAATGCGAGTCTACACTCGCAAACCACCGCGCTACCTTTGGCTCAGTGTCGACAGGTACAGACCCGCTGGGCTATCTCTGGTTCTGACAGTGTCAAAAAGCACAGACTACTATGCTGCCTTCAGTTTCATGACGTCTGGTCACTCTTTAAATCAGCATTCTACAAAGAGTTCTCTCCCTTAAGGCAGTGGGCCTGAGAAGACCGTAAACATGAGAAAGGGCACTGAACAGTGAGCGATATTCCCTTGCACTAAAGATCAGAAACAGCCATTTGTTCCCCTCCTCCCCGCTCCCTTCCCCCTCCCCCCATTCCCGACAGACAGAGGGAGAGAGAATTTCCGGAACTGATCTATTAAGCAAACAGGGCACAGATACCGTGTCAGCTTTCCACTTAAAACGGACATGTTGTACTCCAAACCCACGTTCACACTTCGTTTTATAACCCAATGGTGCGCCCCCCCCCCCCCCCCCCCTCCTCCCACTCCCCCCGCCCCCATTTATTGCTGTTATTCACATTTAAACTCGCGCTTTTGTGACTCGTGGGTTTTTCTTTTCGTCCCCCCCCCCCCTCTCCTCTCTCTCTCTCTCTCTCTCTCTTTCTCTTTGACCTTCGTGGTTTGGGTAGTCTCTGTCGCACCTTGCACCGATGTCGACGTGTTCTCAAACAGTCCGGCGACAAACACTGCGGGGGTGGGTACACGGTGTGATAACTTGGTAGGACGAGATACTGGGATCGCGTAAATAGACCTCCGCATCTGGCGAGAAAAAACGGCGTTATTATGGGATCGCCTCAATACTTCCCCCGTATTGACAGACCCCCCCCCCCCCCCCCCCCTTGAAACTGCCCCTGCTCGGCTCGGGGTGGTGTGAGTGTGTGTGTGGTGTGTGTGTGCGCGCGCGCGCGCACGTGCGTGCGTGTGTGTGTGTGTGTGTGTGTGTGTGTGTGTGTGAGTGAGTGCGCGCGCGCGCGTGTGTGTGTGTGAAAGTGAGTGCGCGTGCGTGTGTATGTGTGTGTGAGTGCGCGTGCGTGCGTACGTGTGTGTGTGAGTGCGCGCGCGCGTGTGTGTGCGTGCGTGTGTGTGTACGAGAGAGAGAGAGAGAGAGTATGCATAGGCGCAAGCGCGCGTAGGTCTTGAGCTGTGGTAATTGAAAAGATGTCCTTTTGTACACCCCTCCCCCAAGAACAAGTGCTCCTTTCCGTTGAAGGTGAGGGAACATCATGTAGTAAGAATAAAGATGTCCCTTTGTCCATCCCTCCCCCAAGAACAAGTGCTTCTTTCCGTTGAAGGTGAGGGAACATAAATGTAGTAGGGAATAAAGATGTCCTTTTGTACACCCCTCCCCCAAGAACAAGTGCTTCTTTCCGTTAAAGGGTGAGGGAACATCATGTAGTGGGAATAAAGATGTCCTTTTGTCCATCCCTCCCCCAAGAACAAGTGCTTCTTTTCCGTTGAAGGTGAGGGGGACATCGTGTAGCGGGAATACTGAACAGGAAAAATGTGGAACAGGTGAATTGGACATGGGAGTATGAGCTGGGAAGGGCTAGATGTGTTGTGTGTGTGTGTGGGGGTGGTGGGAGGGTTGGGGGAGGAATCGAGCAGCAACACAAGTATGGGAAAAAATCCAACGAGCGGAATGTTGAGCTGTACTGGGGGAGTATTGAGTGTGGGGGGAATCGATACGCCCCTCCCCTCCCCTCCCCTTCCCCCTCCTCTGACGTTATTTGTGGAAGACGGACACTCTCTTTTGTTCTGCATACTGTGTGTGTGTGTGGGGGGGGGGGGGGGGGGGGGGGGGGGGGGGGGGGGGGGGGGGGGGGGGGGGGGGGGGGGGGCGGGGGGGTGTCAATGTGTAGACATGAGACAAGACAGGTACGAGGGAAGAAAAGAGCGAGGAGGGACGGAGGGAGGAGAGGAGAGATAGCGAGCGAGCCAGCGGAGAAAGAGCGAGAGAGAGAGGGAGAGAGAGAGAGAGAGAGAGAGAGAGAGAGAGAGCGTGCGCTGTGCGTGTGTGCATTTTCTCGTGTGTATGTGTGTGTTGTGTGTGTGTGTGTGTGATTCCCTTCATCTCTTTCTCTCAACGTGTTTACAACCAGGAAAACCTAGACAGTTATCACAGAGAGAAGAGAGAGAGAGAGAGAGAGAAAATAGAGAGAGAGAGAGAGAGAGAGAGAGAGAGAGCGCGTTTAGAACCAATAGTAATTCAAGAACACTATAACTCACTGCCTGAGCCGAGTTATGATTATACGGAGTTCATAAGAGAGTGAGAACCAACCAATAAAACTTATTGTGTAAGTGTAAGTGCTCTGTGTTAGGGGATAGGAGACATGGGTGGGGGGGGGGGGGGGGGGGGGGGGGCTCATAACGAGACT
>CM031621.1:17383233-17388233 GCA_018398815.1 Conus ventricosus
TTTATCTGTGTTAGGTTGACTACTCTATTACATGCACATATATACAGGCAGACATCGGATTGATCAATTCACGTCAACACACGGACCACTTCATGCCACTTGAGATAAAGCACGTCTACCTGTCGGAAGAGGGGGGAGTAAGCCACTATCACTTTGAGACCCGTCTAATAACCCACAACGTGATAATGAATACGACCTCACACTCGGGGTAGGAACAACAGAGACTGGGTCCTCCTTCCTACCTTCCTACATCCACAATGACACAAACCCTGCCTAACTTTGTGAACCACACACCTCAACATGAACAACACGAAAACTTAGAGATCGTACCTCAACACAGACCGGACACGCACATCGATCCACACACAAAAAGCAGTCGCCTGCGTCCGTGGAAGCCCCACTCAAAAGTTTGTGGTTTCACCTCCCAGTTTCTCACGCGAGTCTGGTTTCAAACGGCAGCCTACACGCACTCACACACACGCACACAGATACACAACAGCGGGCCTGCTGCACACTTGGGGAACCCACTCGAACTGCTTTCCGGCGCGTGCTCGGCTCTTCAGCTGTCGCCTGACGGTCTTCTTCTTCTTTTTTTAAACGCCATGCAATATGTGTGTGACATTGCATGCCATGGGTGCGTTCATCTTGACGGTGACGTTTTCTTCGCTTTTCTTGACGAACGTTCAGTCTGTTTTCTGGATGCCTATCGTTTCGCCTTTCAGGAAGTCGCCTAACTCTTTTTTTTTTTTTTTTTTTGGGACTTGGTGGCGTCAACCTTTCCCGGCCGGTTGAGCGGGATGATGTTGCTTAGAAGAGCCCAGCCGACCGCAAAGGGCCATATCAGGGCTGTCATCGGTTGAAGTCAACTCAAGTCATTAGAAAAAAAACAAAAACAAAAAATCTGTCAAACTGTCACGGACAGAAAAAGAAAAACCGAAGTGGTGGTCAGTGGCCAGCCAGTTTGTTTGGACATAAGCTCCAACTCAAATATCCTGGTGTCCAGGCAGACGACTTAAGGTGTCGCGTCAGCCAATTAGGCACAGCGGAGAGGCTCCACGGAGACAGCACTGTCCAGCAGACAGACTAAGTGGCTGGGCAGACGTCTCGATAGGTCTGGCCAGACGGGTCTCGGCGCCTGGGTCAGACTGATCTAGCCAATTTGCGACCAGCGCCCATAGTTAAGCCAGACGTCGCCGGCTAAAGTAGGAAGGGGGAAGGTATTGTGTGGTGGGGGTAAAATCAAGCTAATTAATTAAATGACCCATTGACCACCACAGAGAGTAAGGCTGTAGGCGTGACTTTCATGATTTGCATGTCCAATGGAATTATAGGGGAGGTAACCACAGTAGAAGGCGGGAAAAATTCTGACCAATGGTACTCGCCCTTGGACAGGTGAGAACACGATAAGAAAGTTCAACAGAGGGAACGGAGGGGAACAGAACAGACGGAGAGAGAGAGAGGTTCTGAGAGTAGTCTCTGCTCGAGAGAAAAGCAGAGAGATGAGAGGATGGAAGAGAACCGAGTTGGAGCATTAGCACCATATAGAGTCTGCAGAGGAAGGACTAAGGAGAGATGTGGAGAGAGAGAGAGAGAGTTGCTAATCAATGAAGAAAAAAAAAAAAGAAAAGAATAAAAGGCAACTATGTCCATCTGATAGAGCAGACTAGAAGAGAGAGAGAGTGCAATGCATTAATGCAGGAAGAAAGAAGGAGAACAGATCAATGTCTGTATGATAGTCACTGTTCGACTTGAACCGGGGTTCGACTTCGTACCTGGCGGCGCCACTTTCATCAGGCCAACGCCAGTAACCTGACCAGCGCCAGCAGTCTAACCTGACCAGTGCCAGCGGTCTAACCTGACCAGTGCCAGCAGTCCAACCTGACCAGTGCCAGCAGTTGTGTCGTGACTGGTGTTTGTGAAAGTGACAGTGAAAAGAAAAGAAAGAAAAAAAAAAGAAGAAAAGAAAAGACAGTGATTCGTGAATAGTTTAAGATCACCTGGCCAGGTAAAGTAGAAATCTATTTATACCCGGGTTAGTTAATGATGATTTAGATAAATGGTTTTGTGAGGTTCAAGAAAAGAGAGAATGTTTTATGTCGTTTGATTCCATGCGCATTGATGTTTTCTTCCATGATTATGTGTAGTAAAGTTATAGACTTTACTAGTGGTGTGATGTGACGAATGCATGATATATGAATGAGATTGTAAGCAAGCTGTGAGTGTGTTTGGGCTGTGCGCTAGTCCTTCCTCCACTGACATACCCCGAGGTTGACACAAACAACCCTTTATAATACACCTACTTAAAACACCGCAAATTCCGTTAAAAGATCTTTCTTCCGTAAAATCTTAGATGTTGGTCTCTTTCAGAAATTCATCAGTGGGACATCTCTGAACAAGATTTTCATGGAGCCTGCTGTAAAATGTTTATGTCTCACATCATACAAGTCCTAACAATCTAAAAGAATATGTTTCACTGTGAGTGGGTACATGACGTGGAATGCACCACGGAGCTTCTCCACCTTTTAAAAGATCAGAATGGGTGTAAAACTAAAAGGAGTGGCCTGCGTGCTTACCACCGCCCCTGGAACATGGTAAAGACTCTTTCAGGTTTGGACGGATTTGGAAGAGTTTGATATCCGTCTACAAGTTCGATTCCACTTGCCAGAGGTCTTTAACGTAAGCCTGGGCTTCGGGTCAGAGGTGAGCAGATTGTCTATCCCTCACACAGATGTGAAACCACAACCGGGTACGCCTTGTCGTTTTACCTACTGACTGAATTCCTTTCGCCTATAATAAAGCCTTGGACTTATCAAGTCGACGCTATAGCTGCCGTAGTGTTAAACAGATACGGTTGATAGCCGTTTCCATCCTTTCACAATGCAAAGTTCATGCTGTGAACGCTTTTTTTTTTTTTTTTTTTTTTTTGCTTATTCAAAAGTGACAATCAATCATGATTCATAAATAACAGGAGGAGGGTGCATGGTGTTTACAGCGTTCGCATTCCCAGACCTGAACCTGCAGCCCTGATGTGGCCCTTTGCGGTCGGCTGGGCTATAAGCAACATTATCTTATCTCTTACCTGAACCTGAGAATGGAGTTTCCCAAGTCGAAACGCCCTGACGGTGCTTTATCTTTAAACAGCTATAAGTTCGGAATTGTTCAGAATTGAAAAAAAAAACCCATGTTCGATTGAACTGTTTTTTTCAATTTTGAATGTTTTTTTGTAATTTTGAATGCTCACCTCCTCCACCTACACGCATGCACGCACACTCACGCGCGCGCGACACACACACACACACACACACACACACACACACACACACACACACACACACACACACACTGGTATGAAAGGACACAACATAAATCATCATCATCATCATCATCATTATCACTACTCAGAGTATGCCAGTCTTCGGTTAGAGACCAAACTCTAAGCGCTTTACATTACACACCAGGCTGTCTACCTGGGTAGGGCCGACTGAAGAGCTGCCTATTAGGCCATCATTCGGTCGTTTCTTGAGTCATTCAGTCAATATCACTCACTCAACCACTTTGTGGTTTTTTTCCCCCCCTTTCACTCTTTCGAAGGTTCACCTTACGTATGCTATACGCAACGTGTCATCCACATCAACAGCCGAAGTGGCCTTCTCTTCCGAAAGTTGGTGATGGGTTGTTACGTGTATGCGAGATATTCCGCGCGCCTTCACACTCGGAACCTCGGTTTACACCATAACTGGAAGGAATTGTGGGAAAGGAAGCCAAATCCACAGCAGATCCAAGGCTTGACACCCTGCTGACAGAGCTGGTTAAACTGGTGAACCATTCTCCATTGTACCACTCCCCAATGACTCCCCAGGGTGTTCAGGGAAACCAAGAGGGAAAAGAACTGGAGCTGGCCGCTGAGACATTCTGATGGGATTGATTAAAGACAACTGGTGAAAATCCTACGTTAGACTGTGCAGGAGAAAATTTTCTTAATCACAAATCTATGCCACAGTTTGTACGTTCTTCATAAAAAATACAATATTCGCAAAGCGTTAGCAGCAGAGAAGTTTGTATTCAAACGCAGGTACACAATACAAATGGGGGGAAAAAAAAACGAAATCAGATGAGCAACAAAAAAAAAAAAAAAAAAAAAAAAAAAAAACCCACCTCATTCATACGATAAGAATGTAGCCTGTGATGTCATTTCATACAGCTGGATACACTTTCAGACGTTATATTTCAGAAGAAGAACAATAATAGCAACAAGAACAAGAAGAAAAAGAAGATCTAGAACAAGAGCAAACAAGATGCAAAGCATATAAACGTACTCCCAGTTTATCTTGAATACGCGTGAGATATTCCATAAAGAGGAAAAACCATTCTGAGCTGTTATAGCTGTTAGTAACGGCTATTCTGGTAAACATCGGCTATAACGGTCAAATAAAAGATTGGGCATCATTTGTGACCCATAATGAACATACACATTTTCAAAGATCGGCCAAGTACTTTCTGAGATATTCCATAAGAAGAAAAACCAATATGGGCCGTTATAGCTGTTAGTAACGGCTATAACGGTAAAATAAAACATCGGGCATCATCCGTGACCCATAATAAACATACAAATTTTCAGAAAGATCGGCCCAATAGTTTTTGTCTGGAGCGAGTGGAACACATTTTCACCACGGACGGACACACAGACAGACAAACACACACACACACACACACACAACACACACACACACACACACACACACACACCACACACACACACACACACACAGCATTTCTTCGTTCCATAGTAAAGTACTCCTGGTCTATAAGAACTGGGAGTACAAAAAGAACAAGAAGAATAAACCCGAAAATTGGAACAAACTGACAACAAACATCGCTTCCGTAAATAACCCATTTCGGCCATTTGTAACGTGTCAACTGGCGCTTCATCTATCCAGCAGTTGTTGGTTGGTTGTTATTGATGTCCCATCTCCCATGCTCTCATTGTCGACTCTTGAGAG